>JACEEZ010026176.1:0-47995 GCA_016584305.1 Chionoecetes opilio | reverse complement strand
GACCCCGCTGTCGTTGTTTCACTCCGCGTCCACCTCGCACATGTTCAGCCAGCCAAAGACGGTTTACTTATACATCGCATACACAGCTAGAAATTAAAAATGGCTGATGAGCAGTGTTGAATGAAGATAATGAATAGTGAGTGTGTTCTTGTGTGAAAATGACTATATCGGACAACAGTTTTGGATGGGTTATTCTTTTTTTCTTAGAAATTTCTTTCCAAAATCAGGTTGCGTCTTCCAAGATGCAGCGTCTTATAAGCCGTAAAATACGGTACATCAATTGTATTTAAATACATTTGAAAATACATTTTAAATACAAACAAATTTTAACATGTTTTCAGTAATTCATAATTAACAATATAAAATGCTTGATAAATGATAAATTATACTTTCCTATTGTATGTTTCCCTTTTTAGAACAAAAAAACAACAAAAGAACTTAGAACTTACAATGTATATCCAGTGAAGTATTATATATACTAATTATATAATTGCATAATGAGTAACATAACTAACAATTAATCTTTGGACATTTTGTCAAAGGCAAATAAAATGTGTATTTTCAGCTGACCTAGCTATTTTACATAATCATTGTATCTCTAGAAATGTCCGAAAAAAACAGGATTTCCTTAGGATTTCCTTAGATTTTGCATTTCCTTAGAAATTTCCTTCTCGGGCCTAAATTTCCTTAACATAAGGAAATTTCCTTGAAAGTGGAAACACTGGTTCAATGTACCATCAGGGTTGCCAGATAGTTGGGCGGGTTTATGGCCAAATTAACTAATACAAAAGTATTACATTTTTTATATTATGAGTATTTAAATACAATGTATTTAAATACTCATTAAAGTATTTAAATAATGTATTTAAATACGTGATAACCAATGTATTTATAAATACAGTTCTAAATACACATATGTATTTAAATACGTATGTAAATACAAATGTATTTAAACACTGCCCAGCTCTGCTTGAAGCAGACAATAACTCACTCCTGTCCGACGCTGCCCACTCTCATCTTCTCTTTTTTGACATACACACGAAGAACACCTCTATTAATGTATGAGGAGAATATAACAAGGTAAGACAATGTTGTTTTGTTGCAGTGTTGGCACTAAAGATATAAAGTTGTGGTAAAGATTACCTAAAACAGGGGAGATATAATGTGATCATTCACTCTTGGTGAACACTACTCATACTCCTCTTCGCTTTTTAGAGTCATATACACAAATAACGCCTCTAATAATGTATGAAGAGGATAAAATAAGGCAAAACAATATTGTATTGATGCAGTGTATGCACTGTAAAAGTAAAATTGTGGTAAAGAATGCCTAACCAGGGGAGATATACATGATCATCTCACTCTAGGTGGACGCTGCTCATTCATCTACCCTTTATAGTCATACACACAAAGAATGGCTCTAATAAAGTATGAGTAGGATATAACAAGGTATGATAATGTTATATTGATGCAAAGTAGGCCCTAAGATGAAAATACTCGCAAGGAGTACTATGACACATTAACTTACCTGCACATTATTTTCAGAAAGATAAAATTCTAGGATGAGCCACAAGAACATGGCAATAGTAAGAGCATGTAGAAGAAGCCTTCATGACGTATGACAGAAGTAAGAAGGGACAAAAGAGCGAGGTGTTGATAGACAGGTCGTCCCATCATGTTCCGTGATCCGAGTAGTGGAAGCAGAAGTGACAACACTGGAAAAGACAATAGTAATTTATAAAAGAAATTTTCACATTCAGGCATTCTTTGCCAATATATATGTACATAAACATACTATTTAATTTTATTTCACACTACTTCTCATATTCTATCTTTACACCATATGAAGTTCTGAATTCAATGACATTATGCCTTGTCTCGTGACCATCACCTTAATTTTCTTACACATACGTACTTTCAACTTTCAGCACTGACAAACCATATTGATTTATATACATAAATGCCTTATGCCCATATACAACCTTTCGTGGTGTAGCATTTCTTGTTTTAACATTTCTTGTCTTTCACAGAAAGGCTCCACACACACATACTCCATTCCACATTCACACCTACAGGAGTGAACTATTGCCATCCTCAGCTCCTGTCATGATTCAAAGTCACAATTCCTCGTCATACATCCCATACCTATTCTCTGCTAGGTGGAAACAAGAGCTATATTAAGAAAGGAGATGAGTGGTATATGAGTGAGACCGAAGCGTCTTTCTGTTCTGTTTCCCATGTTCTTTGGCATATCGTACAACTTTTAGCTTGTATGCGATAGTATTAGTAATCGTTTTGATGAATTCGCCATGGGTGATAATTTCCAGGACTGAAAAGAGCTTGTGATACGTGTGTAACAGCCTGGTGGTAAATGATATATCAACACTAGCAGAAGATAGATGGCGCTGTTGGCGGCAGCCTCAGAGGCTGAACGTAAGAACGTAAACATCAGAGCGTAAGGACAGATTAGTTGATTTGAATGTCTTATGGTATTTGAAATACCGTAAATGGCGGCGTACAAGTCGACTCTTTGACGCTGAAAAAATCTCTCCAAAACTAGGGGTCGACTTATATGGCAAGGATAAAATAAGAACCTTTACCACCGAGTGGCAAACAAGTGGATCAGCACTACTAACAATCGCTGTACACCACTTACCGAAACTTCAGCAGGATACCACAAATATTTCCAACTAAAACTTGTGTTCGGTGAACTTACTTAACATATTTAACACACAGATTAATATATAAATAATAAAATAATATAAATTTGTTTATATCAACACAAAACCATAGGCTGTTTCCAACAGCTAATACACAGATTGTAAACAACTGACCGGAATGCCACTGAACCGAAGTGGCCAATCAGACAATTACAACAACAACAACTGCCTGGCTGCTCGCCGAGCGCCAGCGCTGTCCGCTCAACTCATCGTACCTCACACTCTAACAATACAACCAGTAATTCTGATCTACAAATATATCTTGACCATATACTACGAGGGTAAAGACTTTGATAGCTTTGGTCTACCAGTAGCCTACCGTATTTTTGGGGTCGACTTATACGGCAAGTATAGGCCTAACCCGTAATCTTGAGCTATTAATCATGAGGTCGACTTGTACGCCTGGTCGACTTATACGCCGCCATTCACGGTACTTGTATCAGGTAAGTACTGAGTACTTAGGAAGTACTACAACATACGTCTTGGAAGAAGCATGAGTATTTTTCAGGGTATTTTTTTGGGGAAAAAGTGTTTCTTATAAGCCGTTACATACGGTACACTACGCAACGGAATAAATAAGCATTTTTTTCAGTGTTTTCAATACCCTGAGTTCGCGATCCCGATTTTTAGCGCTATGCATTGGGAAGAAGTAAGCGCGAAACTCGGAGGGTACTGTATATCACATCAAGAAGAATCAGTTTGTCAGCACATGTACACGCAGCAAACCTAAGCATCTATGCATATGAAGTAACACAAGCCAGCCCAGCAGCAGAGGAACCAGCGGGAAAACACACTTCCCAGCATAACAGCGCTCCACCACACCGGGTTTTGCAATCCACCTTCCCACTACTCGACTGCAGCCCTATCTCACCACCCCTACAACTGTCTAAGTAAACTTCTCTATTGCTAATATATATATATATATATATATATATATATTATATATATTAAAATATTATATATATATATATATATATATATATAATATATATATATATATATTATATATATATATATAATTTTTTTTTTTTCTTCTCATATGTATATTTGACAGATTGTCCTGTCTCCAGCCCAGTCATCTAGTCCCACTACTCCCAGTCATCTATTTCACACCCAGACCCCTATGTTTCACCATTGCTGCCCTGTGACCTCCCCATATCATTCACCAATAGAACTATAGCAAAGAAACATTAACAATTCATCAAAGTAAAAGTTTCGACAGTAAAAGTGTAAAACTTTCATGTTTAGTAGAGATACTGCATTGTTGGAAGAAACGCAGTAAACAGGTAGACAACACACATCCGGAAATTAAACGTTAGGGTGCATAATCTGGATTAAACTAGATACAATAACCTCACCTGCCCCAACAGCCCCATCCAGCCCAGTCAGTCAACAGCACGGGTGGTAATTCCGTTACTCTTATTCATGATGCTAATAGCGGTCCAAAATTCACAACCAGATATAAGTCTGTCTATACATTTTTGCGTGAATCTGAAAATTTTATTCGCAAAATCAGCTTACGTTTGCTACTTACACTGACGAGGATAAAATAAACGTGCCCGAGAGACAAAAAGTCATCCGTAAATGCCCGCGAGGTCTATCCTCCATTCAGTTTTTTTTTAACTTGCAGGAATTATGAGAGCTTCAAAAAGGCTTTTGTGACTACTTTTGCAACGACGTCAAAGCCTGGACCTATGTCGTCCCTTTTCAAATTGTCGCCTGTCTTTCGAGACAAGTACCGACACATAAATATATGAAAGCCTTAATGCAGAGGTTCCCAAACTGGGGTATGCCGAGAAGGCCCTTTAGGGGGTCCGACACAGTGAAAGAAATTAATATTTTCCAATTTTGCAAAAAAAATATATGTACAGTCGACCCTCGTTTTTAATGAACAAAAAAGTAGTTAGGGTAGAAGTGGTGCTTAAAGCCGATTGTCCGTTACTGCGAGGGTATTTCCCAAGGGGGTAAAGAAATAGGAAAAACACAGGAAAATTGTAAAATAAAAAAGAAAAAATCACAAACACAACCAGACCGTGTAGCTATGTGGGAGGTTAAACATTGACTGGTGCTAAATGCTGGATTTGGCATGCACCTCCAGGCTTTTGAAAAAATGAGAAATAATCACAAACACAACCAGACCGTGTAGCTATGTTGGGAAGAAAACAGTGACTGGCGCTAAATGCGGGACTTGGCACGCTCGCCCAAACAACTGCTTAAGACTGGTATTAGGGGAGGCAGTAAGTCTCCGGGCTCGCTCATTACTGCTTGGTATGCTATGAATATCATCATTCTAGGTAAAATGTAGACATATAATTGCATTTGAATGGCTATTATTCATATTATAAAATAATATATATAAGGAAAAGATGAAAATACCAGCAAGCACTCATCCACCCTGGCAGCACGGCCGCGGCGCAGCTCAGTGTTGTCGTTAGCCATGTAAGACAACATGTAGGCTAAACTCTGAGGAACTTTCATGTGTTGTCGAAAATCTTTACACCTTTCCTATCCTTACTTGCATCAACATTGAATGTCACAGCATATTCTCTGAGTATGTCCTCAGACTTGAAAATATCACTCAGTTTGTTTCTTTACTCCATACTCGTCCCCACACCCGGGCGACAGAACATGATTCCACCTTCTTAAAAAGTTTCAAATTTCTCTGCAATACTTAAGTTAGATGCACATGCTTTCTTTTACCACTTCCCTTCTCTTTCGATGCCATAATAACTTCACTGCATTGAACAAGTCTAAATAAGCAAAAAAAACACCGAAAACAGGCGAGCACAGTTTAAAACGGAGCTTGCAAACATGCGCTCCGACTGTCATAAACATGTACTATGCGCTCCGACTGGTGACACTTAAAGGCACCGTCACAGAAGCACTTTTTCCATCGATGTGAGAGGACGAGTCTGACGAGTTCCGACGAGCCAACACGAACGCATCCATGCACGTCTTTAGCTTGTTATGCTTGTCTACGATTGACAATATACATAAGTAAGTGTATAGCAGTGATAGCCTGCCTGGGTGTCGAAGCAATGTTTGCTTACCATCGACGAAAACAGTGCAGGCGAACAGCTGTGTCTGTGTGACCTACGAAGCAAAACTTAAGAGAAAGAGGTCACAAGAAGAAGTCAAGAAATTGTAATACGTACTAATATTAACTATTTTAACCCACATACAAGCCTTATACAACTAAACCACTAGCAACACAGGCTCCTACCTTATATATCTTAATATCTGATACATTAAAACTCCTTAAAACCCAAGCATTCCAAAATAAAAACAAACAAATTATATTGAGTTGACGATTTGAGCGGCGATAAGCGGTCTGATATGCCATTCTTTCCCACAAATTTGTCTCGTGAATCAATCAATCATTGGGGGCATACGCTGGGGGGCGCGTCACCTCGCCCACCCTACGACCCCACTCCCGGGGTCACCACGCGCGAGTCCCCATGCAGGCTCCTTTCCCATACCAAGCATCTCTCGACAAGAAACATCAACTTGCCCCAGCTACAAGCCTTGTGGGCGCCACCTTGGCCTCCTCCACGCCTCTTACAGATACAACCCGATGGGAAAGATCGGTTTCAGCGTAGCGTGCCACATGCCCATATAGCCGAAGTTGGCGCTGACGGACTATGCAGGTAATAGGCCTCGATTCAGTCTCAAAGGTGCAATCGCTGATTTGACACGTAATCATACCAGCGATACCCCATGATTCTGCGAAGACACTTATTACCAAAGGCATCAATTAGTCTCTTCAAGTCGCTATTTAGTGTCCATGTCTCACAACCATAGAGTAAGACAAGGATCACAAGCGACTTGAAGATCCGGATCTTTGTCCTCCTGCACAGGTATCGACAATGCCAAATACTCCTGCTGAGCGAGTCCATGACACCGTGGGCTATGCCAATCTGCCGTAAGACTTCTTGACGTGACCTGCCGTCATTATGGACTGCGCTACCAAGGTATGTAAAACTTTCCAAGATCTCAATGTCCTCGCTGCACGTATGAACAGACTGTACTGTTTCATCTAGTAAGCCTCCAAACACCTGGACCTTGGTCTTAAGCCAGGAGACCTCAAGTCCCAAAGGCTTGCCTCCTCGTGCAGCGCCTCGAGAGCCATCACCAGGATCTCCAGTGACTCAGCAAAGATTACTGCATCATCGGCAAAAACAAGATCAGTGATCTTGGTGTTGCCGAGGGATGCTCCACAATCACTTTGATCTACGACTTTGCCCAATACCCAGTCCATGCAAGTGCTGAAAAGTGATGGGGCAAGGACGCACCCTTGCCTCACTCCCGTATTCACAGGAAAGAAGCTGGATACACTCCCCCACACTTCACAGCACTCTCAAGTCCCATAATACAGACCAGTCATCAAACCAATAGTCCTTGCAGGAATCCCGCGAAGTCCTTGCAGGAATGCGTGAATGGAGTCCGTAAAATCCGAAATCCGTTATATCGAGGTCCGTTAAATCCAGGATCGACTGTATATACTGTACATATACAATTATATTTGATTTTTTTCATTTTTAAAACTATCTTTATCATCCTGGTGTCAGCGATATTGATACTTCAGTTTTGCTAGCGCTAGCTTGTACATATATATTATTATAAAATTATTTATATCATACATAAATTTATTCTTAAAATTAATTAGGCCGTACCAACTCCATCCGTCGCCACCCAAACCATCACTCTCGTGACTCATCCCCACTCCAGTCACCCGGATCGGGGGCATTCTGGGGACGTATACATGTTCTTGCTAACGCTTAGCAAAACCCAGTTACCGCTTGCAATTTTACTTCAAAGCTAGCAGTTCGCTGTTAACCCAAATAGCAGTATGTGCAATCTTGTGATGGGGGTTTAAGTGGCTGTTAAACTAAAAGTGATCCGGAAAATTTTTATTCTCTTAGCCAGAGTCTGCTAGCGGAGACTAACGGCAGACCAACAACAAACCTAGCGACGGAGGCAGGTTTTCGTGATAGAAATTACATTCACGAGTACATGATGAAAAGCCAGCTCACCCATATTTTTAAACTTATACAGACCCTCCCATTTCACGCTATGCATTTTAGCGATCCGCGAGTTTCGCCCTGAGTCCTAAATTCTTACCATCCCGACTTTCGCGCATTATCTCCCAAAGTTTCGCGCTGCTTCGTACATTTTTTTTGTTTTTTGTGGGTGTTTATTTACCTAGTTGTATTTACCTAGTTGTAACATACAGGAAAAGAGCTATCTCGTATTGTCCCGTCTCCAAATCTACTATTATCTAGTTTGCCTTTGAAGTCCTGAAAACTTCTTTCATTAATCACTTTTGCATCAAGGTTGTTCCAGGCTTCTATGCTTCTATATGGGATTTCTGTATTTTTTTATGTCCCTCTTGCATGTTGTCCTTTTCAAAATTTTTTCTCATGACCTCTTGCACTTCTATCGTCCCACACAAACAGATCTTCTCTATAAATTTTTTTTCCCGACCCATTGATGCTCTATACACTGCTATAAAATCTCCCCTTTCTCTTCTTTTCTCAAGAGTTGGGAGTTTTAGTCTTGAAAGTCTTTCCTCATATGGTAAATCTCTCAGGCTTGCTGCCAATTTTTTGGCTGCTCTTTGTATCTCTCAATCTTCCTTATATCCTTCTTTTTTTGTGGTGACCAAATCACTGCCGCATATTCCAACCTTGGTCGAATCAAAGATGTTATCAAATTTTTTAATCATCTCTTCATCCGATATTTGAAGGGCCCCTTATTTTTCCCCCAGCACTGATATGTATCTCCTGTGATCTTGTTTTATATGCTTCTCAGGTGACAAATTATCCGAATCCATACTCCCAGATCTTTTTTCGACCTTTGTTTTGATTATCCATTCATTTCCCATCGAATACTTTCCTCTCTGTCTATTTTTGCTACTGCCCACTTCCATCACTTTACACTTTATAACATTAAACTCCATTTCCCATAGTTGACTCCAAATGAAAATCTTATCTAGATCCTTTTGTAAATCCTCCAGTCCTCCTTACTTTCTACTTTTCTTAGTAATTAGCATCATCGCGAATAAACTCATATAGCTGTTCACTCCCTCTGTCATATCATTTACATAGACCAAGAACATCACTGGGGCCAATACTGATCCTTGAGGAACTCCACTTATCACACTGCCCATTCTGACTTCTGATCTTTTATTACTGTTCTCATCTCTCTTTGCTCAAAAAGTCTTCCATCTACTTCAGCAACCACACTTCAATCTCCATGTTCTAGTTTCCCGAGCAGTCCTTGTGAGGTACCTTGTCAATCTTTTTACAAAATTTGCTTGTGTCTCTTATCATGTCTCCATACTCTTCTCTCCCCCAGGAATTTGTCTTAGGTGGAACGTATACGATACTAAGTCTCTTATTCTTCCTTTTTTCATCACCACTCTACCTCACCTCTGCCATACCTTCTCTTTTTCCATATTTCCTATACCACATCCTTCCTTGTTAACACCAATACACCACCTCCTTTTTCTGATTTCTGTTTCGCCTTCATACATTATATTGACCCTCCCCAACTGGCACATCCTCAGAATCACTCAGCTTCGTTTCTACTAAACTCAATATGTCTGGTTTCTTGGCTCTCAGGTAATTTCGTTTACTTCTGTTAATGTTGACACTAGCCCATTTATATTTGTGTACGATACCCGCCATCCTTTTTCATTTTCATTTGAACTGTCTTCTCTTACTCTTTCTCTTTTAGATACCACTTCTTCAGTTTTTGGTCCAGAACTCTCCAATAGAATTTCTGTTTTTCCTCTTTCGTTCTCAATTCGTTTTTTTCTTTGGCTTCTATAAACAGTGCATTCAATCTAGCTCTTTCTTCCTCATTCAAATCTTTCCTTATCCATATTTTCTTATATTCTTCTGTCTTTGCCAGTTTCCATGCCTTAGACAATATATCTTGTGCTGTAGTTTGTGACCTAAACTTAACTTTTAAGGGGCGGGCCCCTCCCTCCTCATATTTGCCTAAGACGCTGCATCTTGGAAGACACACCCTGATTTTTTAAAGAAATTCCTAAGAAAAAAACCCCACCACCAAAACTGTTGTCCGATATACAGTCATTTTCACACAAGAACACACTCACTATTCATTATCTTCATACAGTTCTGCTCATCAGCCATTTTTATTTTCTAGCTTGTATGCAATAGTATAAGTAAATCGTCATGTTGGCTGGCTGAACATGTAAACGCAGGTCGGACGGCGGGAGTGAAAAAACCTACCGCGGCGGTGCGCAGCTTTGTGCCTGACGTGCCGATCAGCTGAGTCTGGCTTTGTCGTCCTGAATGTAAACACCTCTCACGTCCTCCCGTGCCTCACTATGTTGCCTGCCTCCTGTGCCTCACCACGTATTGTTTGAATTTTCCTGTATGCGTGTAGTATTTGTGGTGGCTGCATGTACATAAGTATACAAATTTTCATCTAATAACAAACAAAGTTCCTTATAGTACACGGATTTGCTGTCGGCACCAATCTGCCGGGACGGAAAGGCTCCTGCCAGTACCGTGTAAACATAACAGGGTGAGGACAGATTGGTAGTTGATTTGAATGTCTTATGGAATTCTAAATACTCTTAACAGGTAAGTACAGTCGACCCCCGATTTAACGGACCTCAATTTAACGGACTTCGGATTTAACGGACTCCATTTGTGTGACAAATTTGCGGGCAAGAATGGCATGCCAGACCACTTATCGCCGCTCGAATTGTCAACTCAACATAATTTATTATTTTCTCATTTTATTTTGGAATGCTTGGGTTTTAAGGAGTTTTGATGTATCAGATATTAAGATATATAAGGAAGGAGCCTGTGTTGCTAGTGATTTAGTGGTAGGTGTGTATTGTTTAAAATAGTGACTATTAGTGTTATGGGGTGGTCGCTGCAAGAGTCTCCCTGTCACCTCAACACCTTAAATCACCCTTATTAAAGGCGACACATGGTGCTACACTGACCTAAATAGTGACACGTGTAGCTATAGGACAGCTCATCACAACCATATATTATACATAATAATGAGAAATAGTCATGATAATAAGCGATACCTTTGACAGCCACGGCCTGAGTCTGGCTTGTTGTTGTTCTTCTTCTTGTGACCTCTTCAGCTTAGGATCGCTTTATAGATCTGTCAAACTCGAGCTCGAGCTTGACACATATCTCCTTCTTTGCAACTCTGTAGCCCTTTACACATATGTATGAATAATAGCCATTAAAATGCCATTATATGTCTATATTCACCTAGAATAATGATATTTCATACATACCAAGTTCAGCTTCCAGAGCAGTCCTGTGAGGTACCTTGTCAATGCCTTTTAGGTCCAATATACAATGCCCACCCCTCTTTCCTTGTCACATCGATCCCTCGATAAAAGCTTGTAATTCGTTGAAAGACTTTCCTCTCTAAATCCAACTGGCACCTGCGAGTGTGTTCTCTTCCCAATTTTAACCACTGTCCTTCACATTTTTTCACACATTTTGCACTAACTTTCAAGATATGCCTGTATTAATTTCTTCTTTGTCTCTCCTTTGATGGCACAAATTGCTTTCCATCAAGCGGACTTATTTGGTTTGATTCCTCTCCTTGAGTGAATCTCAATACCTATGTACTTTCCTGCTATTGTTCTGCCTCTTCTTATCCAATTTGACCCCATCTGCCGGGCTTTCTACATCTTGACTTTCATTAGCCTTTTTACTTCTATTTAACTCTACGTTTTATGTCTTCCATATATTTTCTTTGCTTTATTTTTTTGTTTGAAATTCACTTATGCTGTAATTTTTCGATTCTGTATCAAATTATTCATACTATCAGCCTTTGTAAGGATTCTTCGACCCAAACTGCCGGGACAAACCCTCAGCTTTCCTTTCCATGACATTGTGTTGTTTGAATGTTTTGGAATCTAATATCTTATAGAAAAGTTCGGTCGCCCTTCTAAAATTTTCCTTATTTATTCCTCCATGTGTAACTTTCATTTCTTTCTCTTTGGATTCATTACATAATTTTATTTCTATTTTTTTGGTACTTGTCTAAGGTTTGATGTATCAGATTTTTTAACTATTCCTGTGTTGCTAGTATTTTAGTGTGGCTAATTTAATTGTTAAAACTATTCATTTTTTTCTCTGGTCTCTGATAACCCCATCCCCTTGTAAACATAATGTTTAATGACCTTAGTGAAATTGGATGGGAACTCATCTCATTTTTTATGAGAATAGTCCCTTGATGCATGGAAATTTACACCAGGCCTGGGCTCTCCGAGAATGTTTTCTTCTTGTCCTCACAGTCGCTTTTTCTTCAAACTCGGTCATCTTCCTTTCTTTCTTTTACTCTTCTCCCTTTCACTATGTTTTGCTAAAACCATTTTATTCAAATTCATAAGAAATGTCATCTCTTTCCAAGTTGGCACCTGGATACTTTACTAACTACTTAATACTTCCAGTTCTTGCGTCAATTTAGTAGGCCCAGTCCTGTGGTTTTCCTAACTATGAATCTTTGTATTCTTTTATTCCATTGATTGATAGCATTGTTAGCTTACCAAATCCACATGTAGCCACCCATGTTTCCTCCCCCTTTAGTATACCTTCTTCGAATTTTTGTGATTATCTCCTCATTATGTTCTCACAATTTTCCTGTATTTTTAAATTTGTTGTTCCCCTTATCATTTCCTCCTCTAACGGACATCGGCTTTAACGGAATTCTCTCCCTTAGGTTGAACGGGGTTACTGTACTGAGGTTCATCTTAAGGCTTTTTTCATCACCAACTCTACTTCAACACCCTGAATAACCTCTCCTTTTCCATGATTCCTACTACCACATCCTTCCTTGTAACACCAATACCACCACTCCCTTTCTGAACCTTCGCCTACATCTGATCCCTGGATCACCACTGCCTACAGGCGCTATAGGTCTTGGAAGACGCATGAGTGTTTTTTAGGGTATTTTTTGGGGAAAAAAGTGCGTCTTATAAACCGTAAAATTACGGTAATTCAAATTTTGGTCTGGTTTTAATGAAAATTCACTTACTAATGTATTGAAAATAATTAAATAACATATAATGACTTTTTATTATGATATATTTGTTAATAGTTCATAAATTCTGCTGTGTCTCTAAAGGCATCATACACCTGGCAGTGAGTGTCTGTGGGTGCTGCAGTTCTGCAGCCTTATAACACGAGCCGCCACTGATATCATATACTTGTTCGACCAACTGCAGTTAGAATCAGTCCAGAGAAGAATGACCAAAATGATTCATGTGATGCGTAACTTTAGTTATTAGAGGAGATTGAAGCTATTAAATTTACACTCACTCGAGAGGCGTAGAGTAGGGGGCGATCTGATAGAAGTATTTAAGTGGATAAAGGGATACAATAAAGGCAATGTAGGAAAAGTCCTTACCATTCGTTCGGCTAGTAAGCAGGGTAGAACAAGAAGTAACGGATTCAAGCTGGAAAAGCATATTTAAAAAGGAAATTGAGAGAAACTGGTTCACAAATAGGGTAGTGAATGATTGGAATGGACTCAGTCGTCAGGTGGTCAATGCGGAGTCTGTTGGGGTCTTTAAAAGGAGTCTGGATTAATTCATAGATGGGGAAGAGAGGTGGATATAGGTAGAGTTAAGCAACAGGAACTACCTCGTGTAGGTCATAGACTCTTGTAGCTTCCTTATTTTCTTATGTTCTTTCTGCATTCTTTTAAAACATAACTCGATACTCCGTCTGGTCCTTATGCTTTCCTCTCCTCCAATTCTTTCAACAATTCACAAACTTCCTCCTTCCCTATTTTCATTTTCCACTCCTTTCAGACTTTTTCATACCTTGCCGTTCATTGAATTTTGATTCTTATGTTACTACTTGCTGAAAGTTTTTATTTAAATTTCACTCATTATCTTTGGATCTTCATATATTTTCTTTTCTTCTTACAGTCTCTCTACTTTGTCCTTATGCTTGATTCTTCCATTGATAAATCTGTAAAACAGTTTGGATTCTTGCTTACACTTTTCAACTATATCCTTCTCATAACTCTTCTCCTCCTCTCTCCTTATGCATACATATTCATTTCTTGCTAATTTATAGTCTTCATTATTTATATGAGTCCGATTTCTCTTTACTCTTTTCCATGCCTCATCCCTTATTCTCTTTGCTCTCTCCACATCTTCCATTAAACCATTCTTTCTTTCCTTTTTCTCTTGATGTATATAGTCGAACATGTTTTTCAACTCCTTTCTCATATATGTTCAGAAAAATGTTGTATTTCACTTGCACATCGGTCACTCCTTTCATTTCTTCCCAGTCAATTTCTTCATAGAATTTTTTCAGACATGACAGATTTTTTCAGACATTTTTTCAGACTTACATGTTAGTTTTCCCAAAGTCTCTTCTGATCCTTTTGTACAATTCATCTTCCTCCTTTATGTCGTCTTCCGTCTCCATTTCTAAGATTACATGGTCACTTTTTCCGATGGGGCACCCATAATTTATCTCATTTGCTAGGTCAATATATTTTGTTAACACTAGGTCAAGTCTTGCTGGTTCGTCATCTCCCCTATATCTTGTGTTTTCTGTCACCCATTGAGTCATCGTGTTTTCCATTGTCAGTTTCAACAATCTATCTCCCCAGGTATTTTAATTTCCTCCTTCAAATTTCCCCCATTTTACTTCTTTGCAGTTAAAATCTCCAATCAGCAGTATTTTTTTACTATTCTTGAATATTTTGTTTAAGTACTTCAAGGTGTCTTCTAATACTTTCTCATGTTCTTCCTTGTTCCAGGTATTTGTTCTGGGTGGTACATAGGTTGCAACTATAGTCTGTGTTTCTCTATTTCTGACTTATATTTGTACACTCACTATTTCAGCTCTTCCTTCTCCATACTCCACTTTTCTTACTTTCACCCCTAATTTTGTCAGTAACATAACTCCACCACCTCTTCTACCACTTCTGTTCCTTCTCCACATGTTGTATTTATTGCTTATCATCACTTGGTCATCTTCTACTAATTTAGTTTCTGTTAAACACACCACGTCTTAATCTTTATTTAATACAACATTTCTTAGTTCCAGCCTACTTGGTATTATCCCATCTATGTTCGTATACATCACTTTCATTGATTTTTTTACATAATTTTTCATCACCCCATTTTCCTTTAGTCTTTTTTCTTGATATACCACTTTCTCACCCTGTCGTTTAGTGCCCTCCACAAAAAAGTTGTATTTTCTTCCTCCGTTCTTTCTTCATTTCTCTGTTTGACTTCTTCTTGCATTTCCTTCAACTTCTTCCTTTCTTCTTCATTCATCGCATTTTTTACATGAACTTCTCTGAACTCAACAGTTGATCTTAGCCTGAAGGCTCTCTCCAGGATTTCTTCGGTTGTCATTTGTGATTTCAATCTTAGTTATATTGGTCTATCTCTTCCTTCTGCATAAGGTCCCAATCTAACTACTTCTTCCACTTCATCTACAAATCTTGTCTCTTCTTCCTCATCATTAAGTTCATTAAAACGTCCTTTACCATTTTTTACTTCTTCTCTTTCTCTCCTTATTCTACAAAACTACAGTATTAATTAAAGTCAGCTTATATACTTAATGGGTGAATAGTGGTGGAATAGTGGTAAAGCCTTAGTGGACGGAGGTTGTGGCCCTGAAACTCTTAAGCTGTGAATTAATTTTAAAGAAATAAGGTACAGGTTGAAGTTCCCAAACTCGGCAACCTCGGGACCAACGCAGAGCCGAGTAATGGAATTTTCCGACTTCTAGAACGTAGATATATTAAGGGGAAAAAAATGGTTTGGGAGCCATAATTCCAGTAGGTGTTCCTGGACGTTTGGGAGCCATAATACCAATAACAGACCTGTAGAAGTACACAAAATAACAGTGTACACAACTCTACAGTCACAACACCACTGAACAATAACAACAAACAAATCGGCATTAGAAACCAAGCGCCCTAGTGTGGCACCTAGCGGCCGACCCGGCAACTACGCGCCGGGTTTTGGGTGTTCTGCCATGTTTTGGAAAATTCGGAACCATAGCCGAGGTTTGGGTGTTGCCGAGTCTTGGGATGCCGAGTTTGGGAACTTCAACCTGTAATCTAAGTGTAAGTATTATATGCAACATTTGTCACAGTGTTGGAACATTCATATCTATTGCTATTTCATTGTCTTGTGGACGATGTAATTCTTTTAGGTTAACGTTACAAGGTTATAAGAAACAATGCTTCAATACAGGGGTCATTTCCTACTCATCGGTGACATTGGCGTATTGTTTGAGAGAGAGCATACAAATATGTAGATGTGTATTTTTTTTCAGCAAAAGGCATCCATTTTCTAGAATTATTTAGTATGTTTTGAATGAGTAAATTGTGTATAGTGTTTGAGAGCGAAGTAGGGAAGTAAAGATGACCAATCTCACAACAGGTATCCTTAAATTCTAGTGTTGCTTTCCATACTTTCTGTTGCTTTCATATGAACTACCACGTGTAGGTCTCACGGCCTCTTGTAGCTTCCTTATTTTCTTATGTTCTTATGTAATATATTCTTCTCCTTCAATTCAAAAATAATAACACAATTTTTTTTCTCTGCTACATCTCCTATTGAATTATCATTATTCTTCAAATCTTTCAATACCTCTTTCTTAACATGTTCACTTTGCTCCTTTTTTTGTTGTTCTATAACTTCTTGAAAGTCCACTTTGGCTTTCTCTTTTTCTTCTTTCCAGTTATTCACTTCTCCTTTCATCCTCGTTTCCACTTGTTCCTTAACCTTTTTTTCTCCATTCTCACATTTTGCTCGAAGTTCATTATTATCTTTTCTCAATTTCTCAATTTCGTTTTTTAACTCTTCATTTTCCTTACTCTTTGCTTTTCCTTCCTTTTCAGTTAATTTAATTATACTTTCAGTCCTTCAATTTCATCATAGCTTCCTCTCAAACCATCCATGAATCAAACCCTTCATACATTTGAAATCTTCCATCAGTCTCCTCATGTCTAATTTGGTCTTGTCTCCATCCTCCTCTGCCCTGATCACTCTGGAGTGCAATGTTCCTTCCTTTCCCTCTTTAGTGAATCCAAAGAAATCCAATAGGGTTTTTTTAAGCTCTGATCCTGGTTTTGGGGTGTCTGCCATTTTCAAAAAAATTTGTACACAACTTTTCTAATATCTCTCTACTCGGACCACAACCCTGCTCAGGCCGTATTTTGTTTAAATTATTTGTATTTGCCTAGTTGTGTTTTACAGGGCCTGAGCTACACTTGTGTGGTCCCGTCTCCGTATCTACATCTATCCAGTCTTTCTTTCAACTGGTGCACAATATTTGCCGATATCAGCTCCTCATTTAGTCTATTCCAAACTTCGACATTTGTATGAGGGAAGCTATACTTCTTTATGTTGTTCAGGCATCTCCCTTTTCCTAGTCTTTTTTGTATGTCCTCTTTGTGCATCAACCTTCTCTTTGTTTCGGAGTCAGTAGTCTCTCATTGTCTGTTTCTTCCATCTTAGTTATCAGTTAAACAATTGTTATTAGTCTCCTCTTTCTCTTCTCTGCTCAAGTGTTGGTAACTTTATTTCCTTCAACCTTTCCTGATAAGAAAGTTCTTCTAGCTCCGGTACCATCTTTGTTGCCATTCGCTGTATCCATCTCCAACTTTTCACATGCTTCTTCTTGTATGGGACCATACAATGGCAGCATATTCCGTTTTTGGTTGGATTATTGCAGTAAATTATCTATCCTATCATATTTTTGTCATGTAATGAAATGCCACTCTAATATCTTCAACATCCTGTATGTATCTCCAAATATTTATTTATATGTTTTTTCTGGTTGTAGGTTACAGGTTGAAGTTCCCAAAACTCGGCAACCTCGGGACCAGCGCCGAGCCGAGTAATGGAATTTCCGACTTTTAGACGTAGATATATTAAGGGGAAAAAAAGCATGCAAAATTCAAAAGGTCAATTTTCTCAGAAATAGTTAACACATTGTTTTCCTTTTCTTTTCACTTCCTCAGTAGGTGTTCCTGGACGTTTGGGAGCCATAATACCAATAACAGAACCTGTAGAAGTACACAAAATAACAGTGTACACAACTCTACAGTCACAACACCACTGAAACAATAACAACAAACAAATCGGCGGGAGAAACCAAGCGGCCTAGTGTGGTGGCACCTAGCGGCCGACCCGGCAACTACGCGCCGGGTTTGGGTGTTCTGCCGTGTTTTGGAAAATCCGGAAACCATAGCCGAGTTTTGGGTGTTGCCGAGTCTTGGGATGCCGGTTTGGGAACTTCAACCTGTATTCTGCATTATCACTCCCAGTCCTTTTCTCATGAACTTTTGAAATTACTTCATTCCCCATTTTATATGGCCATTTGGAACTCTGGAACTCTTTTCCTGTTTCTATTTTTCCTCCTTTATACGACTTAAATCTTTTCAAGAGAGGAACAACAAGACACCTCCAGAACTAAATTGGCCCACCCTCCCTTTTATATTCTCTTACTGTCTCCTTTATAGGGACTGGCAACTAAGCAGGCTTTTTGTTACTTCTTTTTGTTTTGCCATTGGCCAGTCCTTTTGATGTAAATAAAAATAAAAATATATATATCTTTTCACTTTTTCCAATTTCCATCACATGACACATATTAACATTAAATTCCATTTCCCATCTTCTGCTCCATTCGTGGATCTTGTTCAGGTCATTTTGTTGTGTTTCACAATCATTATAGTTTTTATTTTGCTTAATAGTTTTGCATCATACGCAAACAAATAAATATAACTTTATATTTCATCAGTGTATTTACCTAGTTGTATTTACCTAGTTGTATTTACCTAGTTGTAACATACAGGAAAAGAGCTATGCTCGTATTGTCCCGTCTCCAAATCTACTATTATCCAGTTTGCCTTTGAAGTCATGAATACTTCTTTAATTAATCACTTTTGCATCAAGGTTGTTCCAGGCTTCTATGCTTCTATATGGGAAGCTGTATTTTTTATGTCCCTCTTGCATGTTGTCCTTTTCAATTTCTTCTCATGACCTCTTGCACTTCTATCGTCCCACACAAAACATATCTTCTCTATCAATTTTTTCCAGACCCATTGATGCTCTATACACTGCTATAAAATTTCCCCTTTCTCTTCTTTTCTCAAGAGTTGGGAGTTTTAGTCTTGAAAGTCTTTCCTCATATGTTAAATCTCTCAGGCTTGGAGCCATTTTTGTGGCTGCTCTTTGTATTCTCTCAATCTTCCTTATATCCTTCTTTTTATGTGGTGACCAAATCACTGCCGCATATTCCAACCTTGGTCGAATCAAAGATGTTATCAATTTCTTAATCATATCTTCATCCAGATATTTGAATGCCATTCTTATATTCCTCAGCAACTGATATGTATCTCCTGTGATCTTGTTTATATGCTTCTCAGGTAACAAATTATCCGTAATCCATACTCCCAGATCTTTTTCGACCTTTGTTTTGATTATCCATTCCTTTCCCATCGAATACTTTCCTCTCTGTCTCTTTTTGCTACTGCCCGCTTCCATCACTTTACACTTTTCAGCATTAAACTCCATTTCCCATAGTTGACTCCATCTGAAAATCTTATCTAGATCCTTTTGAAAATCCTCAGTCCTCTTTACTTTCTACTTTTCTTAGTAATTGAGCATCATCAGCGAATAAACTCATATAACTGTTCACTCCCTCTGTCATATCATTTACATAGACCAAGAACATCACTGGGGCCAATACTGATCCTTGAGGAACTCCACTTATCACACTGCACCATTCTGACTTCTGATCTTTTATTACTGTTCTCATCTCTCTGTTCCTCAAAAAGTCTTCCATCCACTTCAGCAAACCGCACTTCAATCCTCCTACATGTTCTAGTTTCCAGAGCAGTCTCTTGTGAGGTACCTTGTCAAATGCCTTCTTATGGTCCAAGTATATGCAATCGACCCACCCCTCTCTTTCCTGTGTCACATCGATCACTCTCGAGTAAAAGCTTAATAAATTCGTTGTACATGACATTCCTCCTCTAAACCCAAACTGGCCACCTGCGAGTGTGTTTGTCTCTTCCAAATATTTCAACCATCTGTTCTTCACAATTTTTTCACATATTTTTGCCACTACACTTGTTAATGATACTGGCCTGTAATTTAATGGTTCTTCTTTGTCTCCTCCTTTGTGAATTGGCACAATTTTTGCTCTTTTCCAATTAAGCGGGACTCTGCTCTCCTTGAGAAAAGTCTCAATTACACTATGTAACTTTCCTGCTAGCTGGTTACTGCACTCTTTCATTATCCAATTTGACACTCCATCTGGACCCGGGGCTTTTCTCACATCTTGACTTTCCATTAGCCTTTTTACTTCTATTACGTCTACTTTTATGTCTTCCA
The DNA here is from genome assembly GCA_016584305.1 of Chionoecetes opilio. Taxonomy (NCBI): domain Eukaryota; kingdom Metazoa; phylum Arthropoda; class Malacostraca; order Decapoda; family Majidae; genus Chionoecetes; species Chionoecetes opilio. Next base: position 27,877 of record JACEEZ010026176.1, on the reverse strand, counting down.
TTATATTTTCTTTTGGTATTATATTTTTCGTTTTAAATTCACTTTCTCTTGTAAATACAGTCTGTAAGCACTTATTCATCACCTCAGCCTGTTGTAATGCATCTTCGTACAGTATGCCTTCTACCTTCAGCTTATCTATTCCTTCCTTGTTTTTCATTTTTCCATTTATATATCTATAGAAAAGTTTCGGTTCGTTCTTACATTTTTCTATTACATTCCTCTCATAGTTACTTTTTTCTTCTCTTCGGATTCTTACATATTCATTTCTAGTTGTTTTGTACTTCTCCCAAAGGTTGATACCTCCTTTTCTTCCTCCAACTATTCCATGTTTTTTCTCTTTCTAGTCTTGCTAGTTCACATTTTCTGTTAAACTATTCATTCTTTTTCTTTTCTCTGATAACTATTCTTGGAACATATCTATTTATTCCTTCAGTGTAAATTCGGATGAACTCATCCCATTTTTTCTGGGTACTCCTTGTTGCATGGAAATTACTCCAGTCTGTCTCTCCGAAAAATGTTCTTAATCCGTCAAAGTCTGCTTTTCCATAATTGTATCTTCCTTTCTTGTGTTCTTCTCTTCTCCCCTCTTTTTTGCTATCATTTATTTCAAATTCAATAAGTACATGGTCACTCTTTTCAAGTGGGCACTGATAATTTACTTTACTAATTACTTCCAGTTCTTTCGTCAATAGTAGGTCTAGTCTTGATGGTTCTTCGCTACCTCTGAATCTTGTGTTCTCTTTAATCCACTGAGTCATGATGTTATTCATTACCAAATCCAACAATGTACCACCCCATGAGTCTTCTCCTCCTTACGTATACCATTCTTCCCAACAAACTTCTTTGCAGTTAGAATCTCCCATCATAATTATGTTCTCACAATTTTCCATCGTGTTCTTTAAACATTTGCTTGTGTCTCTTATCATGTCTCCATATTCATCTCTCCCCCAGGAATTTGTCTTGGGTGGAACGTATACGAGAACTAAGTGTCTTATTCTTCCTTTTTTCATCACCAACTCTACCTTCAACACCTCTGCCATACCTTCTCCTTTTTCCATATTTCCTACTACCACATCCTTCCTTGTTAACACCATTACACCACCTCCCTTTTTCTGATTTCTGTTTCGCCTCCATACATTATATTGACCCTCCCCAATTGGCAAATCCTCAGAATCACTCAGCTTCATTTCTACTAAACCCAATATGTCTGGTTTCTTGGCTCTCAGGTAATCGTTTACTTCTGTTAATATTGACACTAGCCCATTTATAATTGTGTACGATACCTGCCATCCTTTTTCATTTTCCTTTGAACTGTCTTCTCTTACTCTTTCTCTTTTATATACCACTTCTTCAGTTTTTTGGTCTAAAACTCTCCAATAGAATTTCAGTTTTTCCTCTTCCATTCTCAATTCGTTTTTTTTTTTTTTGTGTGTGTGTGTATTTACCTAGTTGTGTTTTGCAAGGCCTGAGCTACACTCGTATGGTCCCGTCTCCATATCTACATTTATCCAGTCTTTCTTTCAATCGGTGCACATTATGTGCCAATATCACCTCCTCATTTAATCCATTCCAAACTTCTACATTTCTATGAGGGAAGCTGTACTTCTTTATGTTGTTCAGGCATCTCCCTTTTCCTAGTTTTTTTGTATGCCCTCTTGTGTATCGAACCTCTCTTTTTTTCCGAGTCAGGACTCTCTCATTGTCTGTTTCTTTCATCTTAGTTATCAGATAAAAATTGTTATTACGTCTCCTCTTTCTCTTCTCTGCTCGAGGTGTATAGAGGAATGCATACAAACTTGATACAGTACCTATGACTGATATTACTATGTATATTACCTATAAGGGTCCACGCTGCCAGCTGGTTTGCAAATGGGAGACCCTCCTTTTGGCTGAGGCTGGAAGAAGTAGAATGAACCAGAAATACTGTACATACAACCATCAGTCCCTGTAGGTACGTCACCCATGGGATGTGTCTGTGCTGACCACCCTCTCCAACGCACCTACAAAAAATACTCAATATATTAGTAAAGATGAAGCTTACAGGCTATTTGAAGAAAAAAATAATAATTGCCAAAAACAGCTTTATATGAAGCTTGTTATCACCATTAACATTAACATTTTTATTTTCAATAGAAAACTTTGGTGAACATAGTTCTTTGTGTGCTGTGAAAAGATGATTATATACTTTTATGGCCAGTGATGGGTTTTTATATATGAAATCTTTAATCTTCCTTATTCATTAGGCTTAATGGAATACATATCATCATTACATAATGAACAAAATTTAATGTAAAACAATTATGAAATATTTACATTTATTTAATTAAATAATATTACATAATATTTACATAATACTTCATCAAATTGGAGAATTTAGAATACAGATAAATATAGGAGAAATAAACAGCAACGCCCAGCCCTCCTGGGGCAAACAGGCCTGTGTCACTAATTTCTACCACTATAGTTTCTACATGTTAGAGGTAAAAAAAAAAAATAACTGAGTTGAAGGCTCCTCCTCACAACCCACCTCCTCCATCCAAGGCCAGCAGGAAGAGTGAGAAAAATCCCCACCATGCAGCATCATTGTAAATTTGCCATTGAATTTGATAGGAAAGGCTAACGGAGAGACATACTCTAAGCCAGGGGTTCCCAGATTTTTCCGTCCATTGACCCCTTCAGGGAATCTCTGTTTAATTATCGACCCCCAAGCATATATTACGATTACATAAATAAATCAAAAGTAAATAATTACAGTAACTACTACTACTATAATTTTGTAAAGTCATTCCTTATGGAACTTCATCCTTATGGAACTGTATGGCCTGTAGTGAAAAGGTAAGTTTTGTCTCTCACAAACTCAGTCAATTGGCCCCACCTAGCAACTGGTTATATGGTTGATGTGAGGAACTACACCTGCCTCGTTCCCTCTTACCTGAGGACGGTGATTACCACTTTCAATGACTGGCGATGGTTCGCCATTCAAGTGCTTGTTGGCCAGCCACGGCAATACCCCCACCCCCATGTGCAGGGGTAGGGGGGTAGTCTAGCCTAGGTGATGCCGGTGCCGTGCTTCGCTGTGACGGGTAGACAGCTACAGCTCTCTAACCTGGCAACACCTACCACCACAAGCTGCTGTTCTCATCCCCTGAAGGTACTCACTGGAGAAATAGGCGCTCTTCCAGACTGACCCGACACCATTCAACACTCCCCGCTGCCGGAGGTGTTAACTACGTTGCTGACGATTGCTGCTGTAATTCTCCTCCTCCAGGCTGTGGTACAAGGAGTTAATTGGGTGACATACCTCTGCTCTGATATCACTAATGTTAGTTCCCAAGCAGTTAGTTGTTTGGTTCATGATATTTGGCTGCTAGCAAGTTATTGCTATTGTTTGTTATGGAAATACAATCGGGATAATCATACTCCTTGACTTTTCTTCCCCACCATTCTGAAGATTGATAATATTACTGTAATTGATAACCATCTCGGCCCTGATATATTTGGCGGCCTTGCCAGAATAAAGTTATCAAATATATATCATACTTCTTGAGATTCTTCTTCTTCTTCTTTCAGTTTAATATCAGTTTTTCCCATAATATTTCTGAGGTTAAACAGCTGATGATACACTTCCAACTATCTCTATCCGTTGCCTCAACTTCTTCAATGCCCAATGCTGCCAGATCCTCTTCAACACACTGCCTCCATGTCTTCATTGGCCTGCCTGGTGGACGGCGACCTGGAACTTCCACTCTAACAGCTCTCTCCAATGCTTCACCACCTTCTCTCCTCTTCACGTGTCCAAACCACCTCAATCACCTTACTTTCAGCACTGTACTCAGCTCCTTCAATCCACATTTCTTGCCACCTCTTCACTGGACACTTAATCTCTCCATGTGATCCCAGTCATATATCTCAACATTCTCCGATCACACCCAACCACACATCCTCCAACTTCTTTGTCAAAGCCCATGTCTCAGAACCATACAGCAAAACTGATCTTATACATGCTTCAAATACTCTTCCTCGTTTTTCAGTGGAATACTATTGTTTATCAGCAGTCCTGTTATCTCTCTCCATTTCATCCATGTAGTTGCTCGTTTTCTTACTGCTCTCTCCACTACACCTCTTTACTGGACATTTCATCTCTCCATGTGATCCCAACCATATACCTCAACATTCTCCGATCACAAGCAACCAACACATCCTAAAACTTCTTTGTCAAAGCCCATGTTTCAGAACCATACAGCAATACTGATCTTATACATGCTTCAAATACTCCTCTGTTTTTCAGTGGAATACTCTTGTTTATCAGCAGTCCCGCTATCTCTCTCAACTTTATCCGTGTAGTTGCTACCCGTATATTTACTGTTCTCTCCACTCCACCCTCGCTATCTAACATGTCATCAAGATAACAAAAATGTTTCACTTCTTCTATTACATCACCATTCACTTCTAGTTTCTACCTCTTCCTCTTCTGGTGGGCCCCCTCTGTTGATTCTTCTTATACACACTGGACAGCAGAAATCAACCACCCCATTCAGGTTTCTTAGTCCCGAACATCTTTTATGGCACGACTTGTCACATTCCTTGCATCGAATAGAGTTTACTCCTACTCCACTACCACACACTCCACAGGGAAAGCTTCCCACTTGTATATTTGCTCTATTGTCTTGCCTGTTACCATCATCTTCGGCTTGGACATATTCACCTTCAGAACCTCTTCTCTCCATTGCTTGCTTCCAATCTATAAATATCCTCTCAACTTCCTCCTTTGTCTCAGCTGTCAAGACTAAATCATCTGCATATAGCAGCTCCCATGGATCTGCTGTTCCGCATTCCTTTGTGGCCTCTTCCATCACTACCACAAACAAAAGAGGACTGAGAACTGCTGAGCCCTGATGCACCCCCACACCTATCTCAAAGGCATCTGATGTTCCTCCAGCTACTCTCACCTTTGATCTCGATTCTTCATACAATGCCATTACTAACCTTACAAGCCTCTCCGGTACCTTTTGTCTTCGTAATGCCCATCTAATTGTTCTTGGAATCCTGTCAAATGCCTTTTCCAGATCCACAAACACATGATACAGCCTTTTCTTTTTCTCATATTTTTCCTGGAGATGTCTAGTGATGAAGATTGCATCGGAGTTGACTTTCCAGCCAGAAAGCCAAATTGCAGATTGGATCAGACAAGATCATCGATCTTGATGATTTTCTTAAGCCTTTCACACAACACCCTCTCCCAAATCTTCATCCCATGTTCTAACAGCCTCAAACCTCTGTACCCCCCTACATCACAGTGCATCTCCTTATCCTTTAAACAGTGGTAAGGTAAAACTATCCTTCCATTCTTCTGGACCTTTCTCATCCCTCATAATCTTTACGAAAATCCAGTTAGCTTTCTGATACCTGTCGTTCCTGCTAGTTTCAGCATATCACTGCTTACACCCGATGGACCTGGTGCCTTTTCAATCTTTCATCCCTTTCAATGCTCTAACTACCTCTTTTTCTATTACATTTTCCATTGGACCTTCCACTATTTCAACCTCCTCCAGCTCATTGTTATTTTCTACATTTAGCAGTCTCTCAAAATATTATCTACATCTGTCTCTCACCTCCCTCTCCACCACTTTGATATCTCCGTTTTGTCCTTTACATATTTTGCTCCTTGTACATCCTTCTTGTCTTTTCTCATCTGCTTAGCTAGTCTGAACACCTACCTTCCTTCTGTGGTATTCAAGTTCTGACTCCATTCCTCCGATGCTTGATTTTTTGCTATTGCCACTTGCCTCTTAGCAGCATTTGTCTTTTCTCTATACATTCTTTTATCCACCTCACATCTTGGCGACAACCTTCACCTTCACCTTCTCCTTCACCTTGGGCGACAACCCGGTTGGCGACAACCAAAACAGTGGCCTGATGGGGGTTTCCTCCAACATTCGGGTAACCTGTGTGATGTTGTCTGGCAATACGCGCAGAATTTTGAGATATGGCATTGTTATTTACGGGGGCATTCTTGGAAAGTACGCGGCAAATGTATTTGGAGATCTATAACTTGTCCTCTGAGTTTCTCCATTTCATCTTTGAAAGTATTGACTTGCGGTGAGTTGACTGGTTGGAATGGTGGTTTCACTATCTTTACTTCTATTTTTTCCTCTTTGTTTGGTATCAAATTTGCATGGGGAGTATGTCTTACTTCAAGCAATTTCTGCTCATGTTCAAGACGATCTAGGAATTTTTGTAAAGGGTATTCTTTGTCTAGGAGTCCCTCCAATCTTTCTCTGGATTCAGTGGGTAAGCCATACCATAATTTTCTTTTGATAGTTTTGTCTCTATTTCGCAACTTTTCATTTGGAAACTTTGTGTCAATCACAGGATACTGGCATTTATATTTGTGGGCAAAAGATTGTGGAGATTCACACCAGTTATACTTCATAGAGTCTATTTCTTGCCAGGCTCGGTCTACACTAACTTCTATGGCAAACTCAGTTCGAAAGAAAGCTTTGAATTCTTCCCAAGTGGTTAGTTTGAAATTACTTTTATTATTATGGATTACGATGGCAAGGTCTTGGTTCACTCTTCCTTGGCGATTTGAATTCGTGTCAGGTCGTGATTACCGTATTTTACGGCTTATAAGACGCACTTTTCCCCTAAAAAATACCCTGAAAAATACTCATGCGTCTTCCAAGACGAATGTTATAGCTTTGGTAGCTATTCAATTCAGCCTCTTGTATAATGTAACCTCAGTACTTACCTGTTAAGAGTATTTCGAATACCATAAGACATTCAAATCAACTGATGTGTCCTCACCCTGTGATGTTTACTATGGTACTGGCGGGAGCCTTTCCGCCTCGGCAGATTGGCGCCAACATAAGAACATAAGAAAACAAGGAAGCTAGAAGAGTCTAGGAGACCTACACGTGGTAGATTGTGTTACTTAACACCACCTACATCCACCACTCTTCCCCATCCATGAATTTATCCACTCCTTTTAAAGATCCCTATCGACTCCGCACTGACCACCTGACGACTGAATCCATTACAACAGCGCCAACTATCGTCTGCTAGTATTGATTGTTGTTGTTACCATTTACCACCAGGCTGTCACACATATCACAAGCTTTTTTCAGTCCTGGAAATTATTACATACAAGCTAGAAGTTGTACAATGCACCAAAGAACATGGCCCATGGGAACAGAAGCAGGAGAAAGACACTTCGAACCACCGCCTGCCGAGAAAATCAGTAGATTTTACTATTTCCTGTGGGTAGAAAATCTGGGTTTTCTTTTTTTTGAAATTTCTTTCCAAAATCAGGGTGTGCCTTCCAAGATGCAGCGTCTTATAAGCCGTAAAATATGGTACTACATTGTTTGATCAACTCAAAGAACATTTGTAGTCGTGCGGCTGCATCAAGACCTTGTAACTGATGGAGTTCACATCGTGGAATATCCCTAGTCTTGGTAAGTCCCACCTCTATGTTGCCTTTCCAATGTTCAGGCTATGTTCAGGCACAAGCTATGTTCAAAATTGGGCTTTTAGATCTGACAGTTCTTGTTCTACTTGAAGAACACGGGGGGAAAACTACCCCTTTCACAACTCCTTTAACTTCACCATTGGTGAGTTTGACCTACTCATGATGGGTAGTGGAGAATCGCTACTTATAGCATCTTGTAGGGACCCGATTCACATGTTCCATCGATAACTGAAGGACATTCCGGTTACCCTTAGCTAATTAAAGTATTCCTACATTTTTTATTCATATGTTGAATCCTTATACCCTCTTATCCAAAGAATGCAGGGGGCCACGTTACCAATTAAAGCTCTGCTTTACTCTTTCGTCTTCGAAGAATGAATTTGCTCTGCCTCCTGGTGTCAAGGGTGGAGGAGGGGGTAGGCCTTCTTGCTTGCTTTCTTCTCTCTTATCTTACTCTTGTTTGCTGTTGTGATATTCTGAAGGGGCAGTCTTTGGTCAAGGGGGGGCTATACTGTGCCCTGTTTACAGAGACTTGCGTATGGCCGTTGAGGGAGCCATGTAATGCTTCCAAGGGGGTAATGCCCGGGCCCGACAGAGGCTTCACATTGCTCTGGGCCACAGTTACCTTCTGAAATTCCGTCAGTATGTCCTTCCAACAGACACATGACTCAGGCTGGTAATCAAATTTCGGAAATAAATAATTTCCTTTTTCCTTGCCCCGGTGAGGGTTCGAACCTACACCATCACCAGATTGTGCACGTCATACACTAGCGCGTTAGACCACTACAAACCCAAAAGGGACGTCCTCTTGGTATAAAGGTTCTTGTGATTTTATGCATTACACTGGGGCTCGGAAAATATTGATTTTGGTACCTGGGACATTCAATGAATGGGGAATTTGGCTGTATCCCACCAAAGAAACTTTTAACATGAATGTGAGCGGGGTTGGGTTTTAATAAGATGGTTGGTTGGGCTTCTGGTGTGTTGAGATTTAATTAGGGAGTGATAATCCCACAACTTTAGTTACCAGTGTTGCGCTCTAATTTACCTGGTGCAACGCCGGGGTTTTGAGTGTGCACACGTTGAACTTTTCACTTACATGCCAATTAAGATTGAAGTCTTGCTGCCACCACACCGAGGATAGGCCATGGAACCTTGAATTTACACTCGTAATAAACCTTAGGATTTACCTTTTGGATAACAAATATATTTCCAACCGAGATTAAGACACTAGGTTTATAAGACAAAATATTACTCCCCTCAACACCCTTCCCGCCAACCTCATCTCATTACACCACCAACTGAACAAAAATCTGAGCCATGGATGTCAATTTGACCTAAATAAGATTTAATATGAGGATTCACATGAGGGAATTACTCAGGAATTCATTAATAACACTGCCTCTCCGATATGTCCTTACTAGAGTATTCACCTTTCACCCCTAACACTATATGGGTGGGTCTTAGGACTGGCCTTGACTAGTGCATGACGTAAGTAATTTTTTTTTTTTTCTTTCTTTTTTACATTGAAGCCTATAGCGCCTGTAGGCTATATTACTTTTTCCTTGAGGGCTCAGGTGGTTGGCCCTGCACATTCTTGAGGGCTATGATGGTTGGCCCTCGCCCGTGGTGGTGCAGGCTGGAGTTATATAGTGACACCTGTGATCTATAGGTGAAGGTCCTGTTTTCTGTGATGGTCTACCCTCAGCTAGGCTCGTGCTGCAGCCTGGTGTTTCCTCCACCGCACTTGTAGTCCCAGTCGGAAGAACAGGTATGCTGCATGCGTGTTTCTTCGGCCACTCGACGATAGATTTTACAGATGCTCCTTGGTAGGACTTGAACTCAGGACCTTGGGCTCACCTCCCAGGCTCTTGTCGACAGCGTTAAAGATGGTCGAAAGAGTTGCCCCCGGCAGGATTCGAACTCGGGACATTCAGCTCACCACTCCAAGATGCTAACCACTTGGCCACCGCCTCCCCTAGGCCTGACTGTATCTCTTGCCACGGATATCCCCTACACAGAAACAAAGATCCTAACTAACAACATTTTGTATGGTGATCAATGAGGGATACACCAGTATCCTATATAGGTCATACTTATTCTATGAACACAGCTGAAATTAACATCACGAGATACGAGAGAGGGGAGGTGACTATGCGTTGTGTGAGGTTATGGCGGGGGAGAGAGAGGACAGCTGGACAGCATATCTACTTGTTTATCAGGTATCTGTGATGGGATGGAGGACGGGAATGGCTGTGATGAGACATTGATCGTTTAGAAAGGATATGATATAAATATTTCCATCTGCAGATTGCAATTACTGATGTAAATTTTGAGAATTTATGGGGACACTGAACTAACCTGTGTTGGGATGGAGGACAGGAATGGCATTGATGACGCCACTCATCCGAACCTTTCGCTCCATACCGACTTAGGTTACCATTTCCTTTTACCTAAGGTAAAATGGGGGGGGGGGGGGGGGGGGGGAGAATGTAAGATAGTCATGGGGTTACTTATTAATGTGCTTAAATTTCCAAAGATGATTAAGAATTTTTTTTATTAAGATAATGAAAGTTAATTAAAGAAAATATGAACCCACACACACTCAAGCTCAGGCTCGAGAGCTGTTGCCAAAACGATTAACAGGGCTCCATGTAAATCATCATAATACCGAAGAGCAGGACTGAAGAAGGAAGATGAGGATGCTACATGGAGTGCAACAACTGCCCATGAGCTTAGCTAAGTGTAAATATAGGGCTTTAGCAGGTCCGGATATAAATATATTTCGGAAAATTGTATACAAAAAAATTAAGATGGCGGACTCCCCAAAACCAGGATCAGAGCTAATAAGAACCCTATTGGACTTCTCTGGATTCGCTGAAGAAGGAAAGGTAGGAATGCTGCACTCCAGAGTGATCAAAGTGGAGGAAGATGGAGACATGACCAGATTAGATGTGAGTAGACTGATCAATCAATCAATCATTGGGGGCATACGCCGGGGGGGCGCGTCACCTCACCCACCCTACGACGCCACTCCCGGAGGTCACCACGCGTGAGTGCCCATGCAGGCTCCTTTCCCATACTAAACAGCTCTCGACAAGAAACATCAACTTGCCCCAGCCACGAGCCTTGTGGGCGCCCCCTTGGCCTCCTCCACACCCGATTGTCTCTTACAGATACAACCCGATGGGAAGGATCGGTTTCAGGGTAGCGTGCCACATGCCCATATAGCCAAAGTTGGTGCTGACGGACTATGCAGGTAATAGGCCTCGATTCAGCCTCACGTTGCAATCGCTGATTTGACACATAATCATCCCAGCGATACCCCATGATTCTGCGAATACACTTATTACCAAAGGCATCGATTCGTCTCTTCAAGTCGCTATTTAGTGTCCATGTCTCACAACCATAGAGTAAGACAGGGATCACAAGCGACTTGAAGATCCGGATCTTGGTCCTCCTACACAGGTACCGACAACGCCAAATACTCCTGCTGAGTGAGTCCAGAACACCGTGGGCTATGCCAATCCACCGTAAAACTTCTTGACGTGACCCGCCGTCATTATGGATTGCCCTACCAAGGTATGTAAAACTTTCCATGATCTCAATGTCCTCGCCGCACGCATGAACAGACTGTACTGCTTCATCTAGTAAGTCTCCAAACACCTGGAGCTTGGTCTTAAGCCAGGAGACCTCAAGTCCCAAAGGCTTTGCCTCCTCGTGCAGCGCCTCGAGAGCCATCACCAGGACCTCCAGTGACTCAGCAAAGATTACTGCATCATCAGCAAAAACAAGATCAGTGATCTTGGTGTTGCCAAGGGATGCTCCACAATCCCTTTGAACTACAACTTTGCCAAACACCCAGTCCATACAAGTGTTGAAAAGTGATGGGGCAAGGACACACCCTTGCCTCACTCCTGTATTAACAGGAAAGAAGCTGGATACACCTCCCCCACACTTCACAGCACTCTCAGTCCCTGAGTACAGACCAGTCATCAAACTAATAGTCCTTTCAGGAATCCAGAAAAGTCGCAGAAGATCCCAGAGTGATGCACTGAGTCAAACGCCTTCTTGAGATCAACATAGGCTGCAAGCATCCCCTGTCGAAACTCACGTCGGCGTTCCACCAGGACACGAAGCGCTAGGATACGGTCCGTTGTTGACTTACCAGACGTGAACCCAGACTGCTGAGGTCTCTGATGCTTCAGCACATGACTGCAGATCCAAGTCACCAATAGATGGGCAAGCACCTGGCCAAGCACCTGGCACGCTGAACAGTGTAATACCGCAGTAATTGTTGCAGTCCAGACGGTCCCCTTTCCCTTTCCAGATAGGGACAACCAGCCCACTTTTCCAGTCAGGAGAAATGGTACCTGATTGCCACACAGCAGTCAGGACAGCATGCAACCCGCGGATCATGGCCTCACCCCCAGCTTTGAGGAGCTCTGCACTGATATTACAAACACCAGCTGCCTTTCCACCCCTCAAAATTGCTACAGCCTCTCTGACTTCCGTCAAGAGAGGGTGCGGTTTCGTCAATGGAAGGATCGGCATCCACTGCCTGCAACCCAGTGGTGTGAAGCTGGTCAATTGGGGGGTCCACCGTGAACAACTGCCCAAAGTACTCAGCCCAAAGAGCCATGTGCCCATCCATGTCTGACATGAGGCGCCCATCTGCTGCTCGAATAGCACACGCTCGAGATGGAGAATTGGAACGGAGCTTCCTCAGGGCTCGGTAAGCGGGTCGTAGGTCATTAGCATTCGAATGGCCTTCGACATCCTCAGCGAGACTCCTGACATACCTCTCCTTGTCTCTTCCCGGCAGGGTTCTAGTCTGGCGTGACAGAGCCCTGTGCTGGTCCTGGTTCCCAGCCAGCCTGGCAGCGCGACTCTCCTTGATTTTCTCCAGCGTCTCCATCGAGACAAAACCACGCCTTGACCTCGTGCGCTCCCCAATACACTCCTTTGCAGCCTGTAGAGTTTCACGTTTGAAGGTATCTCACAAGTCTACAGGGTCCTCGATGGCACCGAGCACATCAAACAGATTTGAGACTGCTACTGCATACTCATGGGCACATGTCAAGTCCTTCAGTTTCTCAAGATGAAATACAGTATGGTTACCTCTTGAGATTCTTCTAGACTTGACATGAAGCTTAAGTGTAGCAACAACAAGTCTGTGATCTGTTTCAAAGAACTCAGCACTCCGGTAAACCCTCCAGTTCTGGAGGATCCTCCAACGAGTACTAACGAGGATGTGGTCGATCTCCTTAGCTACCCCTCCGGCATTACTATACCATGTCCAGCGGTGCAGCTCTGGTCTCTGATAAGAATCTGCAATTCTCAACCTTCTGGATGTCGCAAAATTCAGAAGCAAAGAACTGTTAATGTTTCTGGTGCCGGAGCCATGGGGACCAACACATAACTCGTAGCCATCTCTCACAGTGCATGGTCAGTAGACTGATGGAAGAGTTCAAATGTATGAAGGGCATGATTCAGGGTATGAGAGGAAGCTATGATGAAATTGAAGGACCGGAAGTTGAATTAGATTAACTGAAAAGGAAAGAAAAGCAAAGCACAAAGGAAAATGAGGAGTAAAAAACGAAATTGAGAAATGGAGAAAGGAAAATAATGAACTTACAGCAAAATGTGAGAATGGAGAAAAAAAGGTTGAGGAGCAAGGGAAACGGTGATGAAAGGAGAAGTGAATAACTGGAAAGAAGAAAAAGAGAAAGCAAAAGTGGACTTTCAAGAAATTATAGAACAATAAAAGAAGGAGCAAAGTGAACATGTTAAGAAAGAGATGGTGAAAGTTTTGAAGAATAATGATAATTAAATAAGAGATGTAGAAGAGAAGAAAAAATGTGATATCATTTATGGACTGAAGGAGAAAAATATCTTGTTTAGATTAAGGAGAGAAAGAGAAGAAGTATAAACGGTAGAGCATGTCTAGATGAAATTTAATGATGAGGAAGAAGAGAGAAGATTTGTAGATGAAGTGGAAGAAGTAGTAAGATTGTGACCTTATGCAGAAGGAAGAGATAGACCGATAAAACTAAGATTGAAATCACAAGAACGGACACCTCAAGAAATCCTGGAGAGAGCCTTCAAGCAAAGGTCAACTGTTGATTTTAGAGAAGTGCATGTAAAAAAAAGCGATGAATAAAGAAGAAAGGAAAATGTTAAAGGAAATGCAAGAGGAAATAAAACAGAGAAAGAAGAAAGAACAGAGGAAGAAAAACTTTTATTTTTTGGAGGATACTAAAAAACGGTGAGAAAGTGGTTTATAAAGAAAAAAGACTAAAGGAAAATGGGGTGAGAAAAAATATGTAAAAAAAAGAATGAAAGTGATGTGATGTACACGACCGTAGATGGGATAATACCAAGATGGGTGGATCTAAGAGATTATTTACTAAATAAAGAACCAGACGTGGTGTGTCTAACAGAAACTAAATTAGTAGATGACCAAGTGATGATAAGCAATAAATACAACATGTGGAGAAGGGACAGAAGTGGTAGAAGAGGTGGTGGAGTTATGATACTGACAAAATTAGGGGTAATTTATGTTACGTTAGTTACGTTAGTAAGAAAAGTGGAGTATGAGAAGGAAGAGCTGAAATAGTGAGTGTACAAATATAAATCAGAAATAGAGAAACACAGACTATAGTAGCATCCTATGTACCACCCAGAACAAATACCTGGAACAAGGAAGAACATGAGAAGGTATTACACTACCCTCCCGAGTTTCACACTATGCGAGTTTCGTGATCCTCGAGTTTCGCGCTGAGTTGATTGGCCCTTGCCCGTGGTGGCGCAGACAGAATTTCTATAGTGACGCCTGTGATTAGAGGCTCATGCCGCCCCCTGTGTCCTCCGATGCACTCGCAATCGAAGGTAGAGTTAATGGGCCAGCGTGTGGGTGTTCTTAGGCCACTCAACGGTGCAGAGAAAGATTTTAAGTGGATTTTACAGCCCTCATCAAGGATCGAACTCGGATCACCGAGAACGCCACTCGGAGACTTCTTCTTCTTCTTGTGACCCTTTCTGCTTAGTATCACTTTGCAGGTCGTCTGTCAAGCTCGTGCTCGAGCTTGACATATATCTTGACGCTAACCACTCTCCCCCGCCCCCCATAAGACGTACGGGACCCTTCCTTCCTTCCTGTTTAGTAAACCAAAACCCCCCCCCCCCGGATTTTGCGCTTTTTCTTTTTTTCCGGAGGCAAAAGTGCGAAACTCGTGGATCGCGAACTCAGGTTTTAAAAACCCCAAAAAAAATGTTTAATTTGTAAAGGTTTTTTTTCTTTTTTTTTTTTCTCTCTCTCTCTCTCTCCCCTCTCTCTTCTTTTCTCTCTTCTTGTGGTGTGGGGCTACAGCCCCGTTGGCAGTGCCCCTCCAGGGGGGGGATGGTAGGCCTGGGGGTTTAACTTTGGGGGCGGTGTCCCTTTCCCCGTATTTTACAGTTATAAAACTCATTTTTTTCCCAAAAAAAAATATCCTAAAAATCCCCAAAACCCCCTTTTTCCACCCACCCGGAAAAATTTGGGGTTTTAAACCCTGGGGTTTTTGTGACCCGCCCCCCCGGGGGTTAGTGGTTCACCCCCAACCTCCCGACGAAGATAAAGGTAGGAGGGGGAATTGACTCGAGGGGGGAAAGGAAACCCAGGGGTTTCCCTTTTTTGGTCTAGTGATTGGGGGTTGACACAGATTTTGTCAGCTGATAAATTGGTGCCCGGGTTATACCAATAACACTGTCAAAATGCCTTCCTCTCTTCTTCCTTTTGTTTTTTTCCCCCAAACCCTCCAAAATCACAGCCCCAAACACACGCCCTTTTTTAATCCTTTTTAAAGGATTTTGGGAAATATTAAGGAAGGGCCGGGGGTGTAGGGAAAGGTGCTACTTTTTTTGAGGTGTTCCCTTCTTATGCGACCCCGGGCGGCCCCGGGTAGAAAAAAACCCCAAACAAATGGAAAAAAAAAAAGCAACACTAAAAGCTATCTAACCCATTTTTAAAATCCCACTCCCCCTCCCGAGTTTCACGCTATGGGGTTTTCGCGATCCTCGAGTTTCCCCTTTTGAGTCCAAAAATTCTTACCATCCGGATTTTTGCGCATTACATCCCCGGTTCCGTTTTTTTTTTTTTTTTTTTTTTTTTTTTTGTTTTGTTTGTTTGTTTTTGTGTTTTTGGGTGTCCCTACGCGCCTTTGGGCAGTGACCCCCAAAGGAGTGGGATGGTAGGCCCTGGAGTTAAATTTTGAGGGCTGGGGAGGGTTTGGGGCCCTTTTTGGGGGCCCTTGGTGGCGCGACGGAATTTTTCCCAAATATACCCCCTGAAAGTTAGGGCTCATGCCGCCCCCTGTGCCCCTACATGCACTCGCAATCGAAGGTAGGGGTTAAGGGCAGCGGGGGGTTTTCTTAGGCCACTAGGCCACCCAACAGGGGAAGAAAAAGTTTTTAAAGTGGTTTTTACAGCCCTAAATAAAGGACGAACTCGGCCCAACCGAGAACCCCACTGGGAGACTTCTTTTTTCTTGTAAACCCTTTCTGTTTTAGTAAAATTTGTAGGGCATCTTTTCAAGCTCGTACTTGAGTTGACATATATCTTGACACAAACCAAATCTGCTACCCCCTTTCCCATAAGAGAGTAGGGGCCCACGTTTCCCTTTTTTTCCCCTGCTTAGTATGTATTATAATGGGCTTGAAATAGTTTGGGATTTTTGCTTTTTTTTTTTCCATTTGGGGGGTTTTTTTTCTCTACGGAGAAACCCGGGTTGTGGGTTTAAGATGGGTTTAACCCCTCAAAATAAGTAGCCCCTTCCCTTTTACAACCCCCCCGGGTTCCCCTACTATTTACCACAAAATACCCCTTTAAAAAGTGATTTCCCAAGACGGTGGGGGGTACTTTTTTTTGGGGGTAGGGAGGACAGGGGGAGAAAAAAGGAAAGGGCTTGGGACGGGGTTATTGCCGTATAACACGTCACAAAACCATCGCTGACAAGATATGTGTAAAAGCCATTTTCCACTCAGCCCAAAATCAGCACCCGTTTGGGGCCCCCCCAAATAAAGCTCAATCTCAAGCCCCCTCTCCCCCCCCTTTCTCTCGTAGTTTTGGGCCGAAGCCCCCAAACCCGGGGAGGGGGGTTTCACAAACTTTTGGGGTAACACCCTACCCATTCATCTGGGGGGACGGGGGGGGGGCTTGGGGCTTTTTCGGGGAATTTTTTTTGGGGGAAAAAAAGTGAGTCTTTAAGCTGTAAAATACTTTGGGTACACAGCCCCCCAAGTTAACCTCCGGGGCCTTTAACCAAATCCCCCCCCTGGGGGGTCCTGCCTAACGGCCTGTAGGCACCCCAAAAACCACACACACCACACACCACCCCAAAACCCCACACACAACACACACACACACCACACACACAAAACCAACACCCACACAAAAAAAAAAAAAAAAAAAAAAGGACAAAAATAAGCTTTTTAAAACGGGTTTTTTTAAAATACCCGATTTTCGCGACCCCCCCCGATTTTTTTTTTTTTTTTTTTTTTCGCGCTATGCCCCGGGAAAAAAATCAGGCTTTTAAACCCGGGAGGGTATTGTAGTGTTCCCCCGGTAAAATATTATTTAAATTAAAATTTGTTGGCCGAACAGCGGTTATTAAGGTCAGTAAAAAATTTAGTATGCAGCCCCTGACCCCCATAACAAAACTATAATCCCCCCCCGGTTTTTCCACCCTATGGGGAAGTTTCCGATCCTTGATTTCGCCCCTGAATCCAAAATTTTTTTCCCACCCCGGGTTTTTTCGCGTGTTTTTTCCCCCGGGATTTTTCGCGCTGCTTTGTACACTTTTTTTTTTTTTTTTTTTTTTTTTTTTTGTGTGTTTTTTAAAACCTAGTTGTAACATACGGGAAAAAGAGCTATGTCAAACGTCCCTTTCTCCAATATTTTTTTTTACCTATTTTGTATTTACCAAATTTGTATTTACCTAGTTGTAAATACGGGAAAAAAAGACCCTATGCAAAAACTTTTCCCATCCCCCAATTGTAAATTTTCCCTTTAGTTGTTTTTCCCTTTATTTTAACATACGGGAAAAAAAGTTTATGCTCGAAAAGGGTCCCGTCTCCAAACTATTTTATCCGGGCTTCCCCTTGAACCCGAATATTTTTCTTGCTTTAAATTCATTTTTTTGCATCAAGGTTTTTCCCAGGTTTCTATGCTTCTATAAAAGCGGGATTTTTAAAGTCCCCTTGCGTTTTGGCCTTTTCAATTTCCCCATGACCTCTTCCCTTTCCTATCGTCCCCCACAAAAAAGATCTTCTCTAAAATTTTTTGTTAAAACCCCCTTTTTGTTTGTTTCTTTACACTGCTATAAAACCCCCCCCTTTCTCTTTTTTTCTCAAGAGTTGCGAGTTTCATTTTTAAAAGGGTCTTTCCTAAATTGGTAGATCTCTCAGGCTTGGAGCCTTTTTTTGTGGCGCTTTTTGTATTCTCTCAATCTTCCCTTTAATCTTTCTTTTTATGGGTGCCCAAAATCACTGCCGAATTTTCCCAACCCTTGGTCAAAATTCAAAGATTTTATAAATTTTTAATCATCTCCTCACCCAGTATTTCAATGCCATTTTTTTTCCCTCAGCAACTGATATGTATCTCCTAAACTTTTTTAAATGCTTCTCAGGTGACAAATTTATCCGTAATCCCAATTCCCAGACCTTTTTCGCCCTTTTTTTTAAATTATCCATCCTTTTTTTTCCCCATCGAAATTTTCCTCTCGTCTTTTTTTTGTTATTTGCCCATTTCCATTTTTTAAAATTTTTTTTAAACCATTAAACAAATTTTTTCCCTTTAATTGCCCTTCCATCTGAAAATTTTTCTAGATCCTTTTGTAAATGCCCAATAATTTTACTTTTTCTATTTTTCTTAGTACTTTACATCATCACAAATTAAGCCATTAACTTTTCCCTCCCTCTGTTAATCTTTACTTAGCCCAAAACATCACGGGGGGCCAAATCTGATTTTTTGGGGAAAACCCCCATTTTAATCACACGGAAACCATTCGACTTCTTATCTTTTATTACTTTTTTCCACTTTTGTTGCTCAAAAAGTCTTCCCCCCCCTTTAAAAACCACCCTTCAATCTTTCCTAATGTTCTAGCTTCCAGAGCAGTCTTTTTGTAAAGTACCTTGTAAAAGGCCTTTTTAGGCCCAAAAAAGTATATGCAATCCCCAAAACCCCTCTTTTTCCTTTTTGTCACATCGTCACTCTCGAGAAAAAGTTTTAAAGTTCGTTGTACATGACTTTTCCTCCCCCTAAACCCAAAACTGGCCCCCTCCCGAGTTTTACTTTTCCAAAATTTTTCCCAACCTCTGTCCTTCCCCTTTTTTTCACACATTTTGAAAATACACTTTTTAAAATGAAACGGGCCCTTTGTTTTTTAAAATGGTTTTTTTGGGTCTCCTCCTTTGTGGAATTGGCACAATTTTTGCTTTTTTCCAAATTTCAAGGGGGACTCTTTCTCCTTGGTGAATTTCTAAATTACACTATGAAACTTTCCGAAAATTTTGGTTACGCACTTTTTATTACCCAAAATTGGGAAAAACCCATCTGGACCCGGGCTTTTTCTCACACCCTTGGGACTTTCCTTTAGCCTTTTTATTTATTTTACTCTATTTTCTATGCCCCTTCCTTTTTCTTTTTTTTCCCTTTTTATGATTTTTTCCTTTTTTAAAATTTCATTTTCTCTTGAAAAAACAGCCCTGAAA
Source organism: Chionoecetes opilio (assembly GCA_016584305.1). Classification (NCBI taxonomy): domain Eukaryota; kingdom Metazoa; phylum Arthropoda; class Malacostraca; order Decapoda; family Majidae; genus Chionoecetes; species Chionoecetes opilio. The sequence goes on along the minus strand of JACEEZ010026176.1, from coordinate 8,655 downwards.
GCACTTTTTCATTCCACCTCAGCTGTTTGTAATGCATCTTCGTACACTACCCCTTCACCTTCATTTTACTTTTCCTTTCTTTTTTTTAAATTTTTCCTTTTAAATTTTAAATAAAAAATTTCGGTTCGTTTTTACTTTTTTCTTTTATTTTCTCTCTTTTTTTTACTTTCTTTTTCCCTCTTCGATTCTTACATATTAAATTTCAAGTTTTTTTTGTACTTCTCCTATAGGTTGGATACCCCCTTTTTTTTTTCCCCCAAAACTTTCCATTTTTTTTTCTCTTTTAGTCTTGCTAATTCACATTTTCTGTTAAACCTTTCATTTTTTTTTCCTTTCTCTGATACCCCCTTTGGGAACAACTATTTTTTCCCTTCGGGGTAAATTCGATAAACTCATCCCTTTTTTTCCGGGGTACCCCCTTGGGGCGGGAAAACTACTCCAGTCGGGTCTCTCCAAAAAAATGTTCTTAACCGCCCAAATTCTGTTTTTTCCAAAATTTGTATCTTCCTTTCTTGTGTTCTTTCTTCCCCCCCTTTTTTTTCCCTTCATTTACTTCAAATTCAAAAATTTAAAATTGTTCTCTTTTCCCAAAGTGGGCACTAAATTTTTTATTTACTAATTATTTCCCAGTTTTTCGTCAATAGAAAATCTAGTTTTGTTTGGTTTTTCGTACCTCTAATCTTGTATTCTCTTTTTTCCACTGAGTCATAATGTTATTTCCCAAAATCCAACAATTTTACCACCCCAGGGGGTCTTCCCCCCTCCTTCAGTAAAACCTTTTTCCCCACCCAAACTTCTTTGCATTTTAAAATTCCCATCATAATTATTTTCTCAAAAAATTTTTCCCATGTATTCTTTAAACTTTGTTGTGTCTTTACATGTCTCCATACCTTCTCCCCCCCAAGGAATTTGCCCTTAGGTGGAACTAAACGAGTCCCAAAGTTTTTTTTTTCCTTTTTTTATCAAAAACTCTACCTTAACCCTCCCCAAACCCTTTTTCCTTTTTTCCACCCCCTACTACCCACCTTTCCTTTTTAAACCCCATTAACCCACCCCCCTTTTTCTGTTTCTTTTTTCGCCCTCCTACATTATTTTTACCCCCCCCCCAACGGGCCCCATCCTCAAAATCACTCTGTTCTTTTTACAAAACCTAATATGTCTGGTTTTTTGGCTCTCAGGTAATCGTTCTTTTTTTAATTTGACACAGCCCATTTATATTGTGTACGAACCCGCCATCCATTTTTTTTTTCCTTTTAAAACCCTTTTCTTCTCTTACTCTTTTTTCTTTTAGATACCTTTTTCTTCATTTTTTTGGTCTAAAACTCTCCAATAGAATTCAGTTTTTCCTCTTCTTTTTCTAAATTTTCGTTTTTTTTTTTTGGCTTCTTTAAAAGAAACATTAAATCTAGCTCTTTTTTCCCATTAATTCTTTTCTTATCCATTTTTTCCTTATTTCTTCTGCTTTGCCAGTTTCCATCCCTTTGGGGAAAAATTTTATATTGTGCGGATTTTTTTGCCCCAAATTTAAATTTTTAAACGGGGGGGGCCCCCTTTCCTTCATATTTCCCCTAAACTATGTATCTCTTTTTTTTCTTTTTTCTATCCCCGTTTTTCCTTACTATTTTAAAATTATTTCTTTTGCCACTTTTTTTTTCTTTCTTTTTTTATTTTTTTCTTGGGCGCACTTTTTTTTTTAAAAACCCAAAAAATGAGGGGGAAACCATTTTTTTTTTGTCCACGTATCCTTTTTAAAAATTAAAATTTTTTGTTTGAAAAATTTTTGGGGACTACTTTTTTTGGTTTCAGATTTTTTTTTTTCTTTTCTTGATTTTCTATTTTTTGACGTAAAAATTTTTTGGTTTTTTTTCTTGTTATATCTTCCCTGTCTTTTTTCATCTTTTATTTTTCCCCTTGTGCCATTTTTTCCCTTTTTTTTGTACGCCCTTTATTTTTGCTGCATTTTCACTACCTTTTTGTGGTCTTTTTTACAATTAAATTTTTAACTCTATTTTTCAGAAAAGTATTCTCTTTTTCCAGACAAAAAACTTTCCTTTCCATCCTCTGTTTTTCCAACCTCTTTGGTACTATATCTTTTTAGCATAAAAAATCTTTTCGGTTTATTTTAAGCCCTAATAAGTCTTTTCTTTAGTGTCAAAGCCATCAAAAAGGCTCCTGGCGGGATCACAATCTTTGTTTTTTTTTTCACTTCTAAATTTTTTACTTTTTTGGAAACATTTGGGGCGAGATGGTGGTATTTACCTTTGTTGTATTACCTATTTTAAATAAAGGAAAAAAGCTATGCCGGACTGTCCCATCTCCAAAACTGATTATCCCCGGGTTTTCCCTTGAAGTCCTGAAACTTCTTGCTTAATTTACTTTTGCATCAAGGGTTTTTTCCCCCCCTTCTATGTTCTATACGGGAAGTGTACTTTTTTTTTTTCCCTCTTGCAGTTGGCCTTTTTTAATTTTTTCTCATGACCTCTTGCACTTCTATCGTCCCAAAACAAAAAAACTTCTCTATCAATTTTTTTCCCGACCCCCGTGCTCTATACACTGCTATAAAACTCCCTTTTCTTCCCTTTTTTCTTAAAAAGTTTTTAGAGTTTTTAAATCTTGAAAATTTTATCCTCATATGGTAAAAATTTTTTTTTCAGGCTTGGAGCCATTTTTTTGGCTGCTCTTTTTTTTCTCCAATCTTCCCCCATATCCTTCTTTTTATGTGGTGACCCCAAAACACTTTCCCCCCATATTCCCCAAACCTTTTTGGGGGGCGAAAAAAAAATGTTATCAATTTCTAATTTATCCCCCTCACCCGATATTTTTAATTCCATTCTATATTTCCCCAGGAACGTATGTATCTCCGTGATCTTGTTTTTATTTTTCTCCCGGTGGGCAAAATTAAACCGTAAACCATACTCCCAGATTTTTTTTCGACCTTTTTTTTGATTTTCCATTTTTCTTTTTTTTTTATCGAATACTTTCCCCTCTGCCTTTTTTTTACTGCCCAATTCCTCACTTTCCCCTTTTTAGCATTAAACTCCATTTCCCCCCCAGTTGACTCCATCCGAAAAACCCTTTTCCCAGAAACCTTTTGTAAAAACCTAAAACCCCCCTTTTCTTTCTACTTTTTTTGGTAAATTTTTATCATCAGCGAAAAAAACTATATAACGGTTTACTCCCCCCCGTCATATCATTTTCATGCCAAAGGGAAAATCACTGGGGCCCTAGTCCCCTTTAGGGAAATTTCCCCTTACACACTGCCCCCTTCTGACTTTGATCTTTTATTTTTTGTTTCATCTCTCTGTTGCTCAAAAAATCTTCCCTCCCCTTCAAACAAACCACCCTTCAAACCTCCCACAGGGTTTTGCTTCCCGAGCATCCTTGTGGGTACTTTTTCAAAAGCCTTCTTTAGGGCCAATTTTATGCAAACAGCCCCCCCTCTTTTCCTGTGTCACATGATCACCTCCGAGGGAAAACTTAATAAAATTTGTTTTACATGCACCTCCTTAAAAAACCAAACGGCCCCTGCGAGTGTGTTTTCTCCCTTTCCAAAAATTTCAACCCTCTGTCATTCACAAATTTTTTCAAAACATTTTTTTCCACACACTGTTAATGATACTGGCCCGTAATTTGTGGTTCTTCTTTGTCTCCTCCTTTGGGAAATTTGGGAAAATATTTGGCCCTTTTTTCCCAAACAAACGGGGCTCTTTCTCTGCTTGGTGAACTCTCAATTTCCTAGAACTTTCCTTCCCCTTGCTGGTTACTGCACTCTTTCATTTTCCCTTCGACACTTCCCTCTGGAGCCGGGGCTTTTCTCAATCTTACTTTTTCCCTTCCTTTTTTCTTTTATTATGTTTTACTTTTTTGTTTCCATTATTTTTCTTTTTCTATTTTATTTTTCCCTTTTAAAATTCCCCTTTTTTTGTAAAAACAGTCTGTAAGAAATTATTCTCACCTCACCTGTTTTAATTTCATCTTTTACCATGCCCTTTTTCCCTTCAGTTTTCACTCCCTTCCCCCTTTTTTTTATTTTTCCATTAAATCTAAAGAAAAAATTTCGGTTTGTTTTTTACATTTTTTTTATTATATTTTTTTTCAGATTTTTTTCACTATTCGAAAATTTTTACAAATTTAATTTTTAGTTTTTTTGTACTCCCCCCATAGTTTTTCCCCTAGGTTTTTTACCTCCTTTTTTTCCCCCAACTATTTCCCTGTTTTTTTTCTTTTAGTCCATTCACATTTTTGGGGGGGGGAAAAACCCTTCATTCTTTTTTTTTTGATAAATATCCCCCTTTTAAATAACTATTTATTCCTTTTGTGTAAAAAATTTGGATGAACTCATTTCCCTTTTTTCGGGGGACTCCCTTTCTGCATGGAAAAATTTCTTTCCCTTTTGTCTTTTCCCAAAAATGTTCTTAAACCGTCCCAAAATTCTTTTCCATAATTGTATCTTCCTTCTTGTGGGTTTTTCTCTTTTCCCCCCTTTTTTTTCTATCATTTTTCTTCAAATTTTAAAAGTACATGGTCCCCTTTCCAATGGGCCCCTGATAATTTACTTTTTCTAATTTCTTTTAGTTTTTTTTCCCTCAAAGTAATCTAGTCTTGAGGTTCTTGCTAACCTGAATCTTGCATTCTCTTTAATCCACTGAAGGGCAAAAGTTTTTCATTTCCCAAAACCAAAAATGTTACCCCCCGTGAGTCTTCTCCTCCTTTGTATACCATTCTTTTCCCCGCAAAATTCTTTTCAGTTAAAAACTCCCATCAAAATTATGTTCTCCAATTTTTTCCCTCGTATTCTTTAAACATTTGCTTGTGTTCTTATCAGGTTTTCCATACTCTTTCCCCAAGGAAAATTTGGGCCCTTTGGTGGGGTTATACAAGTACTAAGTCTCTTATTTTTTTCCTTTTTTCATCACCAACTTAACCCTTTAACCCCCGGGCCCTACCTTTTTCCTTTTTCCCTATTCCCACTACCACATCTTCCTTGTTAACAAACCCTTTTTTTTTCACCACCTCCCCTTTTTTTGAATTAAATTTTGCCCCCCTACATTATATTGACCCTCCCCCAAATGGCCCCTCCCAGAAAACTCAAACTTCGTTTTACTAAAGCCAATAGTCTGGTTTTTGGGTCCAGGTAATCGTTTTTTCTGTTAAATTGGGCACTAGCCCCTTTTTTATTTTTGTACATACCGCCCCTCCCTTTTTTATTTTCCCTTTTAAAATGTGTCTCTTACTCTTTCTCTTTAGATACCATTTTTTTCATTTTTGGGGCTAAAAATCTTCCCCAAAAAAAAATTTTGTTTTTCCCCTTCCCTTTTTCAAATTCGTTTTTTTCTTTGGGGTTCTTTAAAAATCCCTTCAATCTAGCCCCCTTTCTTTCCCCATTCATATCTTTTCTTTTCCCGTTTTCCCCCCCTTTTTTTTTTATTTTTTTGTCTTTGCCAGTTTTCCTGCCCTTTTAAAAATTTTTATTTGCGTAATTTTTTGGGCCCAAACTTTAAATTTTTCGGGGAGGGGGGCCCCCCCTCCAAAATTTGCCTAAACTATTATCTCTTTTTTTTCCTTTTTTCTATTCCCCTTTTTTTCTTTTACTACTTTAAATATTCTTTTGAAAACTTTTTTTTCGTCCTCTTTTTTTTATGTTTTTTTTGGGGCAGCACCCTTTTTTTTTTAAAACCCAAAAATGATGACAATTTTTTTTTCCCCCGTATCTCTTTTAAAATTTTTTTTTTGTTTTTATTATTTGACTACTTCGTGGTCAGTTTTTTTTTTTCATTTTCTTGATTTCTATTATAATTTTGAATTTTTAAAAATTTTTGGTTTTTTTTCTTTTTCTTCTTTCCCTTCCCTTTTTTTCATCTTTTATTTCCCCTTGTGCATTTTCCATTTTTTTGGGACTGGGATTAATTTTTTCATTGGGATTTTTACTAACCCTTTTTGTCGTCTTGTTTCCATTTAATTGGTCCATTTTTTCAAAAAGTATTACTTTTTCCATTTCGAACACTTTCTTTTTTCCTCTTTTCAATTTAAACCATCAATTTGTGTACCCCATTTTCTAGCATTATGACTCCTTTTCTGGTTAATTTTTAGCCCTAATATTCTTTTTCTTGGAAACAAAACCGTCGAAAGGTGTCTTGGCAGGATCTTCCATCTTTGTTTAATTCCTGTGGAATTTAAGTCACATACATATTTATTTGAAGTCCTTACCTAATCAAAAACCCATTTTTCTATCGCATCGACACATTTCCAGCCAATCAACTAACTAGGATTTTTATCGGTGGATAGTGGGGTTGCAATGAAAAGATCAGGGTTTGATTAATACTGCAATGATTTTGTGATCCGATGTGGTCGCCGAGATCAGGCCGCCCGTGAATGACAAGAGCGGAGGGAGGCGAAATCGTGGGCGTCAAGTGGTTATCACACCAAGTAACTTGACGCACAATTGTTATCAGTGTTGTATTATAACACGGTCCCTATTGGTTTTATCACTTATATATGTACAAAAATTTAACGTATTACAATCTCTTCCTTTTAATAAGAGATGGAAAATTAACTCGATGGAGGTGTGGAGTGTACTGATTCTCCGATGGCAGCGGGTAGCGCCACCCTACCTATTAGCCACGTCAGAAATCTTAGTTTGGGTAGTATCTAATGGGCGGCAGCCAAAGACCCGCTCCAAATTAGGTGCTAATTATTTTAAATGCAATGCTTATTAACTACTGGTAAATTAAATTTTCCCTTCCCAGTACAAATCTTTTATTTAAATTCTTAATTTTCCCATTACCTTACAATTATAACCCCCAAACCCGTTTTCCCGGGAATTAGGGGAGCAGGGGGTCCGGGAAACCCGCAAAATCCGGGAATCGAAACAGTCCGGAAATTTATCCTCAAACCAAAAAAAAAAAAAAAAAAAAAAAGTCCGATGCCTTACCCCACCCCGGGAGCTTCCTACTCTAGTATTTATGCCCGGGAAACCCGCCAATATCAACCCCCGCCCAACTTTTACATCCGCGAGATGGGTGCCACCTCGGGGGCAGCAAAAGTGTTCATAGTCTAAAGAGACGTTCCTGCCCAGGGCGGGGGGGTCAGGTGACTAACGGGGGCGTGCGGGTGAACTTGAGTGTCGTGTGCTAAAATGAAAACATAACCGCTGAGCATGCTGCCCCCCCGGGCGGGAGGCAGCAAAAAGTTTAAAATATCTCAAGGCCCTTTCCCCTGCACCGGGCGTGGGAGTCAGGGGACTAACGGAGGCCATGCGGAAAATGTAAATGTCGTTGACCAAATGAAAACAATACACCGCTGAGCATTTGCCACCTGGCGGGGGGGCCAGAATGTTAAATAGTTTCCAAAGACTTCCTGCACCGGGGGCAGGGGGGGTCAGGGGACAAAACGGAGGCTTGCGGTAAACCCGTGAGTGTCGGTCCCCAAAATGTAGACATAGACCGCTGAGCATGCTGCCACCTGGGGGGGAAAGGCAGCAGAAAGTGTTCAATTCTCGGGAACTTCCTCCCCAGGGGCGTGGGGGTCAGGGACTAACGGAGGCCATCAGGTGACCCGTGAGTGTCTGTTAAAAATGTAAAAAATACGACTGCTGGGAGGCGGGCACCGGATGGGGCACCCGAAAGGTTCAATAACTCAGGATTCCCTATACTAGGGGCGTGGGGGTCAGGGGGACTGACGGAGGCCGTGCAGGTAACCGGATGTCGTGTGCCCAAAAAGTAAAAATAACGTCGCTGAGCATGCTGCCACTTGGCGGGGGGGGGGACCTGCCAGGGATGACAGGAGACCTCGGACCCCCGGACAACTTTTTTCAAATTTTCGAAAAGACCAGCATTTTAACGTATAAAAAAAAAAAAAAAAAAAAAATCGTCGGGCTCTATCCCCGGACATCGGATTTTGTCCGGCAAATCCCATTCCGGGAAATCGGGTTTTTGTGTATATACATATCCTATACGTGTCCTCCTAATTGGGGTTTCCTTGGGGGGCCTTTCCCCTTCCTTATTTTTTTGTTTTGGTAATTTTTTCCCAATGGGGGCAAAATAAACCCTTCAAAGGTGAACAAACCACAACGCCCAAAAAATTTTATGGGGTTTTGGTTTTGGGATTTTTTAAAAACTTTTGGGGCCGGGCAAAACTAAGTCGGGGGAAAGGGAATCCCCCAGGAATACCCCATATGTGTTTGCCTTGGTTTTGGCTTTTTTACAAAAATTCAGGGGCCCCGATAGAAGGTTTCCCCAGAAATTTTTAATTTAATGAGGGGGAAAATTTTATTTCTCCTGATTATAAAAATTCCCCGTAAAATTTTCCCTTCCCCAAAAAGGTTTTTAAGATTTCTTTTCCCCCAAAATTTTAGGGAATTGTTGGGAATTTTTAATCATTATTTAAAATTTAAAATTTGGGAAATGATATTTGCTCTGTCTACAGTATTTTCAAAAATTTGCCTAAACGGCAAAATTTTGCCATTTCCCCCTGAAAAAATCTTTTGTATTCTTACCAAAAAAATTTAAAGTCGATTTCCCTTTTATTATTGCAGGGGAAAATTAAACCACAGGTTAAGGGGGAGGCGGGGAGCGGGGGGTTGAGCTCTGCCCTTGGCGTTTTTGGGGAAAAACCCAAATTCATCCCCGAAAAAACCCAAAACCTTTCTGCAAACCC
>JACEEZ010026175.1:22500-26364 GCA_016584305.1 Chionoecetes opilio | reverse complement strand
CATATTGCAGGGGGAAACCAAAACCACAACTCATATATCCCGTCACAAAGGTAACGTGCAAAGCTACGGCGCCATGGCAAACCCTCTTAACCCCTTCACGCCCAGATCTTTCCTTTGCTATATGAAATTGTCTTTTATTAGCCATGAAACTACGAAAAGTAGCTGAATAAACCAAATTAGCTAATGGACAAGGATATTAAACACGTCATATCTATATAATAGTTGCTTATGTTCATTAAAATTGTCGAATGGCGGTTATATTACAATGAAAATTACGTTCTGGGTCTCAAGGGGTTAAGACTCCCACTGAAGGGTTTTTCATATTCCACCACAGATATTAACGAAAATCATCCTTTTATTCATATTACGATAGAATATTTCTCGTGTTCATTTCTATTTTCCATGACGGGGTGTTTTCGCGGCATGATGGAGAGTTGTGTGTACCTGTGTGTGCCTGTGTGTGTGTGTGTGTGTGTGTGTGTGTGTGTGTGTGTGTGTGTGTGTGTGTGTGTGTGTGTGTGTGTGTTTAGTTCTTAAGCTTATGGTGCGTTAGTGTGTGTGATGGTATTCTGCAACAGTTCTCCCTTTCTTCTCTCTCTCTCTCATTCTCTCTCTCTCTCTCTCTCTCTCTCTCTCTCTCTCCTCTCTCTCCTCTTCTCTCTCTCTCTCTCTCTCTCTCTCTCTCTCCTCTCTCTCTCTCTCTCTCTCTCTCTTCTCTCTCTCTCTCTCTCTCTCTCTCTCTCTCTCTCTCAACACACCTTCCTTAGTACTAGAATCTATCTAAAGTGCGTTGCTGTGTTATTCAATGCCAGGCACACCACCGCACTCTGTATCCTCTTATATCAACGCCCGAGCTCGTTGTGGCCTTTTACTTTATAGGCCAGGATGCTTGGCTCGGTTTTATGTGTATATTGGATGAGGCAATGAGGAGTGATGGCCGCCGCAGCCTCGACCGCTAGTTTATGCAGTATTATGATAGGTAATAGTACCTTTTATGGCATCTATATTTCCTTGACCTTCTCGTGCGCTTAACCCCTTGAGACCCAGAACGTAATTTTTATTGTAATATGACTACCATTAGACGATTTTTAGTGAATATAAGTAATATTTTATAGATATGACCTGTTCAGTATCCTTGTCGACTAACTAATTTGACATATTTAGTTACTTTTCGTTATTTTATGGCTAACAACATACGATTTTTTATATAACGAAGGAAAGATCTGGGCGTCAAGGGGTTAACCTCAGAGGAGTTCATAAATATCTTATCTTATAGACTTATAGTGTGTTGGGTGGCGTATATCTTCCCCTTATCACATTTATCACGTATTCATTTGCAAGGAGATAAGATTAACGTTGAAATAAATTTTGTTATGATAAAAAAGCATTGCCTCTGTGTATCATCCATTTTCCTTCTTATATTTCAACCTAGAAAAAAATAAAGAAAAAAATTACGTCGTGGCGTCAAATGAATTCCTTTACATTATACACCAAAAAATATCATGCATCTCTATCTCAGTCCTTGAACCCCTTGAGACCCAGATCTTTCCTTTGCTATATAAGATCGTCTGTTGTTAGCCATAAAATTACGAAAAGTAACTAAATAAACCAAATTACCTAGTGGACAAGGGTACTAAACAGGTTATATCTATAAAACATTGCTTATATTCACAAAAAATCGTCTAATGGTACCCAAATTACAATTGAAATTACGTTCTGGGCCGCAAGGGGTTAATTCACACAAAACTAAACGTAACACCTAACTCTCTAAGACAAGAAAACATAATATCACAACAAACCAACGGTCCAACACATATACAAGAGACATTCTATTCAGCCGCATCAACAGGGAAAGGAACAATCATTATCATCATCAGCGACATGTAACCAACCCCCAAGAGGCTGCGTGTCTGTTCTGTCCCTGAATAGATGATGACCCGTGAGACCCCTGACCGAAGGTGTGTGGGCCGTGACCTTTGACCCGTGACCTTTCCTCTACAGGTATGTACAGGTGAGAACAGGCTGATTGACACATGAGTCGAGGGCAGTTGTGTGTGGTGTGTGTGTGTGTGTGTGTGTGTGTGTGTGTGTGTGTGTGTGGTGTGTGTGTTGTGTGTGTGTGTGTGTGTGTGTGTGTGTGTTTTTGGGGTGTGTGTGTGTGTTGTGTCTGGTGTGTGTGTGTGTGTGTGTGTGTGTGTGTGTGTGTGTGTGTGTGTGTGTGTGTGTGTGTGTGTTGTCTGTATAAATTCATGGATGGGGAAGAGAGGGGATATAGGTAGAGTTAAGTAACAGGAACTACCTCGTGTAGGTCTCGCGGCCTCTTGTAGCTTCCTTATTTTCTTATGTTCTTATGTTCTTGTGTGTGTGGTGTTGTGTGTGTGTGTGTGTGTGTGTGTGTGTGTGTGTTTGTGTGTGTGTGTGTGTTTCGTGTGTGTGTGTGTGTGTGTGTGTGGTGTGTGTGTGTGTGTGTGTGTGTGGTGTGTGAGTGTGTGTGTGAGGTGTGGTGTGTGTGTGTGTCAATCTACTATATACATGCAGTTAGAGAGGAGGGGAAAAAAAGAAATTAGGAATGAGAGAGAGAGAGGGGAGTGAGGAGAGGAGGAAGAGGAGAGAGAAGGAAAGAATGATGGAGAAAAAACAGACCTAAACTTCCACTGTTTTTTCATGCCTCAGGAACGAGCGCAGGAAGAATGAGGGGATCACAGAGAATGGAAGATATGTGAGGAAAGGAGAAAGGAGAAGGAGGAGGAGGAGGAGGAGGAGGAGGAGGAGGAGAAATACGAATAGAAGGGAGAGAAAAAATAAAGGAAAAAGAGAAAAGATAAACAAGAAGAATGCAAGAAAATAAAGAAGAGATAAGCGAGAGAGAGAGAGAGAGAGAGAGAGAGAGAGAGAGAGAGAGAGAGAGAGAGAGAGAGAGAGAGATGAGAGAGGAGAGAGAGAGAGAGAGAGAGAGAGAGAGAGAGACGAGAGAGGAGAGAGAGAGAGAGAGAGAGAGAGAGAGAGAGAGAGAGAGGAGAGAGAGAGAGAGAGAGAGAGAGAGGAGAGAGAGAGAGAGAGAGAGAGAGAAGAGAGAGAGAGAGAGAGAGAAGAGAGAGAGAGAGAGAGAGAGAGACTTGAATACAGAGAGGAGAAAGAAATAGAATGAAGAAAGATAAGCGAAGCAAAGAAACAAAATGAGGGAAAGAAAAGCGCAACTCGAACATTTTGGAAGGAATCTCGCAGTCAAGGTCATTTACATCAACAAGAAAGAGATAACAATTATTTCCTTTGACTAAAACACAAGGCAACCTGATTAGGCGATAATTGTTTGTATTGACTATTGTTTCTCTGTGTTTAACCCCTTCACGCCCAGATCTTTCCTTTGCTATAAAAAATGTATGTTGTCGAGCCATAAAATTACGAAAAGTAACTTAATATACCAAATTAGTTAGTCAACAAGGATACTAAACAGGTCATATTATATAAAACATTGGTTATAGTCACTAAAAATCGTCTAATGGCATCCAAATTACAATGGAAATTACGTTCTGGGTCTCAAAGGGTTAATATTGGCGTTATCTTAGTTAGCTAGCTCGCAGATTGTCTTTATTTTCGGTTTTATTAAAGATTTTTGACAATTATTTTCAATGAGTCAGAATTTCGTGATATTAACGTAGCAATACATCCCACCGCTGCCACCATTATGTACCGGGACGGTGGTACTATTCTTGACTATTGATGAGTAGAGGTAGGAACATAAGATGAGAGAGAGAGGCGGTGTGAGTGACTGAGAGAGGCCGGGGTCACGCGTCAATCATATTCATAGGCGAGGTCACGGAGACAGTTGCCATTAAGTGTTGCCATATATACCCTACCTACGAC
>JACEEZ010026175.1:7500-12500 GCA_016584305.1 Chionoecetes opilio | reverse complement strand
TACACATTCATAACCAAAAAATCATCTAAACAGCTTAATCAAAGCATTTACAAATTGTGCTAAATTTGTTAATATTATTACATTTTTGTTCTGCATCAGCATTGTAAATTTAGAGTGATTTGGGTGTAACCTGTAATACTCTGGTATGTATCTGGGGGGAGATGCTGAGAAGTGCCATAGAGGTAAGGCGAAAAGAACGCCTTACCCGTCTTCAGGCGCTTTTGTAACGGCCTGGCTAAGGCACCGACTAAAGCCCATGTACAGTCGAAAGTTCAGGCGCTTTTGCACTGCCTTACACCTCCAAAGCCTATGGCGTGGGTGTGGTCCGAGAATCCTACTAGCCAATCACGTTGCCTATCTGAGCGCTGCTTAGGCAGCTTCGACCAATCACAAGGCTTGAACACGTCTCTGCTGAAGCAAGGAATGTTGTCCCTCCCTCCCTCACCAAGCACTTATGGCAAGGATACACCGCTCTCCCCCGCCAAAAGCTGTTTCATCACAAGTTTGACGTTCAACGCAGGTTTTGACCACTTATATATTTTTGCATTAGGACGTGCCAAACACTATGATAATTGTTAAGGTGTGCCGATTCCGGGACAGTGAGTGAAAATTTAATGCAAGCAACATTCCAGGAATAAGGAGAAGATGAATAAAAAAAGGTGAAAAAAAGTTTATACACGATTTCATTTTGCTTTCATTATCTTATTATAGGTATAGTTTACTGCAAGTTTTATGCATTCATGATATGCACTAATGTCTCGTGAAGATGATGGTATGTTCAGCTGTCCTAAATATCATCTGGTAGTATGATAATACCGTATAATAGTACAACATTTTAGTGCGGGCGGAGCACCTGCCGCCCGCCCCTAACCAACACACAACACAACATTTCTTATCACCAGCATATAACACCCTATAATGCCGCATTAGTCTTGCACGATCAATTCATACACACCTTGCAACACTATTAATACGTAAACACCAATTGTTACGTTGTAGGAACTGAAACAAGGCTGTATTTGCTTTATAAACAGAAGATGAACGTCTGTCAAAGGCCCACAGCAGCTCAATAAGTCAGGGTCTGACCATGCCTTAGTTTTCAGCGCCTTTAGCGGTGCCACTAAGGCAGCAATCTCGACTGAGCATTGCGGTGGGAGGGCGTTTCGCCTTACCACAGGCGCCCTAGTGGATAGGGCGCCCTAGCTCACTCTCAGCATCTGGGCCCTGGTTCTTAACTGAATAATTTCCTCATTTTGACATTGCAACAGAACATGATATTCGTCTCCTAGTTGTCCGTCATTACATTGAGTACAATAACGCTCTTCCCTGCTTATTTGACTATGTCTTCCAGTAATAATTGGCAGCTGATTATTTCCTGTGCGGAATTTAGTTAGAGAGATACGATTAGTTTTATTTAGTTTGGCTAAATACTCTTCAATCCCATAAACTTCTTTATACATCATATAACTACTGCAAATGCCTCTGCTTGTTACATTTCTATACCAAGTTGTTATCCATATATCTTTTAATTTCTGTTCCACCGCTTTCCTAAACCATTTTGGGTTGTTAATAGTTTGCGTCATCCACACTACTGGCAAACCACACTCAAGACATATATTCCTTATACATTCTAGCCATGGCGATACATAAACACCACTTGTGTGTAGCTGCAATAAACAGTTGTACATTACATCACTTAATTTTGTTTGTTTTCCCATAATCAATTTAGACCAGTAATGAATCATCCTACACTTAATAGTAATTTAAGTGGATACACCCCTAGTTCTCCATATACAATATCGGTGCTAGTATATCTGTGTACATACAAAATATGTTTCAGAAATTTCATTTGTAATAGTTCTACCTCCCGAATGATATTATCACCCCAGACTTCACAACCGTATGTTAATACGGGTACAACCATAGTGTTAAACAATTCAATTTGAATGTCAACTGGCAAGTCATATTTGCGTGAGGTGCCAATTAGCGCGTACAAGGCCCTCGTTGCTTGTTCCTTTAATTCCAACTCCCCCTTCCTAAACCTCCCATTATAATTAAACAATATACCTAAGTATTTATACTCGCTAACTACCTCTAATTCCTCTAATACCTCTAATGTGTATGTGTGTGTGTGTGTGTGTGTGTGTGTGTGTGTGTGTGTGTGTGTGTGTGTGTGTGTGTGTGTGTGTGTGTGTGTGTGTGTGTGTGTGTGTGTGTGTGTGTGTGTGTGTGTGTGTGTGTGTGTGTGTGTGTGTGTATTATAATGACGCAGCGGACGTTCATTAAGGTAAAAGTCTAAGTACACAATCAACGTTGCCGGTATTATAATTATGTTCGCCGATGCATTTTTTTTATTTTCTCTCTGGCGCTTTTACTGCAAGAATATGTAACCTAACAACATGCCTTAAATCCCTAAATGAATAAATAAATATATACACACTATAAGTAGCATCGTTACACCACAGTCTGCATAAAAAAACCAAAACCAAAACCGAGAAAAACTTATGTAATTGAAATATGAGATACGTCGGAAATCCAAAACCTTTAAGTACGTATATAACAAAGCTAATGGAGCGTTGTAATCACCATGGGTATAGTATAACTTAAGTCTAATGGGGTCTTTTCAAACTAATGATATAATTGATAATAACCGGAAAGAGACGGTGCCTATTGGGGGAAAAAAACCTTGCCTGACAGAGGTGAACACGGGACCTAACATGCACCTGGCGCCCCATTACCAGCCTAACGAGCCCAGATAATCGTTGAAAACCTGTGAAGACCATAGAGAGCTTAATACTACACTACTAACATAGGTAAAACTTCTATAACAGTCTGAACACTTGTATGAGATAGAACAGGTCATTATTTCACGCCATTTACCGTTATTATCATGTTCATTGTTCAAGTATAAAAAAAGTTAAGAAAAATAAACAGGTGCGACTCAGCCACCCGTGTATTAATGGCATGAAGGGAGATCTCACCTCACTTCCTCCTACAATAAAAGATACAAAAAACGGTGCAAACTCGAGCCCTTGTTAATGATCTGCCAATAATGTCACGGAAACTGATTTTAGAGTCGTTTCCCATTGAATTCCGATGCGGGATGAAATTAATGAAGAAAACATTAATATGCATCATACGGTAATGTAGTTCCTCCTAATGACACTCAAATGGCGAGAGAGAGAGAGAGAGAGAGAGAGAGAGAGAGAGAGAGAGAGAGAGAGAGAGAGAGAGAGAGAGAGAGAGAGAGAGAGAGAGAGAGAGAGAGAGAGAGAGAGAGAGGCTGGAGTCGTGACGGAAGGAGGAGGCCGTGGTGATGTAGGCCGTCATTAGCATTACAGAGGATGACTGGGAACCTCTGTGTCCTCAGTTTCACCTCATTTCTCTTACTTAATACTACCTTTAGACGACCCAAGTCAAGCTCGCTGTGTCCCGTCTTTTAATACTAATTTCATATTTGTATCTTACTATGAATCTTTTCTTCTTCATATTTAAAGATAATCTTGTGACAAATGACGAAAAAATTATGTCATAAAATAGTTGATAATAATGAACCTTTTCACAATTTTCACAATTTTTTAACACTGTAATTTTCTGTCCTCCCACCCACCTACCCTCTCACCCTTTCCTCATTCATATTCATACTCATCTTCCCTTCATAAACACACATAACCTACCCTCTCATCTTTTCCTCACTCATATTCATCCTCATCTTCCCTTCAAAAACACACATAACCTACCCTCTCATCCTTTCCTCACTCATATTCATCCTCATTTTCCCTTCATAAACACACATAACCTACCCACTCATCTTTTCCTCACTCATATTCATCCTCATTTTCTATTCAAAAACACACATAACCTACCTCTCCTTCCTCACTCATATTCATCCTCATTTCCCTTCATAAACACAATAACACTACCCTCTATCTTTCTCACTCATATTATCCTATTCCCTTCAAAACACACATAACACTTCACCTTCTCACTCATATATCATTCCCTCATAAAACAACAAACTACCCATCATCTTTTCTCACTCATATCATCCATTTTAAGTTCAAAAAACACACAAACTACATCTCATCTGAAAACACTCAAGGAAACCAAACGTATATGAATAGAACACTCACCTCTATGTATTCTATGTCCCTTGGGAAAAAAAACTACCTGGAAGAAGAAACAATCATTAGTTTAATTCATACACGTTACACGACATAAGAGTTAAAAATAGAAGAAAAAATAATATTAAAAGAAGTAGAGGAACCAACACCTCAAGTAAACAGACACGTCAAATGCATGATTCATTCCCTATAGGAAAAAGGTCCAAAGTCTTCTCTGCGAGGGGGCTTACAGGCGGGCCCGTATTTCCTCTGAATCTGTAATCTTATTTGTGGTGTGTGTGTGTGTGTGTGTGTGTGTGTGTGTGTGTGTGTGTGTGTTAGGCAATGTGAGAGAAGGGATGGACGCAGGGGGGGGGGGGGACTAGAGGAAGGGGGCAAGTAGAGGGGTGGGGTGGGTAGGGGGGCAATGAGAATATCCCAATGTATGTAATTATTTTCATGGCAGGGAAGCGAAAAAAATTATTCCCGAATGAACAGTAATCTGAGGACAAAATGAAATAGAGATTTGATGGATGGGGAACACGGTTCGGCCGGCTATTTAAAGGGGATGGCACGGGTGAGGGTGAGGCACAGACAGATAGAGAGGCGGCGAGTGAGCGAGGGAAGCAACCTGAAAAATAGAAAAATCATATCTCACTAATATTACTTTAAAATAACTTAATCAGGACTCATGAAATAACAAATGAAGTATGAAAAACAAACTGCAAGATATATTGTGATGATAGGATTCTTTATTTATGTTATTTATAGGAAAAATCAAATCATTCTACTAAATCGTGAGCCGCGGGATGTCAACAATAACAAAGGGCGAGCATGGATTCCCTTGATGAACTGTGCTTGAACCTCTTGTCCTGCCTTAGTGAGTGGAAAGAGGGA
>JACEEZ010026173.1:164974-182126 GCA_016584305.1 Chionoecetes opilio | reverse complement strand
GAGGGGGGGGGAAAGGGGGGGGCATGTTTTTTACAAGTTTCATAAGAAGCAGTGAGCATGAAAAATAACGGTAGAAGAGAGCAAGAGAAGCCCAACATTTGCGGGCGGTTGATTTAAAGATTTGAAGAAAGTCCCAGTCAGAGGAGAGGAGTTTGATGGGGAACGAAAAGCTTTTTTTTAACCCCAACCCCCGTTTTTTTTTAGGAAGAGGCTGTTTTGAAGTGGAATCCCTCCCCCAAAACATGGTGGAGAACATTTCTCCATTTCATGGGGCCGGATAAGGCCCCCCTGTAAGAGAAACAAGCAATTTTGGGGAGGGAGGAAAAAAAAAAAGGAACGCAGAACCCCCCCAGGAACCCCTAAAATTCTTAGACCTGTTTTTTTTTTAAAACAAGAGAAATGGGGAAAAAGGTGAGATTTCCCAAGTTTTTTTTAAAAATTTTGTAGTAAAAAGGGTTTTTTTTTTTTTTTTCTTTTTACATTTTGTGGCCCTTTGCGGCCTGTAGGCCAGTGGGTGGACCCAGGGGCCTCGGATGGTAGGCCTTTTTCTTGGAGGTTTTCAACTTTTGAGGATTTTCCCCTTTAATGGTTTTGGGGCCCCGCCCCGTGGTGGCCGCAGGCAGGTTTTTCCTTTTATAGTGAAACCCCCCTGTGAGGGCTTCATGCCGCCCCCCCCTTGTTGTCCCCTGGCGATGCCCACCTCCCCAGTCGAAAGGTAGAAGTTTTGAAATAAGGCCAAGGTCATGTGGGTTGGGTTTTTAGGCCCACCTCGACGTGGTGCAGAAAAGGTTTTTTTTGGGTTTTTTTCCCCTTTTTGGGGATCGAACTCCGGGTCCCACCGAGAACGCCCCCAGTCGGAGAACCTCCAACCTCCGCCTTCCCCCTAAACCCCCCCCCTCCCCTAAATAGTCCCCTAAAAATTTTTTTCCATTGTAAAGAAGAAAGGAGACAGTTTTTTAGTGTCCCCATTGAAAGAAAGAGGGGGATATTTTTTATCCCGGAAAGGTTTTTTTTGTTCCCCCGGGAGAAATTTGGTGGAAGAAAAATTTGGGGTTTTTTTGAGCCCCTTGAAAAAAAAAACAAGGTTTTTTTCTTTTTGGCCCCCCAATCAGAAATTTAAATAGAAAGAATCAGAAGTTAGGCGGCTCGGTGGCATCTCCCTCCGTTTAATCAAAATTAGTTTTCCTGTTTTGAGTTTTGGGAACGGGCCCTAATAAACGACGGTTTGAAAAAAATGCAGGGTAAAATCAAACCAAACCGGGAGGAAGTGGAATAGGGGCTTTTGAGTTAGACCTTAGAAAGATCATTAATGAATAATAGAAAGAGGAGTGGGTGGGATAGGACAGAACCCTGGGGGAAACACCACTAATTGATAGATTTTAGGAGAAAGAACAATGTTCCCCCCCTTAAAAAGTAAAAACTGCCCAATAGAAACGGTTTTTTTTTAAAGAAAACTTAAAAAAAATGAAAGGTACAAGAGAGAAGGAATAGAAAACCGAATGAGGGTGTTAGTTTTTTGGAAATTAAAGATTTTGGGTGCCCAACCCTCTAAAACAAAAGCTTTTTTTGAATAATGTCCCAAAGGGCAACAGCCAAAAAGGGTTTTTTCCCCCGAACCCTTAAAGGTAATCGTCCCCCCCCGAACCATTTTTTTTGTTTTTAAAACTCCTGATTTTTTAAGAAAAAATACTCTAGCGAACAGGGGCTTCAAGGTCTCGTCCTCCCTGCTGCTTGCGGGCCTTTAACTCAGGCGGACCTGATGGACACAACTCCTGGGACGAACGAACGAGGGTAGGGGGTAAAAAGGGGTTTAAGCCGAGAACGGCAGCAAATCGCCCGCTATTCCTGTGCTCCCCTCGGTGTGCGCCTGGCGCGGGAGATCAAACTTTTCCCTCGTCCAGAACAAAACGCTGAGGGTCAGGTGTTTCAGTGGTGACCCGTTAGACATACAGGTCCGCCCAGCATCCTTGACCCGGCGAAAGGCTGGCTTCAACCTCGCTCCGGTGCACTCATGCAGGGAGGAGCGCGGTCAAACTTAACACCGAACGCCCTCATTCTCCCACCCCTTCTGCAAGTTAGCACCCCATCTTTCTCCGGTTCCCCGGGTTGCCCTGTGTTTCTACAGTTCGGGTCGCCAGGATCCTCGGGACCAGGTCTGAAGGGCTTGGCGTCGCCCCACCTCCGGTGCATCTCAGCAGGGTGGTTGCGCGTCAGAGCTTAACACCTGACGCCCTACTCTCCCACCCTCTGCCAGAGTAACACTCCCTTCTTTCCTCAATGTTCCTACCAGGGGTTCTGTCTTCCTACAGTCGGCCCTATTAAACTATGAGGCCTGGTCGGGCAACTTGGTGCGTTAGGGTCACTATGGCTTATTAAGTTGTTAACAAAAGATACAATAACTCCGGCGTAGAATGGTGGACAGATGAAAACCAACAGTTTCCTCGGCCATGACTTTAATATGGTATGGTAAGTTAACACAGTTAACACGTCCACCAACAATTACTCCTGGCAGTTAAAAAAACACCGATCCACACGTCCACAAACTAAGATATATTCTGCCAAGTGGAGGATCGGGCAGCCTTAAGGAGGACACGACTCCTCCTAATCCCAAAGACAGGGAAAAATCTGACCTTGGGAGCCACCTGGCTTACAGAAGACGAGGTTTACCATCGGCCGAGACCCCGCTCTGATGAGAGGCTAACAAGAAAGAGATGCGAACCCACCATCATCCAGTCCCGTAGATCAGGTTGAGGAGTGGTTGTTGCCAATCCTCACCTGCGAGATCACCTCACCTACGAGAGATCTTATCACCGCGAAGATAATTAGTTTTCTCCCATTTTAGATATTCCCATTATTTTTTTTTATTTTTTTTTTTTTTTTTTTTTTTACGATCACAAGGAACTGGCAAGGGCACAAAAAAACTACGGGTTGGTAACACAAAGGCCTGTCTAGTTTCCGTAGTCCCTATAAAGAAGACAGTAAGGAGAATAAAATAAAAAAGAGGGGGTGAAGCCAATTTAGTTGCTGGATGGTTGTCTTGTTACTCTTCTTTTGAAAAAAGATTTAGGTCATAGGAAAGTGGAAAAATAGAAACAGGAAGAGTAGTTCCAGAGTTTACCAGTGAAAGGGATGAAAGAGTAAAGATACTGATAACTCTTGCAATTAGGAAGTATGGACAGACTAGATGATGAGAATGAGAGAAAGTCTTGTGCAGCTGAGTGGCCCGCGGGGAGGGGGGAGGCGTAGTTAGCATAGTTCATAAGAGCATGTTTGAGCATGAAAATAACGGTTTAGAGGAGAAGCAAGGCAGATAGCAACATTGCGGCCGGTGAGGTTGATAAAGATTGAGCAGTCAGTCAGAGCGCGAGGAGTTGAATGAGTTGACGAAAAGCTTTTACTCAACCGAGTTTAGGCGAGCTGTATTGAGTGGATACTCCGCCCTAAACATGTGAGACATACTCCATACATGGGCGGATAAGGTCCCCTGTAGTAGAGAGCAAAGCAGTATTGGCTGAGGGATGGGAAAAAAAAAAGGACCCGCAGAGCCACGGACACCTAACTTTCTTAGAAGCTGTTTAGCTAAGAGATGAGATGTGAGAGTGGTTCCAGTTATATTGTAGTGAAAGGATTTTTTTGTTTCTTTACATTTTAGTGCCTATAGCGATGTAGGCGAGGGGTGACCCAGGGCTGGATGGTAGGCTCGGAGGTTCATTGAGGTATTCTGATGGTTGGCTTCCCTCCCCGTGGTGGCGCAGGCAGGTTTCTATAGTGAGCTGTTGAGGCTCATGCCGCCCCCCTGTGTCCTGCGATGCGTTTACTCGCAGTCGAAGTGGTAGAGTTGAAATTGCAGGTCATTGGGTTGTTCTTAGCCACTCGACGGTTGCAGAAAGGTTTTGGGTTTTCTTCTGGGGATCGAACTGCGGGTCACCACGAGAACGCCAGTCGGAGATCTCTAATCCGCTCCACTTACCCCACCCCCACGCACTCCCTTAAGATAGTCCTAGAATGTTCATTGTAGAGAAGGAGACAGCTTGAGTGTCATTGACAGAAGACTGGGATAGTTACCTGGAAGGTTTTGTCGAGTAGATAGTGTGAAGAAATTGGGGACGTTTTGCGAAGGCACTTTGATACAGCAAAACAAGGTTTTGCGTTGTGCCCCAATCGAGAATATTATAGATTGCAAGATCAGATTAGGCGACTCGGTGGCATCTCTCGTGAATCACTTAGTTCTGTTGAGTTGGACGTCTAATAAACGACGTTGAAAAATGCAGGGTAGAATCAATCAGCGTAGGAAGTGGATAGGGCTTTGAGTTAGACTTAGGAAGATCATTAATGAAGAATAGAAAGAGAGAGTGGGTGAAGGACAGAACCCTGCGCGGAACACCACTATTGATAGATGTAGGGAAGAAACAAGGTCGTCACAGTTTTAGCTGCAATAAATAGAAACGGTTTGAAAGGAAACTTAATTTATTTTTTTGAAGGTACAGGGATGTGAAGGGATTAGAAACGAGATGAGGGTTAGTATTGGAAATTAAAGATTTGTGGCAGACTCTATCAAAAGCTCTTTGAATAGTGTCAAGGGCAACAAGCAAAAGTTTCACCGAAAACCCCTTAAAGTAATCGTCCAGAACAACTTCATCATTCCTGATTTAAGTCGCAATCAAATCATAGCCATTAACGAGTATATTCAACAATACCGTCGTCACTTTTTGTATCAGTCAGCCGTTTTAAATAAGTCCGCACCAATCAAAATCCTGGCAAATTCCCGAATTTTCCCAAAAAACGCTCTCAAGGTTTGCAGACGCTCAGGCTCAGGCTCGGTTGACGCAGCATCCAGGGAGGCTCATCTTCCCGCGTTTGATCAGAGAGGCACGTAAACACAGAGATAAATATAGCTACTTGAAGGGGATATTTGGGTGTTTATGATAGATTTGTTCTTGCTATATGCCACATGCATGCACCTTTATGGGTGCAGCAAGACAGGACTGTGCCTTGGAGAAAAGTTTTCGATACACGAGAAAGGAGTGGCTCCGTTGTGTAGGAGCACAGCGAGTGGTGGAGTGGCGTTGTGGTGATTCACGCCATAGTGTGTTGTGCGAGCTAGTTGTGTGAGTAAACGGTCGTTGTGTAGTGAGGGTAGCGAATGAGACCACCCACGGACGTGTGAGGCTTTGCCTTCTTAACAAGACAAGTAAACAAGTAAACCAGTTGTGGAGTGTAGGTGCGTGGGGTTCCCTGTGGTGAGAGACCTCGCTCGCGGTGTCGGGTGGTGTGGCTGTCACACTCTCGCCTCCCGCCGAATATTTTACCAACTCTTTGCTGTAGTTAATGCTAGTATGTGGTTTCAGGAGTAATTACGTTGTGACTGTCACGCTCCAAAACTAACCATAGGATTTGTCTCGAGAAAGTACCTTCATTGTGATTCCCACACCAACACCATGGTTTCTAACCGTTATTACCAATCCATGTTTTGGAGGAAGTGCCAGGTCCTCCATGCTGGAACCTGCAGTGCTTGGTAACACCTGTTCATCCACCTCGCTACTCGGCTCAAGAGCATATAGGATCCCCTATGGACAAGTTGTCTGTGAGGTCGTTTTCCCTCAAGTATTACGCGACCAGCTGGTCATTTCTTCGGTGGTCAGATTGAGCAATCGACTCTAGAATCTGATCACAAGCGGACAGATCACTGCTGCACCGAAGTACAATCGTCATCATAACATTGACGACAGGTGTCTCAGACAGAGTGTTTGCGGGGCGCCCTGTTCTGGACGTCATCAAGTAAACAGTCGTAGCCCTGTTGGAGGGAAGATTTGTTTTTTTCGCGCGCTTTTTACAAAGTCGTGTTTTACGGAAATAGGCCTGGAAATCAATCTATTTTTGGTGGATAGGTTGTTTTGAACACTGTAGTACATATCAACCATAATTCGACGCGCAAAAAGAAAAATTTGGTCGAGAAGATTACTTAAGGAGGGATGTAGCCAATATCTAGTTAGGAACACAGCCTAGAAGATCGCCAGTAAGATCGCCCCTTGACGGAAACCGTACTGACGATCAGATAGAGACACACGTGGTCAGGATTAGATGCTTAAGAATCGTCTTTAATTAAGTATAGATTCAAAAACTTTAGAAAGTCAGGAAGCAAAGCTAGAGGGACGGGTAGTTTGAAGTGATTAGACAAACGGTACCCTTCTTAGAAAACAGGTTGGTGTGGGTAGAGCAACTGTCCAGGCAAAAGGAAAGTGGCAAGTAGATAGACAAGACGGATAAGTTTGACCAGGCAAGGTGTCAAGCACAGAAGCACAGTTTCTTGAGAACAATTAGGAGGGACCTCTCGTAGGACCGTAAGCCTTCCGAAGGACGTAGGCCAGGAAAGGGCTAAGAAAAAACACATTCCGAAGGATCTTAATGCAAAGGCATAATATAGTCAGAGGGTGGGAGGAGAAGGAGGACAAGAGAAGAACAAGCCCTTTCATCAAACAGAGTGGAATTTTAGCAAAGGTTTTGAGCGAAGAGTTCAGCTTTAGAAGGAATTGAGAACAGCTGTGGAGCATCTGGGTGTGAAGCATAAGAGGGAAAGATGAGAAAGAAGACAAATTGTGTATGTAGAGATGGTTATTAGCTAGAGCCAGTAAGTCCACCACGAGAGGAATTTGATTCAGAAAGATTTTGACATTGTGTCTATGAAATTGAAAGAGTTTTTGATAAGTTGCAGGTAAAGATTTGGCATTGCTTAGGGCAGAAATATAAAGTGGCTTATATGAGCTATCAGGAGATGGATGGCTTACCGGTACCGTTTTGTGCAGCCACCTCTCTTCTCGACAGCATGAGAACTAAGCAGGAGTAAACCAGGTTGATGGGCTTTTAGGATAGATGAAAGTGTTATGGAATGTACGCCTCCATGAGCAGAAGACTATGGACCTTCAGAATTGCGACTCTGCACAAAGAGATGGGCCTTTGAGATGAGAAGCAGTAATCATTCCAGGGTGTGTGGAAAAAATCAGAGTAGTACTGCCTTAGGTCTTCCCACTTTCAGCTGAGTTGAACGTTGCACCACGATAGCACCTCCGCTTAGTGGGGCCCGAGACGGTACCGTGAGAGCGATAGGAATGTTTGGTTACAGAAATAAGATTGTGATCGAGGAAACCCAAACGGGAGAATAAGTTTCACAGAGTAAGCAGAAGAGTATGGTCCTAGATAGTTAGCGAAAAGATTCAAGATTATGTTGGTGCGTGTCTCCAAGGCGGTCAGGAATACGGGTTAGGGTGCCTGCTACCAGCTGGCTAAGGTCTTGGAGGATAGAAAAGTTGTTAGAGGCTTGTTCACCAGGCTTGGTCACAGTGTGAAAGAAGATGATAGCCACTAAGCTGCCGGTGGTGAAACATGGAAGTCCGAAGAATGGAAATTCAGTAAAGGAAAATAGAGATGAGATGTGCTCCACTTTTGATGTTAAATAGTCGAAGAATTTTACATAGTCAGAGGAGTTAGGTGAGAGATATACAGCACAGATAAATTTAGTAAGAGAGTGACATTGAAGTCGAAGCCAGATGGTAGAAAATTCGGAAGATTCAAGGCCGTGGGCACGAGAGCAAGTGATGTCATTGCGCACATATACGCAACAGCCAGCTTTGGATTTAAAATGAGAATAGAGACAGTAAGAGGAGACAGAAAAAGGTCTGCTGTCAGTGCTCACAGACAACTGAGTTTCGGTGAGGAAAAGAAGAGGAGGTTTAGAGGAGGAGAGATGATGTTCAACAGAGAGAAAGTTAGATCTAAGGCCGCGAATGTTGCAGAAGTTTAAGGAGAGAAGGCTAGAAGAAGTATCAAGACACCTCGAGTCGATATCTTGAAGACTGTCCGACCTGGGGATATTTCTGGACCCCTCCCCAGTTAGGGACTCCGATAGTTTAGCTAATAACAATAACAAAATAACATAAGAAATAACTGATAACATTAATAACAAAGGAGGAACAACCAGTAGCTACACGAGGGGTAGCTCGTGCGAGGTCGAGGTCGAGGTTGAGGTCTGCCAGCCGTAAGACCCTTCCTGTGACAGCCCCAAGAACCTGAGAGGACGGTGGGCTAAGTGTAGCTCCACCTCTGGTGTACCCCGCAAGGTGCGACCCGTCGCCCTCCCTACCGGCGCTCTCAGTCTCTACCCCCCTTGCGGTGACACCCTTCTCTCCGAGTTCTTATTCGGGTGACCCTGATGTACTACAGTCTGTCCCAGGAACCTGAGAGGACACCGGCATGTCCTTATCCACAGCCTTCCTGGCCATGGACCTCGTGACGGTACACACGGGGAGTGAGACTTCCACTACCCCGCATCCGTTCTCCACTCCAGCCGAGGCCTCAAAGGTCTCCTCTGGGACCGCGACGGGGGGCGTAGGTAAAGGAAATACCCTAGCTCCCGCCAAGGGATTTCCCAGCAGGAAATCTACCCCGTCCACTGGCAGAACATCCACGACAGCCACGTGAGCTGCAGCAGTCACAATAGGACAAGCCAGCTCCACAGGCACACAATCATAGTACTCCGTCGAATTCAACCCCCGACAGAGCACGTAACACCCTGTGCTAACGTCTCTTCTTGCCACATTCCTGCACACTGACTGTTGTGCACCCGTGATTAGAAACACCGTGACTGGATAACAGGAACCCTCAATCATTACCGTGCCTTGACACGTGAAGGGCTTACACCAGTCCAGGGGCGACTTCCGAGAGAGCTTATCTGGGGGCGACGTTAACCGGGAAGACACGTCACTGGCCTCTACATAAGAACTTAAGAACATAAGAAAATAAGGAAGCTACAAGAGGCCGCGAGGCCTACACGTGGTAGTTCCTGTCACCTAACACTACCTACATCCACCTTTCTTCCCCATCCATGAACCTATCCAGCCCCTCTTTAAAGCTCCCTAATGACTTCGCACTAACTACCTGTCTACTGAGACCATTCCATTCATTCACCACCCTATTTGTGAGTACTCACCCTATTTGTGAGTAGAGGGGCACTCCCCTCTACCGGTGGAGTGCCTTCCTGACTACTCCCCAGTGTACCTGAGGCCACAGCGCCACCCTTGTCCTCCTCCAACCCTCTCCCGCCCCCTTGGCTGGAACCAACAATCATGGCCACTGGCTTGGCAGACTGAGTTCCTTCCACTTAGCACAGTTCATCTTGATGTGACCTGTCTGCTTACAATAGAAGCAGGTTACCTTAGGACTAGATGAAGGACTCCTAAGCTTCTCTCCGTCCTTACCTTCTTTGTACTGACAGGCGGTCTTATTTACAGAGGCTGCTCCTCCAGCAGTCCTCTCCCGAGAGTACGGAGTAGTACTACCCACCTTGGTCACCGACCCTCGTAGAGCTAAGACTCTGTCATCGGCCCACGTTGCCGCCTACTTCAAACACTTAAAGCGTTTCTCCCTAATCTTGGCACCTATGTCCTCGTCAGCTATGTTGATAAAGTGCTCCATGAGGATTAACTCCTTGAGGTCTTTGAAGGAGTCCACATCCTCACTCATTAGCCATTTACCAAGAGTCTCCACCAGATACCTAGCACAGGCCACGTAGGTGTCTGCCGGCCTTTTCCGAGCACCTCTGAACTGCAGCCTGTATGCTTCTGGCCGAAGTTCGTACACCTTGAGGAGGGATGTCTTAAATTCATCATAATCCTCCAGGTCATCCACGTCCATGCGATCATACGCCTCCAGGGCTTTTTCCTGCAACACATTAGCTACCAGTCCAACCGACCGACCGTTCACGAGGCCACTCAAACTCTCGAGCTTTCTTTTCAAACCTCCTAAACCACTCTGTCACCTTTGCTTCGTCAAAAGCTGGAACAAGCTTGAGACTTCTAGCGAGCCTCATCTCGGCAGTGCCTTCCCGCGTCGGCACCTGAGGCAACATACGAGTGGCGGCAGTGAACTCCAAGCGAGACTTTTCCAACTCATACTGCCTCTGTCTCTCCGCTTCCTCAGACTGCCACTGCCTTTCCGCTTTTCTCTCCTCTGCCTCCAACTTCCTCAATTCCAGCTGCAACAGAGCCTCCGTCGACAACCCTTCCTGGTATACAGGCGTGGAGTGCATTATACCGGGGTTGTCACCACGGCCACCCGCCAGACGAGAGAGCGGACTGTGGGGTGAGACGGGCGGTAACGACACGTGCTCGGGAGATGTTGGTCGGGAACCCTCTCGTGAACCAACAGGAGACGGCATAGTGGAATAGGCTGCGCTCAACTGACGTACAAAAGACAACACAAAACAACACAAAACGTATTACACTTCAAGACAGTGTTAACGTAGCAGCACACTTCAAGTATCCTGGCAAGGTCGCCACTGTTACGACTGCAGCCTTAGCGCAACAGACTGGGGGGAGATGCTGAGAAGTGCCATAGAGGTAAGGCGAAAAGAGCGCCTTACCGGTCTTCAGGCGCTTTTGTAACGGCCCGGCTAAGGCACCGGCTCAAGCCCATGTACAGTCGATATTGCAGGCGCTTTTGCCCTGCCATACACCTCCAAAGCCCAAGGTGTGGGCGTGGTCCAGAATCTTAATAGCCAATCACGCTGCCTGTCTGAGCGCTGCTTAGGCAGCTTCGACCAATCACAAGGCTTGAACACTTCTCCACCGAAATAAGAATTTTTGTCCCTCCCTCCCTCACATCTGCAATAAGGCAACGCTCGCCCCGCGGGCCGCCGAAAACTGTTTGTCACAAGTATGACATTCATCACAGGTTTTGACCACCTAAACATTTTTGCATTGGGACGTGCCACATACCATGATAAGCGGAAAACTGTGCAGATTCCGAGACTGTGAGTGAAAATTTAATGCAAGCAAAATTGCAGGAATAAGAAGGAGTTGAATAAAAAAATGTGAAAGAAAAAAAATGTTTATACACGATTTCATTTTGCTCGCATTATCTTATTATAGGTATAGTTTACTGTAATTTTTATACATTCATGATATGCACTAATGTCTCGTGAAGGTGATGGTATGTTCAGTTGTCCTAAATATTATCTGGTAGTATGATAATACCGTGTATTAGTACAACATTTTAGTGCGGGCGAAGCACCCTCCTTGACACTTGTCGTCGCTTCGCCCGCCGCCCGCCCGCCCGCCAACCAACACACAATACAACATTTCTATCGCAAGCATATAACACCCTATAGTGCCGCATTTAGTCTTTCACGATCAATTCATACACACCTTGCAACACTAGTATTACGTAAACACCAATTGTTACGTTGTAGGAACTGAAACAAGGCTGTATTTGCCTTATAAACAGAAGATGAATGTTTGTCAAAGCCCACAGCAGCTCACTAAGTCAGGGTCTGACCATGCCTTAGTTTTCAGCGCCTTTAGCGGTGCCACTAAGGCAGCATTCTCGACTGAGCATAGCGGTGGGAGGGCGTTTCGCCTTACCACAGGCGCCCTAGCGGATAGGGCGCCCTAGCTTGCTCTCAGCATCTGGCCCCTGTTCACTAAACCGTGAACCGATAGAAGCCCTCCAGCTTCTATCCTGAGAAAGAGAGGGGCCGTAACGCTCCCTTCTACTCTCCAGTGCTCAAAAACAAACGTATACTACCGATTACAGCCTAGGCTACTGACAGGCCCGGCTGTATCACGAAACAAACAAGAGTGAGAGCACCCTCTGCTCTCACCTCCACTTTAAGTGATACTTGAAGAAATATGCTACGTAACGCTTCAAAATGCTACCGCGATTGTATCTATGGGCGGTTAAACAGTGGTGATGGAAAGTTCCTCCCTGTTACGTTATTACTGGAGTGCACCTCCCACTTTTCTCATCCCACTGCCAGAAAGACGGTAAACTGGTATTCGTGTTATAAGCTGGCCTCGCAGAACAAAGGTTAATTAGTGTACAGGCGATGTGTGTGTGTGTCAGTGTCTCCTGTGCTAGCCAAAACTCCAAAACACGGTAACCATTCGTTTCCCGCCTTCCGTCCGTTAATACTAAACTTAGCACGTGGTCAGCCCGAAAGCCTCACCCAAATGGTGGAACCTACGTGTTTTCAATACTACGCAAGAAATACTACAACTTCAGACACCCTCTAGCTATTCACTGACTCAAGTGAATGCAGGGCAAACTTCCTACACAAAGACTCAACACCTACCAAAACGCAGCAACTCAACGACGATGGATAGCAAGAGGCTGCGGAGCAGAGCGCCACGTGTATTCGCTATTAAGGCCAGACCTCTAGTACTGACCAGTGAACCCGAACGCCGCCCGCCACGTGGGACCCACCAGGGGCGGGGGCACCTCCCTCTCCCCATATCTCTCTCCTCACTCACCCGAGGACACACACCAGCCAAGCTCGTGGCAGGTATTACAATATATATATATATATATATATATATATATATATATATATATTATATATATATATATATATCATATATCTGTATATATTATATATATATTATATATTATATATATAATATATATATATATATATAATAATTATATATAATATATATATATATAATATATAATATATATATATATATATATATATATTATATATATATATATATATATATATATATATATATATATATATATATATATTATATTATATATATATATATATATATATATATATATATATATATATATATATATATATAATATCATATATATATATATACTATATATATTATATATAGTATATATATATATATATTATATATATATATTATACTATATATATCTATTTATATTATCTATCTACTATTATATTATATATATCATCATATATAATATATTACATTATATATACTATATTATTAACTATGCCATTATAATTAAATTATCTGAAATAACTATATCTAATTATATTACATATATTTCTATTCTATAATATATAATATAAATATAGTATTTATATAAATTTTATATATATTATATATTATATAATATATGATAAATATATATATATTATGATATTAGTATACTATACCGTGACTATCTTGATATTTTTTACAAATGCATCCAGTGATACTTCACGTGGATGCGAGATAGGAGTCTATCTCCAGTAGTTTTCATTGCTTCAGGACTTTAATAAGTGCTATTTACTCTGCATCTAATTGTGTACTCTGGATCTATTTTGTAATTCCCGCCGTTAGAACAGCTTATCACAGTGCGATTATTACATGCTATTTATCGAGAATGAGTGCCGTGGGGCCCTAGTGTCTGTCACGAGGCTGAAGGAAGTGTGATTGATAAGTATAAAGTCATTCTGACAGTAGCTGTGTCTGGATTTAATAGAGAAATCTGTTTTCTGTGTTTCTAAGTCCTACATCGTAATCATTTGGTTAAATTTCACGTTAAAAAGTTATTGCAGATATTTCCCTGCATGCTGTTAATGAAAAATGATAGAAATGGTGTCTCTGAATCCTAATATAGTGAGATTACTCTACCGGGGAGCATGCATTTCCCCAATCATGGGATTCCGGGCTTACATGATGGCCAGAATTATTCTATACTTATATTTATGAGCAGCTGGAAAATTTTATAATATTTTTATATAATATAATATAGAGTATAAAAGGATAATATATTTATTATAAAGATAAATTTTATATATAATATATAATAATATATATATATTAATATAAAAAATTTTTAAATGTAATATTTAAAGTTTTTTTTATAATATATACATATATACATATATAAAATAATATAGATATATATTTTATAATATTTTATATAAAAATATATATCCCGTATTTTATATATATATTAAGGGTTTTTTATATATATATATATATATATACTATTATATAAGATATTTTTTAAAAAAATATTATTATTATAATATATAATATATATAATATATATATAAAATTATTAAAATTAGCCCTTTTTCAAAAAACATTTTTTTCCATTTATAACCCCCCTAAAGGTTTTCCCTGTTTTTTTTGCCCTTGGAAAAAGCCAAAAAATTCACAATTATTTTGACTAAACTGTCGGGCCCCTTTGCCTCTTTGGGACCTAAAGATATTAACCCCGCGCCCAGTAGAAAAGGCCAAATTTTTGCCTTTCCGCCGGGATTTTTTTTTTTTTCTTTCTGAGACTTTTGTTAAAAATTGGGGTTTAAAAACAACAAATTGGGGTTTATGAAATTAAAGTTTTTTAATATTTTTTCTAAAAAAAACAATCCAAGTAAAATTCAAAAAAAAAAGCCACATCATTTTAAAGAAAAAAGCAAAATTTTCTAAAAAATTTCATAAAAATTTTCAAAAAATTTTAAAATTTCTTGACATAAAAAAATGTGGGGACAAAGACTAAAAACATTTTCAAGTGGCAGGAAAAAACTCTTTTGGGTCTATGTCAAAAGGGGACACTTCCCCAGTATTTTTTCAGAGTTTCCCTTTCTTGAAGGATCAGAAAACAGTGGAGTACATCGGGGACCCTGCCAAGTTCTGGAACAACAGTTTTGAAAAGGAAAGGGTGTTTACCTGGCCTGCAGACCCACATTCTAGAAGTGTGGGGGGTTTGCTGTATGGGAGAATCTTTTTGGGGCAAGGTCAAAAAAGGCCCAGAGAACCCTTTGGGTTCAAGCACTTAAAGGGGATTTTTGGGGACAGATCTTCCCACGGGAAAAACCCTACAACCCGGGCCATCAAAACAAAAAGGGTTTGAAAAAAAAAAGAAAGAGTGAAAGGAAAAAACTAAAAGGAAACCCTGAGGTCGGAAAACCTCCAGAGCTAAATACCGTGAGATGGGCTGAGCTTAATGACGCCCTTTTGGAGACACGCCTCCCCCCCGGAACCCACGGGTCGCCCTTTGGAGCCATTCATCAGGGCCAGGGGGATGGCCAAAAAACCCTGTATTCATGAAGATGTTCAGTTTGTGAGCAGCTGGGTACGATGAAGAAACGGGGGTAAAATTTGGAACGCCTAAAAACCCTTTTCCCTAGGACTTTTTAATACCCCCCAGGGGAAATTTTCATCTAAAATTGGGCTGCAGATGTCCTGCAAAGGACTCCCAAGTTCATGAAGGACAGGGTGAAGTTCAAAAAAACAGATCCGAGATTGCTCAGGCAGGGTAAAAAAAACTTGAAAACCAAAAGGGGTACCTGACCCAGGAGGTTGTGCCGTTCGCTCTCTTCGGTTTGCAGATCAGTGACAAAGAGAAGCAGGACATTGCTGCCAAAGCTGCACGCCACTAGAAGCCAGATAGGGTTCGACGGGGGGAAAAACCCATGTCCCCAGGGTTTCAGCCAAGACGACCGGCTGAAACTAGTTGGTCCAGGAGGGATTTCTGGGTTTTACACCCTTGGATTGGGGTATGACTGGCTTCTGCCCAAACCCGTGGCGGGCCCTGGCCAAGGGAGTGATGACTACAGCAAGGCCCTGGGAAAATTTTCAGCAAAAGTAAAAAAAGTGAAAGAAATTGGGTTTAGCGGGGAGTCAAGATGTGACTGATTTGCCAAAAAATTTTTACCCCAAAATTCTCAGCAAAAAAAAGTAATTCTTCAAACTGTGGGGAAAACAACCTGAGCGAATTTTATAATTTTAAAACAAAATCGAAAAAAGACTGTGAAGTGTCCTTCGACTAAAACAATTTTCGTTTTTGCCACTTGAAAATAGGTTTTTTGAGTTTTTTGTCACCATTTTTTTATGGTCAAGATTGTAATATTTTTGAAATTTTTATGAAAAATTTTTAGGAAAAAATTTTTTTTCCCTTTTTTTTTCGGGGGAAAGATTGTCTTTTTTCTTGAATGTTTTCTTGGGTTGTTTTTTTGAAAAAAAAAATTAAAAATGCTTCAATTTGATACCCCAATTTTTTTGTTCTATCCCAATTGTAACAAAGTCTCAGGTGAAAAAAAAATCTGGGGGAAGGAAAAAATTGGCGGTTTTTACTGTCGCGGGGTTAAAAAATCTTGAGGGCCCAAAGAGGCAAAGGGCCTGACATTTTAGCTCAAAATGGTTTTTGATTTTCGGCCCTTTTTCCCGGTTTAAAAAAACATGGGGGAAAACCCTTTAAGGGGGGGGTTTTAAAAAATTTGGAAAAAAATTGGGTTTTTTTTAACAGGTCTAATTATATACATTAAACTTATCTACTATCTATCCCCATCATAAACTTATCTATCTTAAACATATCTATATCTAATCTATCATCTACTATCTATATTTTAATTATATATATATAATATTTAAAATATAATTACATATATATATTATATATATATAATTTTTTTTAAAATATATATAATTATATTATATATTATATATATATAATTTATATATATATAATATTTTATATATATAAAATATAATTAGTGGGGGACTTTAAACCCCGGTTCCTTTGGGGGGGAAATTTTTTTCCTCCGCCCCGCCCCGCCCCCCCCCCCCAACCAACACACAATACAACATTCTATCGAAAGCATATACACCTTATGCCGCTTTTATCTTTCACGTCAATTATACACACCTTGCAACACAAAGTATACGTAAACACCAATTGTTACTTTTGTAGAACTGAAACAAGGCTGTATTTGCCTATAAACAAGATAATGTTGCAAGCCCACAGCAGCTCACAAGTCAGGTTTGACCAGCCTTAGTTTTCAGCGCTTAGCGGTGCCACTAAGACATTCTGAGAGCATAGCGGTGGAGGGCGTTCGCCTTACCACAGGGCCCTAGCGGATAGGGCCCCTAGCTGTTCACATCTGGCCCCTGTTCATAAACCGTGAACCGATAAAAGCCTCCAGTTTCTATCTGAGAAAGAGAGGGCCGTAACGCTCCCTCTACTCTCCATGCTCAAAAAAAAACGTATATTTAACGATTAGCCTAGGCTACTGACAGCCCGGCTGTATCACGAAAAAAACAAGAGTGAGAGCACCCTCTGCTCTCAACTCCACTTTAATGATACTTGAGAAATATGCTATAACGCTTCAAATGCTACGCGTTTGATCTATGGCGGTTAAACATGGTGATGAAAGTTCCTCCCTGTTACGTTATTACTGGAGTGCACCTCCCACTTTTCTCATCCCCTGCAGAAAACGGTAAACTGGTATTCGTGTTAAAAGCTGCCTCGCAGAACAAGGTTAATTAGTGTACGCGATGTGTGTGTGTGTCAGTGTCCCCTGTGCTAGCCAAACTCCAAACCGGTACCATTCGTTTCCCGCCTTCCG
>JACEEZ010026173.1:97474-159974 GCA_016584305.1 Chionoecetes opilio | reverse complement strand
TGGTAATGTTAGGAAAATTCGTAATATATACGTAAATCATACGTTAACTCTTGAATTGTCTATGTTGTATTTAGGTAGTGTTTGGTTACGTCGCTATAATACGTTTTTTGAACGTAATTAAGACGTTACAGAAATACGTGTTTCTTCTACTAATATAGTACGTAGTGGTTTTACGTTTCAATTACGTACTTATAACATTATGATGTAACATGACATTGGAGGATTCAAAACGTTATATATACATAATGAATACGTGGATACATAGATTATATGTATATACGTAAGTATAACGTTAATATGACATAAACCGTTATCCACGTGAATTCCAATCGGCGTTAGGGTGAAAATCAGGTGACTTATATCGTGGCCACCGAGATGACAAGGCCTGCTACATCGCCCGTGACGTCACACCATAAGGATACAACCCGCTCCGCTCCCCGTACAAGTTTACCTACCTAATATAATGTTTATCAGTATAAAAGATATACTGTTATCTTCGGAAATGTTTGTCCTATAATATTATCAAATAAAAAATCGTAAAACACACAAAAGAAATGCCATTATGAGACTTTCAAGAAATATGCATTAACTTAAACTCTTCGCTATTTAATATTTTGCTCGAAAACTCTTTACATGGAGAATATCAATAGAAGCGGAATTTAATTAGCTTTCCATCGATATATTTCGTTTAGTCATAAATGAATTAGCAGTATGCATAAATTAGCGTTAACAAAATATTAAAAATCATGAAATCGGGTAATTTCCTTCCTAATATATGTTTATCAGTATAAAAGATATACTGTTATCTTTGGAAATGTTTGTTCTATAATATTATCCAATAAAAAACCGTAAAACATACAAAAGAAATGCCATTATGAGACTTTCAAGAAATATGCATGAACTTAAACTCTTCGCCATTTAATATTTTGCGTGAAAACCTTTTACATGGAGAACATCAATAGAAGTGGAATCGCATTAGCTTTCCATTGATATATTTCCTTTTCTGATAAATGAGTTAGCAGCATGCATAAATTAGCGTTAACTAAGTAAATAACATCATGAAATCGGGTAATTTTTCCCGATTGATGAGGTTACTAATTTTTTTAACGTATTTCTATTAGGTTCATATTAGAGAAAATGTTAATTAATACGGTATACTATTATAAGTTCTAGTAAATCAAATTTTATTATTTGTTATGCTTATTACATAATCAAATGTAATGATTTCAAGTTTTTAAACGGTAAACTTAAAATATATTCAAAACTATAATCAATAAAAAAGTCACATACATGATATTATGGGATATTGGGACTACTTAGATTTTTATTTTTGTAGGATTAAAAAATATCTGAAGGAGTATCTATTTTCACATTGACACGAGGATCATTAAGTAAAAGCCAACCTACTGTGGCAAGACATAATGATCACCTCATAAACAGGGTGGGCACTAGTGAGGAGTCTTAACTGGTGGGCTGGTGCACGCTTTGCACAAATTACTCGCTATACAATTATTTACACAACTATACATCTTCCAACTCGAAGGAGCTGTATAGCAAGAACTGTTGCAGAAAGGTAGGCTAATATGGTACGTACCAGGAAGGTTGTGGCAATGTGCTCGCTGAAGGTAGTAGTAACGTAGCAAAAACGTAGTGGGATGTAGCAAATAGGTTGTGAAAAGGTATTGGAACGTGTTAAAAAGGCAGTACAAACGTTTTTGAAACGTGCAAATGGTTCCCAAAATGTTGTAGAAAGGTTGTCAGTTACGTAGTGAAATACGTAGTTAGGACGCACCTGGGCGTCCACACAAATTCGTATTAGTTACGTATTTTTGCTACGTAAAAGTTACAAAACCGCTACCTTTATACTACGTAGAAAATACGTAAGTGTGTTAGCTGGGAAGACACCTCCCGAAATATATTGGCCCACCCCCCCTCTAAATATTTTCATACTTTCTTCTTTAGAAGGATTGGCAACTGAGTGGACTTTTTGTTACTTTTTTTTCCTTTGGTGAGATCTTTGTGATGTAACCGAGAAAAAAAAATCAGTAATAACAATAGCCAATAACATGTTAATCCCATGGTAGATCAATTCATAGCAAAAATATTATAACATTGGTTTTCAATCCCCATAGGCACACTAAGTTTTAGAACATAATCTAAGTATTATCTTTTCTCAGATGCCCAGCACTGACCAGCCAGCAAAAGAAGATTAATAAGAAAACATTCTGGCCGGATACGAAGACTTCTGAAAGATGGAGTGGTTTTGAATATAGTGTGGCTGCACCATGAAAATTCTATTGGATTATTTATGTATTAATTTAAATTGGAAAAAACATAACATTACAAATCGGATGTGTGAAAAGGACAATGGTAGCAAAACTACACTGTGAAGGCCTTTGATAGAATTTAACGATAACAGTGAAGGCTTATGTGAGCAAGTAATTTTTACCGGACTCCTAAATTACCCTATTGAAAATCAGACATAACTTCTTGCAGAACTACTTATATGATAAAGTAGGAAAAGAATGTGGCAATAGGAGAAGATGAACAACCATTTTAAAACAGTCTAAGACAAAGATTGCAGAACCGTTAATGGTGAAACATTTTCTATGTGGATGTTCAGCAAGTGCATTGCTAGGGAAATAAACGGGTTATATCCTGCATAAAGATACTGATAAAGCAATCACCATGACTAGTCTGTCAATAAATTATTTACGGTTGAAAATATTATGTATCCTAGAAGGATCTGGTGCAACCGTACTGAAATATATCCTTAGATGCGGAACACCCAATAAATCGCTCAATGTATCCCTCGAACATTACTTAAAAAACCTTCCACAACACTCTACTGCAAACTATAAACATTTAAAATCCAAAGAGAGGAGATTCACTGACACAGAGATGAATCAAATACAAAGTGACTATTCGTGTAAAAGCTTTGATATAAGTCTCTTGCATAAAGGCATAAGGTTTGCCTGTGAAGGGATTGCGAAGTTGGATGATGGAAAATGGAAGGACGTGGATGAGATCGAGTATTTGTTAACTGAAATTAAAGATGAACGAAATACGTGTGTACACAACAAATCTTCGATGACAGAGAGAGAATTCTTGACAAAAGTCGCCAGTTTGAGCTGTCTCTTCATCAAAACACTGGAGGTTACAAAGAGAAAGTACAGTAGATCTGATGCGGAGTTCAATAAGATAAAAGATGAGGTGGAAAAAGCAATTGAAGAAATTAAACTGGAAAGTTTTGGTGAAGAGGAAATATCACGCAGATGTGGGAAACACATGCTACCAGTATTCGTGACTGAAGTTAAAAATGAGCTGAAAAAACTGTTTTTGAATATTCAATACCTGAAGCCACTTTCCATATTGCGAAATAATAATTTGAATCTCAACATCGACGCCATATTCTCGAATCCCATGATAACAACAAAACTGAGTGAGGAAAATTATGAAAATGATTATATAGAATTGCAAAATTTGTTGCAGTCAACAGGTGGATCAGGCACTCCACAACTATTTCTCGTGGAAGGCGTAGCAGGAAGTGGGAAGACCACGCTGCTAACCTTCCTGGTGTCTGAGTGGTTCAAAAGTGAAGATCAACGCCACATTAAAGGTCTGGATAAATACAGCTTACTACTGAGAGTTGTGTGTCGTGAAAACAGCAAAGACTCATTCAAGGGATTGATTGAACAGATTTTGCCAGAAGCCTTCTTTAAGTACAGAAATCTTTTATTACCTCTTTTCAAGCAATGTACGATTCTCTTCCTCGTTGATGGCTTGGACGAAATGACCAACTGTTCACAGCAATTGATAAAGGATAGTTTTGATGAATGTAAAGGTATATCGGGGGTAACCTTCGTGTGCTCTTCACGTCCGGAAGCAGCAATGAACTTCCTATCAACAGTACCACAAAACTATCACATTTCGCATATAAAAATTATTGGAGTCAAAGAAGAGGAAAGAATAAATGTGATATTAGGGTATTATAAATGGCTTTCTCAGGACAACTCCGGACAAACAGACCACATAACAACTGCAGTAAAAGAAGTTGTCTGGAGAGAGCATTTTCGGTTACCTCTTCATCTACTATTTCTAGCAATATTGTGTCACGACAACCTTGATTCAGTTAGAAACACACGTGCACAGTCACAACTTTACCAGGTAATTCACCGATGGTGTGTGGAGAAGCTGCACACTAGACTGGCTGATCACCATGAGGTAAAAAAAAAACGACGATCTCATCATAAAAGTATAAGAAATGTACTTAAGTTTATATATCAGTTAGCTCTGAAAGGTCTGATGGAGAACAAACTCTACATTACAAAGGATGACGAAGATTTGGTGAGTGATGCCTCTGACAACGAAGGTCTGCCAAGCGAGGAAGTGATCTCAGCCTTCCTCTCCTTGAGACGCAACGTAGTTGATCGCGTTGTAGAAGAGAAATACTGGTTCCCGCATAAGGGTCTTCAAGATTTTTTTGCCGCATATCACATCATTGGACACTTCGAGCAAAAACCATCTGATCATGACACCATAAAGCATGTGCTACAAGTATACAGTGAGGGAAGGCTAGACTTGCCACGGCTAAGAAATATGTTGTACCACGTAGCAGGGCTCTTTAACCAGTCAAGTAATCTTCTATTTCCAAAAGTGGCAGACGAAATCGTTAATCTCTTTCAGGAAAGTGGATTTCATTTTTATAGCGAATGGTTGTCACTTGTGGAGGAAACAGAAGGGAATCCCACCATCTTGACGAGCGTAGTGCAACATATCAGTAGATATCCTGCTACAGGTTTTGTTATCGTTAATGACAGTAATTTGTCTTCTGGTGCAGCACTTTTGTCTAAAATTCCATCTACAACTGTTAAAATACAACTAAAGAGAAAACTTCCGTGCATGAGTGATCTCTTAAAGGCAATGGAAGGCCATTTTTGTCGTCGACTGTACCTGCGACATCACGTCAGAAATCCTGGGCCAACTCCTGCTTCCGATGAGGTGCTGCAGCAAATAAACAGGTGAGGTGATCACCAAACAACAATAACCACAAATGATAAGAATATTGATAATGACAATGTTGATGATGACGGTAATATTTTTATTCATGGAAAGGCCTTATCTCACGCATGTGGGGTGGCAAAAAAGAGCAGTGGTACAGGATGTAGCATAATATAAACCATGTTGTATCATATAAAAAAAACTTTTATAATCTTCTCCTCACTATAGTCTACTTCACCTTTTCTTCTTCTTCTTCTTTTTATTTGATTTTTTACATCTGTGCCTATTGCCCCTGTAGGCAGTGGTGACCCAGGCTCGGATGGTAGGCTCAGGAGGTTCCTTTGAGGGCTGTGATGGTTGGCCCTCGCCCGTGGTGGCGCAGGCAGGATGTTTATAGTGACGCCTGTGATTAGAGGCTCATGCCGAGGCTCATGTGGCCACTTCTTTATGTTATGGTGTTGCCTACCCCCCCCCCCCCCCCACCCTTCACGAAACTCTCCACCCACTTCATCACACATTTCCTCGTAACACCCACAATCCTTGATATTTCTTCCTCTGGTCTCTCTGCCTTGTGTAGAGTCACAATAACTTTAATTTACTCCTTTGTTAGGTCTTTCTTGCCACCCATTATGAAAATAATGATAGTTATACCAACGCGCGTCTGTTCAAATTACTCGCGGGGAGTGAGGCGATCCTTTTCAAAATGCTTCGTCTATAATTGACAAGTGGCATCTGAACATTCCTCATCGGTCTTGATGGACTGCCCGTGCCTTAAACAAGCTGCTATTTGTAGGATATCTCTCTCGGAAGTCACTAGGCTGCTATAGAGTACATTTATCATTTATGTATATATATATATATATATATATTATATATATATATATTTTATATATATATATATATATATATATATATATTATTATATATATATTATATATATTATATATATATATATATATATATATATATATATATT
Organism: Chionoecetes opilio; assembly: GCA_016584305.1. Lineage (NCBI taxonomy): Eukaryota > Metazoa > Arthropoda > Malacostraca > Decapoda > Majidae > Chionoecetes > Chionoecetes opilio. Next base: position 153,997 of record JACEEZ010026173.1, on the reverse strand, counting down.
ATATATTATATATATATAATTATATAATATATATATATTATATATATATATATATATATATATATATATATATAGATATATATAGATATATTGTTTGTGCGCATGTTTTTATGTGTTACAGCTGTACTAGTGAGAATTACAATCATCGCATAGTTTCATTTCAGAATCAGAATGACTTGGTTCAACGGTCATCTGAGCATTGGAGGCTTGCGCATGCTTCCCTGGAACTTGAAGATGCTCATTTTGGTGTTAACGTCTGACGACGAGGCACACCAACTGTTGGCATCCCTTACTGCTGAGCCGTCTTCATTCTCTCAACTTATTTGTATCGGTAGGTTGCATCACACTGATCTGAGTCCTTTTTTCTGAAAGTAATCAATCGTCCAGACCCTTTTTTTTTTTATGCATAAATATGTTGAATGTTCATTCAAAACACCTGATCCACCAAAAATAATTCGTTTACACGCCTTATATCCGTAAAAACACGCTTTCGTAAAAAGCGCGGCAAAAAAATCTGCCCCGTTGCAGCCGCCGCGCGGAACTTGTTAATGACGTCCCTGGAGGCCGTCGAACTGCATCACACAGCTTGCTTCTCCCCAGCGCACAAGCATTCTCCACACATTTATCCTGGCCGTATCGGTCAGAAACGGATGCTAACTTGCTAAGCGATATAGAAAGGCACAGCATTCTTGCTGCACCCATAAAGGATGCATGTATATACCATATCGCAAAAAAAATTCTCAGAAACATCCAAAATTCTTCAAGTTCTATAATTATTTCTGTGTTTACGTGCTTCTGTATTACCGCGGGGGGGGATGCTGCCTTTCGTGACGTCACCGAGCCGTGGTGCGTCGTCTGCTTGTCGTCAGGAGCGTTTTGGAAGCTCGGGGAATTTATAGATTTTGATTGCATGTTATTTTAAAACGGGTGACTGTATGCATAAAGTGACAACATATTGTTGATATACTCGATGTTGAATATATTTTGACTGTATTAAATCAGGAATGATGAAATGGTTTGCAAGATTACTTTATTACTACAGAATTTTCATAAATAGATCTGTCAGCAACTTAAGAAAAAAACACATTTTATATGGAATATTACGTTATAGTGCGATTTAGCCAGACTTGGTACATAATATATACTAAATACCTGATGTTAAAAACAAGTTTTGCATCACACAAATAGCTTATACCCCAATTGATGATGATATTTATTAGATAAATAGATATTATAGTTTTAAGGCACCGCAACTGCGGGGTTATTGACGCTTGCTTACATAAGATACAGTAAAAGTAATATTAAATAAGAAATTTTTAGATGGAATAAAAATATTTAAAATAAAAAAATACATAAAAGAACAATAGTACATTAAAAGCAATAATAAGAGAATATTAAATACATCATAACTTGTTGAGAAGGCCAGCCCTCTGAATAAAGGTATGGACTTCATGTCCCGGAGAGAAACACCTCTCTCCCAATGCTAGGGAGAGACGGAAGGCACCGTCCGACCCTCGACACCGGGACAAAAATTGCTCACGTAGGTCCCCAAGACTAGGACACTCGACCAGCAAGTGCCGCACAGTTAAGGGGACCAAACAATCATCACAGTAAGGAGGGTGGCCCCCTTCCACGAGGAACCCATGTGTATATAGAGTGTGACCAATACGCAATCGTGCCAAGACAGTCTCCCATCTCCGAGAGGGACCGCAGTAGCTCCAGTCTTCGATACTTTGGCGGATGGTGCGTAGTTTATTCTGCCCTATATTAACCAACGTTCCTGCCAACTGGTGTGAACTGATCTATGGATTGCCGAGCGTAGGTCCGTAGCCGGCACTGCAAAATGTGATAGAGCTGGTCTTCTAGCTGCAGCTTTTGCCAAGGCATCAGCTTCCTCATTACCGGCAACACCTACATGTGCCGGTACCCAACAAAAACTGACCGTCCGGCCTCGCCTCTTGAGCAGATAAAGCCATTCCAGGATGGCATTGACCAGCAGATGGGGAGAGTTAAAATTACATAGTGATTGAAGAGCACTACAAGAATCACTAAAAATTGTAAAAGAGACATCCGTAAGAGTAAGAATAGCCATGAGAGCATATAAAATAGCACTTATTTCAGCCGTAAAAACAGATGAAACACTTGGAAGGCTGACGCCTTTGTTAAACGATGGGAATACGACACCGTATCCAACTCCTTCGTCTGATTTGGAACCATCAGCAAAGACAGGGACAGAACCCTGATGTGTGCAATAGTGGTCTAAAAACTGGGCACGCTCAGCCTGAGGAGGTAAAGATCCTTTTGAGAGCGGAAGGCTTTTGCAGAAGGACACTTCTGGGAGAAGCCATGGACCGACTCTCGTAGGTCTATGCGGGCAGATCCGTAAAGCAGGGAAGGATAGCGTCTCCATAATAGCTTTTAACCGGGAACCAAGGGACTTTGGTAAACCTCTTCGCTCATGGTAAAGTTGCGATCCTGAATCACAAGACACAGCACGGCAAGCTATTGAGTCAAGGAGGCGTTGGAGGCGATACCAACATCTTAACAGGAGGGACTGGCGTTGAAGATCTAATGGGAGGACACCAGCATCCACCAATAGACTTGGGATGGGAGATGACCTGAACGCCCCGGTTGCCAGACGGACACCAGCATGATGTACCGAATCCAGCATCCGCAGTCGAGTGGGTGTGGCAGAGGAGTACACTTCACATCCATATTCAAGCTTCGAAAGAATAAGTGAGCGGTGAAGATAGAGGAGTGTAGCGCGATCAGCCCCCCAGCTGGTGTGCGAGAGGACTTTCAGTAGATCCATGGTCCGGAGACAATCAGTCTTGAGAGCACGAAGGTGAGGTACCCAAGTCAGTCTATTGTCAAAAATGAGTCCTAAAAACCGGGTCTCTTCCCTACATGGTAATCTCTTCCCGTAAAGATACAGGTCTGGGTCGGGATGAATCCCACGGGTTCTGCAAAAATGAACCGCTACAGTCTTCGTTGGAGAAAACCGGAAGCCACGATTCGTCGTCCATTCACAAACTTTATCAATAGCAAGTTGAAGTCTTCTCTCTGCAACCGACATCCTGGAAGCAGCAAAAGAGATAGATAAATCATCCACGTATAATGTACTAACAATCCCCTCAGGCAGTACATCAACAATACCATTGATGGCCACAGCGAACAGAGCTACACTCAAGACGCTACCTTGGGGGATGCCACCTGGAAGCGGGTGTTCAGAAGACAGTATGTTGCCAACTCGAACTCTAAGAACCCGGTTGGCTAGGAAACTCTGGAGGAACACAGGCAAACGACCTCTTAGCCCGAACTCGTACAGAGATTGCAATATACCGTGTCTCCAAGCCGTGTCGTAAGCCTTTTCAAGGTCGAAAAAGATGGTCACATGGTGTTGTCGAGAGGCGAATGCCCCGCATATGGATGACTCTAAGGAAATAAGCGCTTCCGTAGTAGAGTGATGCTTACGGAATCCACACTGAGAACGGGAGAAAAAGTTTTCCCGTTCCAAAAACCATACAAGTCGACTATTTACCATTTTTTCGAATAACTTACACACACATGAAGTTAGGGATATGGGCCGGAAATTCGTCGGTAGTGAGTGGTCCTTCCCAGGCTTAGGGATCGGGATCACCACCGCCACACCCCAGCTACTTGGGAAGGTTCCTTCAATCCAGATCCTATTATAGATGCTCAACAAGAAATCTAGAGCCTCATCTCTTAGATGACAGAGCATCGCATATGGTACATCATCTTGGCCTGGGGAAGTGTCAGCGCAAACCTTCATGGCTTGACATAGCTCACGAGGTGTAAAAAGAACATTGTAAGATTCCCCGCCTCTGGATGAAAAATCTATGCCTCTCTGTTCTTGTCGCAGTCTGTCCCTAGCACTTGGAGACGCAAGGTCTGTCTGCGCCACTGACACAAAATGGGAAGCAAATTCCTCTGCTACAGTCAAGGGATCTGCCACAGGGTCTCCATTAATCGATAGAACTGGAGGGGAGGATGGGATAAACTTCCCTTTCATTTTCCTCACTCTTTGCCAAACCTTGGACACCGGGGTAGATGCACAGATCGTACTTATATAAGCCCTCCAAGAGGAGTGACGAGCCTCTTTCATAACCCGTCGGTATCTAGCTCTTGACCTGTGAAAAAATATTTTTAGGTCTACTGAAGTTGGCCGCGAAATGTATTGCGTCTCTGCACGGCGGGAGTGACTCCTCGCTGCCGTACAGTCCTGAGTCCACCACGGAACAGGTCGGCGAGAGAAAGATCCAGATGTGCGGGGGATGCTCAGCGAGGCTGCAAAATGGATTCGAGACACAAAGTAATCTACGGCCTCATCTATTGTTGGAAAGTCATCTATATGATGTTCAAAAACACAAGCCTTTTGAAAGCCCTCCCAGTCTGCACGAGAGAGGCACCATTTTGGGAGACATCGGGAAGGGGGCGAGGACACTGCTTTAAGTAGTATGGGATAATGGTCACTTCCCCGAAGAGAATCGGCCACCTCCCATGAGAAGTCGAGGGCGACCTGTGGACTGCAGAGTGATAGGTCAATAGCAGTCAATGTTCCCGTCTGAGAATGGAAATGTGTTGGTTCTCCCGTGTTTAATATATTTAGGTTGTTGCCATCTATAAGAGTTACGAGAGAATCACCGCGACGATTTCTGGTGGAATCCCCCCACAGAAAATGCCGCCCATTCATGTCTCCAAGGAGAAAAAATGGACGGGGAAGCTGGCGGATAAGATCCTCAAGATCTTGGAGAGGTATGTCGTCATTTGGAGGCAGATATATTGAGCAGACAGTGTAGGTCTTGTGCAGATGGATACGACCTGCTACAGCCTGCAAGGGTGATTGCAGCGGGATGACAGTTAAGGGGACATCCCGACGATGGTAAAGGCCACAACCACCACTAAAGCCACCACCTGCTGGAGGTGGTGTGTGGACAGGTATAAAACCTGTCGGGCAGAGACACCTTCCCTGCCCTATCATTGTTTCTTGTAAACAGATAATTTCTGGGTCCAACTCGTTGATGAGAAGGACTAGTTCCTCCCAATTTGCACGTAATCCACGAATATTCCATTGGAGGATTGAAGATGTTATGTCGTGCGTGAAGATGATGCAGTAGAAGCCTTACGGCTTGGAGACGCTGCGCTATTTGAAAGCCCAGCATCTTTTTTCTGTGTTGTAGAAAATGGTAAACTTCTTTTCCTTACATTCCCAGATGTCGGTTGGCGTTTGCGTATATCCGGCGGTGAAATCGGGGTTCTCATACGAGGACCCGCGGCAGTAGTAGATACCGTATGTCCCACCAAAGATGCCGATTTACTGACAGATGATTTACTACCTCTAGGTTTACTGATAGCTCCCGACGAGGGTCTTGAAGATTGCTTATCAGCATGGCTATCAACTGCTTGTGTGTCCATAGGTTGTGAGACACCTTCGCCATCAGCGTGATGTAGAGTTGTGTCGCAAGCCGCTGCAGGGGTGGTAACAGGGGCAGTGATATTAGGAGTCACGTCAGTACTCCCACACCTATCAGTAGGTGTATCTTTACGCAAGTCCATCCCCTCCTGCTCAGCAATGGAGATTTTAGCCGGAGGGACGCCCACAGACTCTAAGGACTCATTGGAACTGCGAGTTCGCTTCTGAGACTCCTTATTAGGATGGGTTTTTGGGAGCCTCTTAGAGGAGGAGTCACTATTGCCATTTTTCCCGTGTGCGGCATGCACTACACGAGAGGTGGTTGGAGGCTCATTATGAGAAGAGTCAGCAGACTCCACAGAATCACAGGTCAGTAGCGAGAACTTATTCTTCATTGGGATGGATGGATTAGGTTTAAGAGAATGTGGTGGTGGAACTGCAGCAGGCTGATTAGGAGTCTTAGAAGAAGCAGCAGCCATCGCGGATGCGTAGGTCCTGCTTCCTCCCCCGCCTGCTTGTCTGTGGGAAAGTTCTCTTCTGGCGCTCCCAAGACTGATAAATTGGGAGTTGGCCAAATAAAGGATGTCTTCTTCTAATTTGTAAGTCCCACACTGTCGGGAACTCGGTGGGTGATCAACACGGCAGTGGAAGCAGTAGGGAGTTGACGTACAGTCAGCTGTGGCATGGGCACCCAACGCCGAGCATCGACCACAGCGAGGAGGGGATTTACAAAATGTTTTGCCGTGCCCAAAGCTGTAGCACTCATAGCACTGCATAGGGCGGTCGATAAAGGCTTTTATCTTTAGAGACTGGGGACCGATCCTGATGGAATCGGGGAGACTTGATCCGTAGAAAGTTATAATGATCATGTTTTTGCTTCCTCTGACCTTATAGACCTGTTGAACTCTTTCCGGGCACATGTTTAGTATTTCTGCCTCCGAAAACTCAAAGAGGTCGTAGTTGTAGACTACGCCTTTGCTGGTATTGAATTTTGGATGAGGTTTGATGGTATAAAAAATGCTGTCTTCGGTGATGGGCATGTGAAAGAGCATCCGAGCCTGAGTAAGATCCTTGGCTCGGATTAGAACCCCCCTGCCATACTTTTTCAGGTGGCCTTCCGGGATCATATCAATTTCTTTCTCTAAATACCGCGCCGCAAGGAAAAAGTTGCCACCACTTTCCTTATAATACGCCACGTACCAAGTAGGGGTAGGGCTGTGGCGGACAGGTGGAGTAGATGTTGTAGTTTCCTCAAAAGTGTTGGGGATGTAGTCATCAGGGCCGCCTCCAACATTTACAGAGCGAATGAGTTCGGCTCTGTAATGTCTCCCTCCAATTTCCATCTTTGTGGCTGCCTCATAAGCAGAGGAAGCATCATCTGCTGCAGCAAAATTTATGTAGCACCTATTTGTTCGTCCATTGTCATCATAAATAAGTCGGCTGCGGCGAACCACACCATAAGCCTTGAAAATATCATGTATTGCTCTGTATGTCAAGGCCTGGGACACGTTGGACAGAAGCAAGGTGTCCAACGTAGAAGTGCCCCTAGGGCCATGCTCGTCTCTCAATCCCTGTCTGCGTCCCTTGAAGTGGGGACCGCCAGACCGGGGAGCTGAGGAGGAAGGGGCGGCTGCCCGCTTCGTGCCACGTCGGGCCTGGAAAGGCGCCAGAGTGGCAATGTGAGAGGATCCAATGGGAGATGTCGAGGACAAGCGGACGTCAGGGAGAGAAGCAGGACGGGGTAAATTTTTTGTTTGATACATAAACAAAATTACTTCACTTCCCCACGCCCCCACCCACCACGAAGCCCAACAAGGGGAAGCTGTCTGTTGGGGGAGGACCTCACCCAACAGCTCCAGGGGTAGCGGGGAAGTATACGCTTCGGTTGCCTAGTGTGTGGTGGCAGCCGCGGGACCGATGCGGTGCCCACCAGGCAGCCTCCGCTTGGCCTTAGCCAACGCATGACCAGCCGATTGATCCAGCGGGGCCACACTGGACCTCCCGTCTTACCCCAACCCCCCTACCAAAGGAGCGTGTTGCCCACCGAAGGGAACTACAACCCGCCCCGCGGTGGACTCAACTCCCAGATAGAGGGGCGCGCGGGGAATATACGGGATGCCACGCACGGCAAACACGTGGGGAGCGGAGCGTGAAGTTTAAAAGGAAGAAGAAGCGTGAGACGGAAGAGAAGGGTCTCACCGGGCCTAGAATCACCCTAAGAAAGGAGAGAAAGGGGGAGGAAGCATAAAGGCGACATCACCGGAAGGCTCCAACTCCCAGTGACGAAGGGGGAGCGCTTGGTCCACGAGGCCGACGGCCACCGAACCCAACAATGGCAGGCAGACCGCCAGATTAGGTGGCGCCGTCGACCACGCTTCAAGCCCCGCCACCACGACAAGGTGACTCCCCACAGCGGGGCGGAAGGCGGGAAACGAATGGTAACCGCGTTTTGGAGTTCTGGCTAGCACAGGAGACACTGACACACACACACACACATCGCCTGTACACTAATTAACCTTTTTTTCTGCGAGGCCAGCTCATAACACGACTGCCAATTTCCCGTCCTTCTGGACAGTGGGATGGATAGGCGGGAGGTGTACTCCAGTACTTAACGTAACAGGGAGGAACTTTCCATCACCACTGTTTTACTTCCCAGAGATTCAACCGCGGTAGGGTTTTGAGGTGTTACGTAGTATATTTCTTCAAGTATCACTTAAAGTGGAGGTGAGAGCAGAGGGTGCTCTCATTCTTGTTTGTTTAGTGATGCAGCCGGGCCTGTCAGTAGCGTAGGCTGTAATCGGTACAGTATTGCAATTTCCCGTCGGGAGTTTCCCATCTCTTTTGGAGCACTCTGCCTTCTAGCCTCAGGGTGTCCCACTGCTCCCAATAATGCCTTGTTGCCGGTCTCATAGCCTCCACTTCTTCCCAGCAAGGTCGGCCTTGCCCTGCTTCTAGCCACTCCAAAACTGGGCCGGTATCTGGGTCGTTTCGTTGACCCTCTCGCAGGCGTTGTTCAGCGTCCGCAGCGCTACCCCTTACTATCATCCTCTTGCAGGCTGGATCTGGTTCCTTGCTGTTGCAGTTAATGCACCCAGGCCCAAAGAGACCCTGGCTTAGGCAATCAGCATTATTGGAACACGACCAGGGTGATGTTTCATGTGATAGTCGTACTGCTTGAGCTTTCCCAGCCATCTCGCTAGCTGCCCTTCAGAAATCTTCAGGGTCTTGAGTCACAGGAGAACTGCGTGGTCCGTTCTCACTGTGAATTTGGCGCCGTAGAGGTAAGGGTGGAGGTGTTCCGAGACTTCGTACAACGGCAAGGAGCTCCTTCCTGGTGACGCAGTAATTCCGTTCAAGTTTGTTGAACTTATAGCTGTAGCAGGCTACCACGTATTCCTGATATCCCTCCACTTCTGAGAGGACTGAACCTATCTCCTCAGCACTAGCGTCGCAGTCCACAATGCATGGGCAACTGGGGTCAGGATATGGCAACACTGGAGCGTCCGCTAGCCCCACTTTCAGACTGTCAAAGGCGCACTGACACTCTACGTCGCAACAAAACTTTGCCCCCTTCCTAGTCAGGTGATGGAGAAGTGCGGTGATGCTGGTGAAGTCCCGTACAAAGCGCCGATAGTAGGTCCAGAGCCCAAGGAAACTGCACACATCTCCCACACTTTTCGGCACCGGTCCTTCCTTCACAGCTGCTACCTTCTGAGGGTCTGTCCGCACCCCGTCCTAGCCGACGATGTGCCCAAGGAAAGGCTCTTCCTGCTGGATTAACTGGCACTTCTTGGGGCTAAGCTTCAGGTTTGCCTTACGTAGTCGTTGGAGCACTACTTCCAGTTTCTCCAACTCTTCTTCAAAAGTGAATCAAAATCAAAAGTAAATAATCACGTCGTCCAGGTAGACTAGGGCGGGCCTCCACTGCAGGCCGTCCAGAACACGCTCCATGAGCCTTTCAAATGTAGCTGGAACGTTGCATAGGCCAAAGGGCATGACTTTGAACTGCCATAATCCTTGGCCGAAGGAAAAGACAGCCTTAGCTTTGTCCTCGTCTGTCATCTCCACTTGGTGATAGCCGGACTTAAGGTCCAGAGTGGAGAACCATCTATCACCCACTAGTGCGTCGAGAGTCTCGTCAATCCTGGGCAGAGGGTAAGAGTCTTTCACAGTTACATAATTCAGAGCCCGGTAGTCGACACAGCACCGGTATGAACCGTCCTTATTTTTCACTAGAACAACTGCTGATAGAAGACAAGAACAACGGGCTGCTTGACTTCTCCACTACTCCCTGCGCCGCTAACTCGTTTACCGTAGCTTCCATCTCTCTACGTCGGACTGGGGCTATTCTTCGTGGCGCATGCTTAATAGGTGGGCTATTACCGGTGACAATACGGAGCTGGACAAGATTGGTGCAGCCCAGATCCAGATCCCCTCTCGCGAAACTATCAGGATACGAGCACAGCAATTCCCGCAGTCATGCTGCCTTTTCTAGACTCAGCAATTCTGCGCTCCTCCGCATCAGCTCCTTCAGATGCTCAAGGACACTGCCTTAGGTGGACCTGTCTTCCTGTCGGACTACTGCCGTTCCTCGGGCTCGCTCAACCTCCTCACAAATCCCCAACGTCGCTCCAATCGATATCCTTCGCTCTTCATAGGAGAGGTTAGCCACCAGCACCATCATTTCATCCTCGCCCGGCTGCACGAGGCTCCTACCTACCACTATACCATCTGGCAGCCGTGACTCCATAGAAGACTCCACTAAACCGCCGTCGCCTTTCATCTTCCGTGACAGCAGACATTTTACTTGAGCTTCTGTTCTCGGAGTGATACGAGCAGGCTCGTACCACCACTACCTCAGCACAGGTGTTAGCCAGGAGCAAGGGCACCTCTGTGTTCCGCACATGCATCTTCCTCCTCCCAACGTCAACACACGCCTTGCTCTGTGTGAGGTAGTCCAATCCTAGGAAGCATGGGTCTTCCAGGTCATCTAGGTACACGGGCAGAGCCTCTTCTCCATTACCAACCCCTATCCTCGCTTCCACTGAACCTTTAAACTCAGCACAATGCCCCGTGACACCACATAGCTTCTGAGAAGCCAGGGGAATATTCTTGGCTGTCAGGACGTCTGCCCTGGCAAATGTCCTTTCAGTCCCAGTGTCGATAGTCAGGCGGCACGGTTTTCCGTCGACTGTGCCGTCAACCTGCACGGTGCTGACGGCAGTGTTACGGCACCTCAGCGTGGGTGGGGCTGTGGTTGTTCTGGCTGGTGAGGGCCCCCTTGTCCTCCCAGCTCGTCCTCGTTTCCCGGAACATGGATGGTCGTTATAGGCTCAGGACACCTACTCGCGAGGTTAACACCTAAACTCGAGGCCGCGCGCCAGCGCCTCCTGTAGGTCCCTGGGATGCGCCTGCTTGACATATATCATCAGCTGATATGTGTGTCTTCCAGCGCATCGATGAACTGACCCTTTATAGGACAAACATCAGCTCTTCCGTAGCCCCAGGATAGATAGGCCTTGCGCACCAGGGACTCCAGATTGTGGGCCAGATGCTGAAGGGGCTCCCCCCTCATCCTGACACGAGTCCTAAACCTGGCACGAAACACTTCAGCCTGGTGTTGGTGCCCGAATCTCCTCTCCAGGGCTTCGGTGATGCAAGAGTAGGAGGCGCGGTGTGTGGCAGATAAATGCCAAAAAACTTCCACCGCAGGGCCCTTCAGGCAGGAGACTAATTGCAAGGGGCGCCGAGAGAATTGAAATGTGCCGTGACAGGACTAGTTTGGGCTCCCCATTCCTGCAGTAGCTAAGTAAAGGTAGAGTTAGGGGGCGTAGGTAAGGTGACCAAAGTCCCGCTTTTAGGCGGGACAGTCCCGCCTTCTCAGCGGCTGTCCCGCTTTTTTAAATGTTAGCAAATTATCCTGCTTTTATACGTTTGTCCTGCTTTTTTTTTTTTTTTGTGTGTGTGTGTGTGTGTGTGTGTGTGTGTGTGTGTGTGTGTGTGTGTGTGTGTGTGTGTGCCTATAGCGCCTGTAGGCAGTGGTGACCCAGGGCTCGGATGGTAGGCTCTGGAGGTTCACTTGAGGGCTGTGATGATGGTTGGTCCTCTTCCGTGGTGGCGCAGGCAGGATTCTTATAGTGACGCCTGTGATTAGAGGCTCATGCCGCCCCCCTGTGTCCTCGATGCACTCGCAATCGAAGGTAGAGTTGATGGGCAGGGCATGTGGGTGTTCTTAGGCCACTCGACGGTGCAGAAAGGTTTTGGGTTTCTTCGGGGATCGAACTCGGGTCACCGAGAACGCCAGTCGGAGACGCTAACCACTCCGCTACCGCCTCCCCAATAGCATTTGTGCTACTATATTGCCCCACTTTTAATGGAATACTGATATATATTATTTAACTTTACTATTTCACCAGTTGGTAACTTTATGGTGTACTCGTGCCTTACCCTTACGTCATATGATACAAGTTCGGAGTTCTTTTGAGACGTGTCTCTCACCGTTTCACTCACCGTCCACCCCCGGCGGTCCGGCGACGGTTTGTGTTTGATTAGCAGCCTTCGCGTGAGGCGCTGCCAGTGTGTTAATGTCACTAGCTTTAGGGAAGGCAGACTAGAGTTCAGATTTTTTTTCGCGATGCCAAAGAGAGAGTGCACATTAACCCGGCAACCCTATCTCTGGGTATATTTTATCCAACACGCCGTAGCTGCGTGACTGTTACGTGGTGCGTGGAGATAGGAGTCTGTCCCTCCCAGTAGTCCTCAGTGCGTGACAGGACCTTGTAATGAGAGGTGCTGTTCTCTCATGTCTCTATTTGTGTTAGCTCTGGAGTCTATTTTGGGTGAATTTCTCCCGCCGTTAGGAACAGCGTAGTAGTGTCACAGTGCCGATTATATACATGCATATTAATCGATGAATGAGGCCGTGGGGGCATTGGTGGTCCAGTACGAGGCTGAAGGGACCCAAGAGTGTGATTGATAAGTATAAAGTCATTCTGATCATTAGTAACCTGTCTCTGGAATTTATATTACAAAAGTAAGGTAAACAAGCACTTTTTCCTGTTGTTTTCTACAGTCCTACATCAGTAATAAAATATCAGTTTAGGTTAAAGGTTTTTACAGTAAAATACAGTTATAGTTATATTTTTTCACTGCATTGCCTGATTTAATGAAAAATGATTAGAAATGGTGTTTATTTCATCCTAAATATTGGGTATATTTCACCCGGGGCTAGTAATACGCAACATTCCCCTGGGTTAGGGTTCCCGGGTTAAATGAGCGTTTGCAGTCTGAATATTTGTTAATTTAGACATAAGACATTCAACAACTTAGAAATACATTTAAATGAACTGCTGACCAGAAATAGTTTCGTCCACTAGAGTGATAAAACATGATACAAATATGTGTAAATATTACAAAAAATACAAGAAATGCAATAACCAAACACTAAATTGATAATGATACAAGAAAAGCAATAACCGAAATCTAAATTGATAATATAGCTCATAAATACATTCAAATTGCACTGTTGACCAAAATAGTTTCATCCCCTAGAGTGATAAGATATATACATATATGTAATTATTACAAAAAATACAAGAAAAGTAAAAACCAAACACTAAATTGATAATAATGTAACGTAGAAATACATTCAAATGCACTGTTAACCATAAATAGTTTCATCCACTAGAGTGATAAGACATGTAACATACAACACAAGCAATAACCAAGCACTAAATTGATAATAATATAAGAAAAATCATAATAGTAGAGGACCACCATCGCGCCCGTGACCAATTTCTCCTGATCAAGGTTTGAAGGTAGTTTTTAAATGACTTGAGGATACTGAACAAAATAAGCCCCCATGTCCCTCGCAAAAGTGCGGGCTAACTTCGCCAGGGGGAAAAATCCAAGATGGCCACCGTGAAAACTACATTTGTCATATCTTCACTCATTTAACAGCTATTAATATGTTCTTGGTGTCTAAATGTATGTTTTCTGGGTCAAGGAAAGCAATAAAGACATCATAGAGTGGATTTGTGGACAAAAAGTCATTGTAATTGATTATTTGATTAAAAAATGAAGACAAAACATTTCAGTATTCATCATTTTCGAGAACCTTATCATGCTTATTGGCCACTAATCACATGAAGCTTTTTTTTCACTGGATTATAACTCAAGTTGATGTTACTGAGAAAAAATGTATCCCAATTCATCTCAAAACGTGTTACAAGAACTCCAAGTAACACGATATGGCTGATACACAATTTGAATTTGTTCTATTAGTATGTGTATATTGCCGATGTATTCTAGGTGTCAACAAATAGGTTTTTCAGACCAAGGTTTTCAATGCTAATATACATGAATTAATTTGTTTAATCAAAATTGAAAACAATTATTGATTTATCCTAACTCATTACATATTTCAGATAAAAGCAGGCAAAATCCACAACCTATCATAACTATTTAACTGACAATTATGGATAACATGAATGGGCAATATTATACATCAATGTCATTATCCTCGTCTTCATCATATGAATCGCTCTCTCCTGAATCAGTATCTCCTGGTGTTAGGTCTTGAAGTTGAACGACATCCTTCAAATGCATTGGTAGTGCTGGTCTTGTGTATCGCACTGGCTTACACAAGTCATTCTCAACAGTCCATCCATGTGAAAGTGGAGACGGAGAAGGATCTACCTTATGATAATTGAGAAGCGTGTGTGTTTGATAATTTCCTCTTGTTGCCTTCAGGTCATGTGAATCTCTTATCTGGTGGAAGTCTCAGTGTTGATTTTCTCTTCATCTGGTTCCATTTTCGTGCCCTTGCTTCACCCATAGATTTGCTCACCTTGTCATTATAGATGTATCTTAAGGTGAATATTGCCATGTCATTCAGAACAGACTGTGTGACCGGCAATGACTTGCCAAAACAACACAGCAGAGCACGTGCATCATCTGAGATTCCCTTTGGTAAAAATTGATGCTTTCCCGTGGCCAAAAAAGGCAGTTGTGGTGTCTGATCCGCTCTGAATATGTAATTGAACTATAATCTCTGCTACCTCTTTGGAGCATAGTTTTTTACAATCTATGATGTTCTTCTTCCTCTTGACTGTTAACACTCCATCTATTGTATGGGCAACATATGCAGACAAAACTAGAACGTCTGTATCTTCAGCATCAATGACAAAATCAGTATCAATGCCTGATCTTCTGATTTGGGAATATATAAAGAAGAGAATCGTGTCTGCTTCGATGTGCTCACATTCAAAATTGCCAATTCTGTCTCCTGTGGATAAATTCCAACACTTTGGACCCACTGAATATACAAACTGGACATTGGGATGTTCACAGCACCTTAGACGGATCTCATCTTGGAGAAATGACTGCAAACGTTGTTTATTAGCTGGATTGTGCAACAAATCCTGGAAAGCTCTAGCTGAGGGAAATTTGTCTGAAGGCCGGATGAAGATGTTCTTAGAGCCTTCAATATTACTAGAGCGAAGATTTCGTTCACTGTCATTGATGGTAAATGGCAAGTCATAGTGGTCATTCACCAACACAACCTTGGAAGCATTTTTGTGTCTGGACATTATTATGGACAATATCTTGGAAGCATAATCCCGCCATGTGAAGCTAGTACCATCTGATTGTTCACGGTCCTCAAATGATGGGGTTGACAGACGCCATATGAATCCTATATCAACTATAGCAATGTATTCCAATCTGGAAAGGGAAAGGGGACCATCAGGACTTCAACAATTACCGCGGTATTACACTGCTCAGCGTACCAGGCAAGGTGCTTGCCCATCTATTGCTGACACGGATTCGCAGTCATCTGGTGAAGCATCAGAGACCTCAGCAGTCTGGGTTCACGCCTGGTAAGTCAACAACGGACCGTATCCTAGCGCTTCGTGACCTGGTGGAACGCCGACGTGAGTTTCGACAGGGGATGCTTGCAGCCTATGTTGATCTCAAGAAGGCGTTTGACTCAGTGCATCGTGAGTCACTCTGGGATCTTCTGCGACTTCGCGGGATTCCTGCAAGGACTATTGGTTTGATAACTGGTCTGTATTCTGGAACTGAGAGTGCTGTGAAGTGTGGGGCAGGTGTATCCAGCTTCTTTCCTGTGAATACAGGAGTGAGGCAAGGGTGCGTGCTTGCCCCATCACTTTTCAACGCTTGTATGGACTTGGTATTGGACAAGGTTGTAGATCAAAGTGATTGTGGAGCATCCGTCGGCAACACCAAGATCACTGATCTTGTTTTTGCCGATGATGCAGTAATCTTTGCTGAGTCGCTGGAGGTCCTGGTGATGGCTCTCGAGGCGCTGCACGAGGAGGCAAAGCCTTTGGGACTTGAGGTCTCCTGGCTTAAGACCAAGGTCCAGGTGTTTGGAGACTTACTAGATGAAGCAGTACAGTCTGTTCATGCGTGTGGCGAGGACATTGAGATCTTGGAAAGTTTTGCATACCTTGGTAGCGCAGTCCATAATGACGGCGGGTTACGTCAAGAAGTCTTACGGCGGATTGGCATAGCCCACGGTGTTATAGACTCGCTCAGCGGGAGTATTTGGCGTTGTCGGTACCTGTGCAGGAGGACAAAAATCCGGATCTTCAAGTCGCTTGTCATCCCTGTCGTACTCTATGGTTGTGAGACATGGACACTAAATAGTGACTTGAAGAGACGAATCAATGTCTTTGGTAATAAGTGTCTTGGCAGAATCATAGGGTATCGCTGGGATGATTACGTGTCAAATCAGCGATTGCACCGTGTGACTGAATCGAGGCCTATTACCTTCATAGTCCGTCAGCGCCAACTTCGGCTACATGGGTATGTGGCACGCTACCCTGAAACCGATCCTTCCCATCGGGTTGTATCTGTAAGAGACAATCCGGAGTGGAGGAGGCCAAGGGGGCGCCCACAAGGCTCGTGGCTGGGGCAAGCTGATGTTTCTTGTCGAGAGCTGCTTGGTATGGGAAAGGGGCCTGCATGGGAACTCGCGCGTGGCGACCCCCGGGAGTGGCGTCGTAGGGTGGGCGAGGCGACGCGCCCCCCGGCGTATGCCCCTAATGATTGATTGATTGAATGTACTCCTTGGAATACAAGGTCTTCATATATAATTTATCCACCAATTTGGACTTTTGGGTCTTTCTCATTGTCCCGTTAACGTTGTATATGGGCAAACATTCATCTGTCACTCGATATTCCATTACGTTAATGAGGTTAAACTTGTCGTCGTGTGCTTCTTCTAGTGCTATGATGGACGCCATTGCCTTGTTCTCCATGGCCTCTGATTTGGTAACCTAGTCAGTATTGTCATCTATGACAGGTGGTGGATTACTGAAGTTCCGTCGTGAGTTTCTGTGCACTGTAGAGTAAAATGGTATATTGTCACTCAACATGCGGTCATTGCAGAATATCCTGAACAGATCTTCACCATCGTGATGAGCAGACTCGAAGGGCTAAATGCAAGAATGCTCGTCAAATCCCGGCAGGTGGAGATTCCCGACCGTCGTATCTCCACCGGTGGGATATACAAGAATTGTTTTCAAATGCCCGGCCAGTGGAGATTTGGGCAGGTGTACCAACACAAGCGGAGCGGTTAGCTTGGGGAGGCGGTAGCGGAGCGGTTAGAGTCTCCGACTGGCGTTCTCGGTGACCCGAGTTCGATCCCCGAAGAAACCCAAAACCTTTCTGCACTGTCGAGTGGCCTAGGAACACCCACATGCCCTGCCTATCAACTCTACCTTCGACTGCGAGTGCATCGGAGGATACAGGGGGGCGGCATGAGCCTCTAATCACAGGCGTCACTATAAGAATCCTGCCTGCGCCACCAACGGGCGAGGACCAACCATTAGAACCCTCAAGTGAACCTCCAGAGCCTACCATCCGAGCCCTGGGTCACCACTGCCTACAGGCGCTATAGGCACAAATGAAAAGAAAAAAAAAAAAAAAAAAAAAAAAAACGGGTCCAAGGCGGCATCAGGATTTTGACTGTTTTACACCTATCTAATTCCTTTTACTAGCCTAATTTATCATTCCTGCCATTAAAATAATAGCTTTGTTAGTGTTCGCCACTTATCTGAGGCGTTGATGAAGAAAAAATGGGCCTGAGTGATGCTTGTGCGTACATTTGAACGTCCCGCCAGTCGCCAGAAAGCAATATGGCGGACCACCTCCACCACCGCCGCTCTCCCTCGTCACCACTTATCACAGCAATATAAGGCCTCCTGCACCAAATTTTACCTTAATTATGACACGTGTGCATTCACAGTGTATGAATGTCACTCTCGGTTATGTTGAAAACCCGCCTGTAATGGTCTGGGAAGAAATAGGATGGAATAAGAACAGAGCGGTATGCAGGTGGGATCTGCATGGTGAACGCAATCAGCTGACTCAAATCTCCTCTCGCTGCGTTTCTTCTGTTGATTCTTGCTTACCGCACCTCGATGCAACGGGTCGAGAAAATTTCCGATTCCTATTTCTTGCATACGGCCCAATGTCATCAACAAGTGCAGTAGAAGCCAGAACACCAGATTGAAGAGATCTCAGATTAGGATTGTCTGTGTTGAATGAGTCACAGGAAAATTCAGTGATGCAGCTATCAATATCCTGTACCGCCTACTCATCCAGCTTCAAACGTTTTTTGTGTTTTCACTGTGTTGCTGTTTTGACAGGGTACTCTGTGCCAAGGTATGTAGAGATGATCTGACTTGGTTGACAGAGTTAACATTTCTTGAATCAGTGAGCAACATCTTCTGAATTTTGAGGATTTTAAGCCATCCAGCTTTCATCTTCGATCCTTTGTTCATGGTCATCTCTATCTACAGATCAAGAGGTAAACACGAGTAAGGTTTACCAGTGATTGACTGGGAAAACAAACCATCCCTCATGTTGGCTGTTCTCTCCTCAGGAAGATTGCTCAGCTCCAGCCAGTACCCCACCATCCACCTTCCATACTTGCTGTTGTCATAGATCTGCATCCAGGGCAACATCAAACGTAGAGATGCTTTGAATTCTTCCCAGTTCTGAGTTCTTAGGGCATGCAAGTTCATCATCACAATCTCAGTCATCTCAAGAAAAGACATCCAGTATTTCGCCATTGGAGTACCTGAATTTGTTATCTTTCAAACTTTTCTGCAACGATAGTTATGATGTTTGGGTTTGATTCTAGTAAGGCATCCTCTGTTCACATTCTTGGAAGGATGATGATGGGTCTCTCAAAATCACCAGTTGACATTTGACATCTTCAGGCACAGAAGCACCATAGCACAGACTGTATAATATGAGTCTTCGCATGAGTGCTTCATACATCAAGCGCAGACATCGAATGCTTCTCTTGTAGTGTTTGCCTCTTAATGCCTGGTCAACAGAACCTTCTGCGATTACTCCTGCCATGACGAGAACATCTGACAAACCTGATCCATGGAAGCGTTTGTCGATGGCATAGATAAATGAGCAATGAATGTGAGAAGGCCCCGTACAAGGTAAGATGATGTTAAATTGGTCTGGGTGTTCATACCTAATCTGGACAATGAGTGTGTACACAGGCTGATCACCAACTAGCTGTATGAATGGCATGTTCTTGGCTATGGCTACAAGAACTAATCTCTTCATCACTTCATGAACCACTGATTTATGTGATGGATTTGGGAATGTCAGGAAATAATAGGGTTTGCTATTCACCACTGAAGGCTGAACAGAGGCTTGGAATCCTGCAAAGGCACCCACGGTTTGTTCAGAAACTACTCTGGGCTTGTTGATAGCAGCAGCAGCAGTTGATAGCAGCTTCTGCATAACTACCCCCAGAATAGGTATCATAAACCAATGCACTGTGGTTCTTCTGGTATCGTTCATGAAAGCCTATGCGATCGTGAAATTCTTCCTGTATCATAGTTTTGATGGTGCATGATTTCACCACTCCAACATTTCATTCCAAAATTACGCAGCATCTGAATATACTCTTGAAGAAGGCTCTGTAATGTGCGAAGTTCATGCTGCTCCAGCACAACATTTCGAATGTTTGAACCTCATCTCTTTCACTTCTGATAAATGCACATGCTGCAGATGAAGATTGGGATAATCTTTTCCTGTATCTGAGGTGGCTGATATGTACTTTACCCAACATGATCGGTGATAACGGATTTCAACTGCAAATGGGTCTGAAGTTGACTCAATAAAGATCAACAGCCGTTCTCTCATGGTAAGATCTTCTTAGTACACAGTGTGGCTTTTGAAGGCATACCATGCATTCAGCTGTTGCATGATATGCCACTTGTCTCTTCCGCGATGTTTCTGGTCTTCAGGTTTCATACATCATATGCATAAGTTCTTGTCATGTACTAAACCTGTGATCGAACGTGTTTGTCTTGTACCAGTTTCAATTGGACCTTGACTTGACGAGGGGTCAGTTTGCATCTGTGCTGCAGTTCTTACATTTTCAGCATGTCATTTCTCTTTTCGACTCAGGGCTTGCTTCAGTTTTCTACTATTGAACAAGTTCAGCTTACAATTTTGATGGAAGTACACACCATTCGATCCATTTTCCCAGACAACTTCATCATACACTGAACCAAAGATATGCAGCCCTACCCATTGCTTTGCATGCTCCTTAAGATTGTTCCAGGCATCTAGGTTTGTGTTGTTCCGATCTTCATCACAATCAAGATGACACAAGATACAGGAACCAATGGCTGAATCTTCACTCCTCCGCTTTCGACTTTTCTGTGGTGGTCTCGACATCTTCCAATCTGTAAACAAAAGGACATGTTATTAAAGAGATGATAATAAGGGAATCATATCTTAATAAATTTAACTGTAAATCAATGAGTAAATATGCTTGATACGATTATTGACGATTATTGACATTTTTCGTGTTCATTTTTTAATAAAATATTCAATTACAATGACTTTTTGTCCACAAATCCACTCTATGATGTCTTTATTGCTTTTCTTGACCTAAAAATCATACATTTAGACACCAAGAACATATTAATAGCTATTAAATGAGTGAAGATATGACAAATCTAGTTTTCACGGCGGTCATCTTGGATTTTGCCCCCTGGCGGAGTTAGCCCGCACTTTTGCGAGGGACATGGGGGCTTATTTTGTTCAGTATCCTCAAGTCATTTAAAAACCACCTTCAAACCTTGATCAGGAGAAATTGGTCATGGGCTCAAATACTATAATGCAATTCATGAAGATTACATTCAGAATATATATATGGCACATTCATTTTACAAACAATGGCGTTTTCCTTGCTTTCCTCTTGGCAAATTATGAAGCACAACATCAATATCAGGAGATCTTGCAAGTTGAGACTCAATTCTGAGTCTAGCCAAGTCCACAAGTCGTGCTTGGGTCATTGTTGTTCGTAGAATTTTTTTATCAGCTTGAGTTTGCTGAATGAGCGCTCTGCAGAGGCGACAGTGGCAGGGATTGTTAGCAGAATGTGCAGGCTGACATATTCATTTGGGAAGAGCCCTTCAAGTCTGCACTTTGTCAAGCAATCCAAAAGCTTGGTGACTCATCTGTTTCATTTTGTTCTGATAAATCTGTATCTGCTGTGCCATCACCATCATCATGAAATATTCTTTTTGCGTTTAGGTCCAGCTGCTTTACCACGACCACGGTACAGTTTCACCTTGATGTCCAGGTTTGAAGCAACTAGCTTTGCATCATTTCACATATCTTTCCAGTTATTTCGAAGATCTGTCAGCTCTATAAGCAAGCCCTCTATGTTTGATGGGCTCTATGGGCCCATCAAAGCCTCAATGGGCACCCCCAGGACCCCATGGGCCCCAGGGTAAATGCCCCGGCAGACCCCTCTCGGTGGGCCTGCTAGTTGCACCGCTTTTTCCAACTCGTCCCAGCCTTGGGCATCAACCAGAAGCTCAAATTGGGCCAAGTACGCCTCCAGTGACACGCAACCATCGAAGTCCTGTGGCTTCCGCCACAGGAAGTGTGGGTCTGGTGTCCGCGAGGTGACGCGGGTGGGGTGACAAAGGCGGGGAAAGTTGAAGAAGCGGGAGCCACGACAGTCCTGTGCGCTGCTTGAGCCGGGGATGCGGCCAGACGAAGGAAGCAAGGCACTTGTTTGACACACATAACTTCTGGTGCTGAATGGGTGCTTATGCACCTCTGTCTCACGTCACAAGGGCCTCTACCCGGTTCTGCATCCTCCCTGTGGTCACCAAACACCTCCAATCTACCCAGCCGACCAGCCAGGGCCTGCACTGCAGTGGCTACGGCTGACACCTCAGTATGCCACGAATTCATTTCCGCCTTCACTTCTTTTAATTCCTCCTCCAGTCTCTCACAAGTTTCTCGAGTGAACTGGTTCACCTCGTTTCTCACTTCACAAAAGCCCACTTGCATGATTTGCTTTAGTGCCTCCGTGGCTTCGGTCTGGCTGTCTTTAATTTCACGTGTGGCCACTGTCAATAATGCCTCTAGTTGCACCCTGCCACTTCGTTTCATTTCACTCCCTCCGTCACCTTCAGCCATCTTCTCAACAATCCGCCACGACACTGGACACTCTTTTCACTATTGTCTTATCCCACTGGTGACACCCCTGAAACGAACTGCTCTCAATGGTCCGGCACTAGCTAAAGTATGGATGGGTTCGGCGTGCCCACTGCCTGGGAGATAATGCTGACACACAGGCAAACACAAGTGTCACGGTTAGGTCTTTATTTCCCACTGTTTACACTAAAGCAGCGAGACAGTCTGGCTTCCAACACTCACGTCACAGTTCCTGCTCGACAGTAATCCAATGCGAAGAGTGGCTAGCAAAGGTTGTAGAGGAGGAAGGGTGGAACTGGCTAAAGCGGGTATCACACGAGGCGTTTCGTCGGACTGTTTCGTCGAACCAAACAGGCATTTGGCTTGACCTGTTTGACAACACACTAGCACACGGTTGGGCCAACCGCTTCACCCAACCATAACAAACAAAGATGAAGCGATGACAGCGAGAGGCGCGGACATTTGTTGTTAATGTTTTAACTTTAGGGGCATATATATACGTACCTACTGGTGATGAAAAGGGAGGAGGTGATTGTTAGAAGAGAACGGCGACATATGAAGACGCGTTCATGTGGGCTAAATGGGTTATAGTGGATGAGAACTGCGCGGTCGCTACAGAGGTTAGGTTAGTTTCGGTTAGGTTAATATTCTCGTCAGGGGGTCGAAGGGGACGGAGCCCCTCCGTTAGAAGGTTAGGTTCGGTTAGGTTAGGGTAATAAGTTCATCCCAGCAGGGCGTGGCAGAGCCCAAAATCGAGTGGCGGGCGGGCGGGCCGGCTAGCCCGCTCGCCCGCCACTGTCACCTGTGGCCACCGAAACCTGTGGCCCGCCCGCCACAGGTTTCCGGTAAATAAAAATATCTCCATCTGAAAAAACACCAATTTTTGGCCAGGTAAATGTAGAATAAATGTTTACAGTAGGACCGAAATTCCCTACACAAATAGGAGTGTGGTTTCTGTTCACCTTAATAGATTCTAAGAAACATTTTCTCTATGAACTTCCGTCGCAAATCACTACTTTCGGAGATATAAGACGTACTCAATAGGAAGGAGTGTATATGAGATATGAAAATTAAACTAACCTAATTCCACCTTTAGACTCACTAATCTAACCTAACCTAACCTAATCCCACGCTTTAACCTCCTAACTAAAGCCAAATCCTTATTAAAAAGTGTCCGCGGTAAGGGAAGAACAGAGGCGATGCAGGTCACAAGAGGAAGAAGAGTGAGGCAGACGTAAACACTTGTCTGGCCTCCCTATGAACAGCATGGTTTTATCTCCAAAAGTAATGATTTGCCACGTCTCATAGAAAGAATGTTTCCTAGAATCCAATAATTAAGGTATACAGAAACCACACGCCCAATTGTGTAAGGAATTTCGGTCCTAGTATGAATTGATTGATTTAATGCCTAAAAAGGTGAATGTACCAGTCCTAGTACCCTAGTGTGAAATAATACCATATGTAGTCAGTGTCTCAGAAAAGGACCGCGCAGTCCTCGTCCATTTTACCGGATCTTGATATTACAGGTGGCCTTTTCTTCATAGGCCAGGCCTTTGAACCGGTTGCTCCTGTAGAAAAAAAACCCACATAAAAGGGAAACTGAACAAAACAAAACTACATACAAGCATACAGTTCTATTGTATATTTCTCATACACCACATTCTCTCCAAACTCTTTCACTGCCTCAATCATCCGTCCCCTTGTCTCAGTCCACACAGTCACAGCAGCAATAACATCTATTCTCTTCCTGTCCTTTCAACCACCTCATTCATTTCACATCCCATTTCAGTGAAAACCACACGCATCATTTCCATTCTCTCCCCGTTATACTTCTCAGATTTCATATTCTACTAGTAATCATTCTACCGCAAATTGTAAACACATCAAATCAGCTTCATATTTCTGAAAATCTATCACATATATAATATAGACTGATCTGTATTAATTTTCCTGTAATGTATTATATGATGGTGTTCATTTCAATGCTTAATAATTGCTAACACCATTTGTAACTTACAGAAAAAGTATAGACTTATTTTGACCTCAGAGTATGTTCGACAAAATGTGCAATATTTTGTATAATTTCACAAAACCATTTCATCGAACAAGTTCGGTGAAATGACCCTCGAAGTTCGACCAAACAGTCCAACCAAATGGCAAGTTCGACGAAACAGTCCGACGAAACGCACCGTGTGATAACCGCTTAAGCACTTGACAGCCATTGGGGAGGCGGTAGCGGAGTGGTTAGCGTCTCCGACTGGCGTTCTCGGTGACCCGAGTTCGATCCCCGAAGAAAACCAAAACCTTTCTGCACCGTCAAGTGGCCTAAGAACACCCACATGCCCTGCCCATCAACTCTACCTTCGATTGCGAGTGCATCGGAGGACACAGGGGGGCGGCATGAGCCTCTAATCACAGGCGTCACTATAAGAATCCTGCCTGCGCCACCACGGGCGAGGACCAACCATCAGAGCCCTCAAGTGAACCTCCAGAGCCTATCATCCGAGCCCTGGGTCACCACTGCCTAGGCAGTGCCTACCGGCGCTATAAGCACAAATGTAAAAAAAAAAAAAAAAGTCCACTGAATGAGCCACAGCAATCATGTAATGATGAAGTTAACTGAAAGCATTTGTGTTATGACATAACCTGTTTTAACAATGGCGTTGTGAATACATTTCCACATTCTATAAATAATCATAATTCGTAAACTTTTTTCACTGTTGTACATTATTGTTATCCTTTTTATTCTTCACATGAACAATGTATCAGTTGTTTTACTTTACTTACTTTAATTTATTGAAAAAAATGGTTCTGACATTTCATATTTTTTTACACCAAAATAATGTCATGTCACTCATTTGCCCACTTAAAAATGTCTGTAGTGAATATTAGTGTTTATGAATAAATTTCCCATGCCAAAAGAACTATATATACAGGTATTACACACCACTGTTTGATCACTTGATGCAGAGTTACCGATTTTCCAATGTTATTGTTATGGAATAATCATTATGGCCGCAATTTTGAATTTCAAGGTTTTCCTGTTGTTGGATTCCAAGGGACCTTTAGTATGTTATTTAAAACCTAACTCTGAGTAAACCCTGAAAAAATCAGCTTGTTAGGACTTTTTTCTAGCTTTTGGTTAAATTTGACCTAATGCTCTTGGACTATATGTAGATACTAGCCAAAAAGTCCGCCCGGAGGGCGGCTTTGCGGCTAGTATATATATATAATACTATATATATAGGTGTGGGCTATATATATATATATATATATATGGGGTGGGCTGGGTGGAATAAATATGGATTTGCGACAGAAACGGTTAGCAGATTAATTCTGATTTTACACAAACACAGGTGTTCGGTGGGCCTTCGGCCCACCAAACACAGACTCTCCAGATAGCCCCTTCTAACTTTCCTGAAATCATGGATGTAGAAATGTATGTATTAACGCCAACCCATTCACATCAACCCCAACCCATTCACTCACCCATTACCCATCACCCCCCACCCATTCACTCACCCATTACCCATCACCCCCCACCCATTCACTCACCCATTACCCATCACCACACACCCATTCACTCACCCATTACCCATCACCCCCCATCTATTCCCTCACCATCACCCATCACCCCCCACCCATTCACTCACCCATCACCCCACACCCATTACCCATCACCCCACCCATTCACTCACCCATTACCCATCACCCTACATCAAGGTTTCCTCAATTCTCGCAACCCACTTTTTTTCACAATTCTCGCTAATAGGTTGCTAAAAAAAAGAAGAAGAAAAGTGATCCGATCATCTCATAAGTGGGCTTAAAACCTTCCCCAGGTCAATCTGGTTCCAAAACTGTGCCATATGATGGGATTCCGCCACGGGGGGCGGAACCTATAGCCAACACACAGACAGACAGACAGACAGACACACACACTTTCGCTTATATTATTACAGATAAAGACGGGACCTAACGAGTGTAGTTCAGGCCCTGTAAAATACAACTAGTTGAATACAACTAGGTAAATACACCACACACACACACACACACAACACATACACATACACACACACACACACACGCCTGTGTGACTTAGTGGTTTAGAACGCTGCACGCCATTCTGTGGTTCGAGCGTTCGATCCCTGGCCCCGCTCGATCCCGGGGATTTCTCACTGATAAATTAGGGCGGTTACTGTCCATTTTGAGCAAGGGGACGGGGTGACTGGTGAGGTTCCTGCACTACCCATAGATCGGTCATCTGAGCTCCAAACTCTCTCCGGGAGGATTAAACTGGCGATCGCGAGTTCAGCTCGTGTGGACAAGACCATGGTGATTGCACACATATTTACCCGCACACTGCCCTTGTGGCTTCCTGTAATGAACATTTGTGCGCCTTATTGTCCCTCATTAACCTCCGCTCAAGGGATTATTCACCAACAGATACTGGCAGTTACTGTCCTTTCAAACAAAGGAATAGGGTGTGTATGGCATGCAAGGTCGCAACTTTATGCATAAGTTGGTCTCTATGCTCTTTACGTGAGGGCAACAGTTGGAGATCGCATGTACAACGTGTGATCAGCCATTGGTGAGCAATTGTCAAGCCCGAGGTGGTTATCAATTAACATTATCAATCTTGAGAAAAGTGAGGAAGAAAAGTCAACGAGTATGATTACCCCGAATGTATTTCCACAACAAATAAATAATAGCTATAACTGACTAGCAGCCAAGTAACAGGAACTAATCAACTAACTGCAACAATAACAATATCAGAGCAGGGGTATGTCACCCTAAGAATTCCCTGTACCGCAGCCTGGAAGAGAAGTATTGCAGCAGCAATCTTCAGCAACGTTGTTACCACTTCAGCCAGCGAGGAGTGTTGAATGGTGTCCGTCAGTGAAGGGCCATCTAGAAGAGCGCCCACGTCTTCAGAAGTGTCTTCAAGGAATGAAAACAGTAACTGGTGGTTAGAGGTGTTGTCGAATTGAGAGTGGCTAGCTGTCTGCTTAACACTGGGCGGCGAGGCTCCGTCATCACAGTGGCTCGACTACTTCCTTACCCCTGGAGACGGGATTGGGAGTGTTGACGTGGCACTGGCCAACAAGCGCTTGATAGGTGAATCATAGCCCGTCGTTGAAAGTGGTAATCTCCTCCTCAGGTAGGAGGGAACGAGGCAGGTGTAGCTCCTCACAACAACATTTCATATTTTCCCTTACAGGAGTGAATGATTGAAACCCTCAGCTCTTGCCGGGAATATGAGGTCACAGATCCTTGGTTTACATAAGAACATAAGAAAATAAGGAAGCTACAAGAGGTCGCGAGGCCTACACGTGGTAGTTCCTGTCACCTAACACTACCTACATCCACCTTTCATCCCCATCCATGAACCTACCCAGCTCCTCTTTAAAGCTCCCTAATGACTCCCACTAACTACCTGTCTACTGAGATCATTCCATTCATTCACCACCCTATTTGTGAACCAGTTTTTCCCTATTTCCTTTCTAAATCTACGCTTTTCCAGCTTGAATCCATTAGTTCTTGTTCTACCCTGGTTAAAAGCCGTAAGAACTTTTCCTACCTCTCATTTATTAAATCCCTTTATCCACTTAAAATCTTCTATCAGATCGCCCCTTACTCTGCGTCTCTCGAGTGAGTGTAACTTTAATAACTTCAATCTCTGCTCATAACTAAAGTTACGCATGCCTTGTATCATTTTGGTCATCCTTCTCTGCACTGTTTCTAACAAGGCTATATCCATCCTAGTGGGGCGGTTTACCTAGGATATTCAAACCTATTGTGCATTTTTTGATAAAAGCACCAATTTTGGCACAGAGGTTGACCAATATATTATAAACAAATTTGGATGTGGAGCCATCGCCCAACTTCCCCCTGGCGGCCGTGGCGGCCATTTTCCAAAATGGCCGCCATGTGGCTGCCGAGGAAGACTTATCCCTAGGTGAATGAGATGTACTGAGTAAATATGCAGGAATTTTTTTTTTTTTGTTCTGCAATGTATGCAAACATTATGTTGCGTGTTGTTGCTAATGTAGGGTAGCACTTAACAACAAAGAAAGGTGCCCATGTGTTTTTAGAATCTTATCTTATTATCGATTTATTGAATTATTCATAGATTAGCATAACAACCATGGCAAACATCTCTCAATTGAACATGTCCTAATTCACTTGGATTCTGAGTGCTCCTTTCATACAACTTTGTCATTTTCCATTTCCAGAACAATGTCGAAGAGCTTCAAACTCGTTGAGCCTCGTGGTGCAGAAGAAGCTCCGTCTACCTCCGCCCAGCCAGCAACAGCGACAGACTGGTCATTATGCTTCATATGCCAAGAAACGACACCAGAGTCGCTGACAAGTCCATCCCAGAATACACGCCAAGACAAGGGGAGCAGCTACAGCATTCTCGCTGGACATCTGAGAAGGTTCAATGAGCTTGGATTGCTCCCCAACTCTTTTCTGTTGAGCCGATTAGATGAAGGCAGTGGCGTTGAAGCAGCATTGAGCGCCAACAATGCACGATACCACAAGACCTGCAGGCTGAGGTATAACAAGACCAAGTTAGACAGAGCTGAGAAGAGGCACCTGAAAATAGGCGCCGACGAAGAAGAGGAAGTTGTTGCCCGCAAGTGAACTCGATATCTGTCACGACCATCAAGTACTGAGACGAAACACCAAGAAGTGAAATGCTTCTTCTGCGGAGAAGCTCCTGGTAGTGCTGGTCTGCATGAAGCTGCGACATTCCAACTGGACTCGCGTGTCAGGTCGTGCGCACTGATTCTGGACGACATGGACCTCCTGACGCAACTGAATGCTGGGGACATGGGAAGGCCAAGTACCACCGAAATTGTCTCCTGAACTTGTACAATCGCGCACGGAAGATTAAGGAAATGGCGGGCAAAGGTACAGACGATGAACACGTAATAGCAGGACTTGCTTTCGCAGAGCTGGTGGTGTTTATTGAAGAAGCTCACATGGATGACGAGACGTCTCCGGTCTTCAAACTTGCTGACCTGGCGCAGTTATACACGTCAAGGATGGAGCAGCTGGGAGTCAAGCATGAGGGCAGGGTGCACACGACCCGTCTTAAGCAGAGACTGCTTGCTCACTTTCCTAACATGTGTGCACAGCACCAGGGGCGCGATGTCCTTGCTTGCATTCAATGAAGACCTCGGCGATGTCCTGGCAAAGGCTTCTGAACTGGACAGAGACCTTGATGCTGTCCACCTGGCGCGTGCTGCCTAAATTGTGAGGCGCCACATCATCGGAGATGCCAAGGTTTTCAACGGGTTTCCTGCAGGATGCCAACAGGACTCCGTGCCACCCATGCTGCTTGCCTTGGTCACTATGATCTTGGAAGGTCCCAGTATCAAGCACCCAGAGGTGGGCATTCCGCAATTTTAGTCCGCAATTCCGCAACTTGCGGGATGGTAATTCGGTTGCGGAATTGCGCAATTACAGATGCCTGAAAAAATTGCGGAATAGCGAATTGCGAACCGCCAAAATTTTAAAGCGCAATCGCAATAACTTGCGGAATGGGTAATTCGGTTGCGGAATTGCGCAATTACGGATGCCTGAAAAAAATGCGGAATTGCGGGTTGCGGACCGCCAATATTTTGAAACGCAATCGCAATAATTGTGACGATCACCACCTTCAAAATGGCAAGTGCCCGCGTGAACATAAGTTCCCACCAAATATGGTGGAGACGACACTGCCAACTGCCAATGAGCCGTGTTTTTGTCGTCCAAGCACCGTCTTGGATTACGAAGACCACTCCAATAACACTTGCTGATATGTGTGTTATACTGCTTTGTGATATTGTTTGCAATGTTTTGGACTGATTATTATTTCGGCCCCTACCAAGCTTGTTGTGTTTTTGTCGCAGAAACCAATCAGTTTTCAATTGCGAGAAAAAACGGTCTTCGTACCAAGACCAAGCAAGCATCGTCCAAGCATCGCTAGCTATAGTGTTATAGCTAGTGTAGCACAGTCACTCACTCAGTCAGTGCGTTCTGGGACTTGGGATTGAGAGCGTGTACGCTCACTACGCTGGCCGTGTATGTGATTACTGATTTATCCTACATATACTGTTGTTGTGTTAGTGAAGTACTAAGATTGCACAAATTAGACAATAGACACTGGTTACTGGCAGTGGTTAGTGGTTACTAAATACTAACCACTCCTATTGTCTATTGTGGTAAACCACACCAGTGTCTATTGTGGTAAATAAACGGGTTTATTAACTTATATATAGGCTAACAATAGGCTTAATAAACGGCGTTTAGTAAATAAACGGCTATTTTTGCTTCTGTCTAATTTGTAATTTCAGTAATTTCAAATTTGTCTTATATTTTGTAGATTGTGCTCATATAATTAACGTTTACTAAACGCTAATTATATGAGCACAATCAGCAAAATATAAGACAAATTTGAAGTTACTGAAATTACAAATTAGACAGAAGCAAAAATAACCGTTTATTTACTAAACGCCGGTTATTAAGTCTATTTTTGCTTCTGAAAATTAGCAAATTTAACCAGAATGGACAAGTTTTTGTCGTCATCTCCGTCGCCTAGGAGTAGGAGTATGAGTGTGGATACACTGGATACTGATAGTGTTAGAAGTGGGGATTGTGTCAGAAGTGACTTGGAGGCTCAGGATGATCTCCCCAGCACTCAGCCCCTCAGCCAGAGCACTGAGCGTGAGAGCAGCCAGGGCCAGGAAACAGGTGGAGAGAAGCTTCCAGCTAACTTGAGTCACTTGGACAAGTAAGTTATTCCTTATCTACTGAGTATTTAGTAAATTTAATTTGGTCAACTTATAGTTTCACCCAACCAACGATTTTCTGATGCGCCTTATTATATACATAAGGCACATCAGAAAATCGTTGGTTGGGTGAAACTATAAATTATCCTTTAATTTACTAGTTAAAAGTTAAAACATAGAAAAATTGTTATAAAGGCTGAATAAAAGGCGATATATATCCAATATATATTTGATTATTTGTGAACACAGTCATCACAGAGAGCGGCCTGCGCGGCGATTTATTTAGTTAACGCTCATTTTTGCAAGGTACTACTGCATTTATCAGAAAACGAAATATATCAATGGAAAGCTAATACAATTCTGCTTATATTGATATCTTCCATGTAATATGTTGTCCCTACAAAGTTTTACATGACGACACGTTTAAGTGAGTTTTAAGTTCATGCATATTTCTTCAGTCTCCTAATGGCCTTCATTTAATGTGCTTTACTGTGTTTTATGTGATAATCTTATAGAACAAACATTTCCGAAGATAACAGTATATCCTTTATACATGTATAACATGATATACTGCGGGGTCATGCCTTGAGAACTTCCCCGGGTCTTGGGTGAACGAAGAGGCCCTGGCGCTAAGATGGCGCCCAGTAGCGTTTAGCATAGGGCCTATGAATGGCGTTACCCTCTTTCATATAGATACCCTAGTCACCTAGTGATTACTAGCCAGTAGACTGTGAAGTGTAAAAGTAAAGAAAAACACTAAAAGAGACAAAGACTTAATTGTGAATGACAGGTAACAAGTATAGACAGAAACAGAATAGGAATACAGAAGTATTAAAAATAAACACTAATAAAAAGTCTTGAGACATTTTTTGTTTTAATTGTAGGTGTTTAAGTGTCTATAGACATTTTTTGTTTTATTGTAGGTGTTTTGTTGGATCATTTATAGTTTCACCCAACCAACGATTTTCTGATGCGCCTTATGTTTTTCTGGTGTGTTTTTATGTGTTTTGAATGAATCTGCTAACTGTTTCTGTCGCAATTTTTTTTTTTTTTTTTTTTTTTAGGTAGATGAAGGTTAGTTTTTTTTTTTTTTTTTTTAGTTAGGTAAAGGATAGGTTAGGTATATGTTAGGTTAGGTTAGGTTAGGTTAGGTATAGATTAAGGTTAGATTAGGTTTAGGTTATTATTTTTTTTTTTTTGTCATTTTTGGAAAAAAAAAAAAAAAAAAATTTGCAACAGAAACGGTTAGCAGATTCGTTCAAAACACATAAAAACACACCAGAAAAACATAAGGCGCATCAGAAAATCGTTGGTTGGGTGAAACTATAAATTGACCGTTTTGTTTTAATTGTAGGTGTCAAAATTAGTTTGCGGAATTGCGGAATTGCGATTGCGAAAAGGCCTATCTGAAAAAAAATGCGGAATTGCGATTGCGGACTGGTGCAGGTCGGAATTGCGGAATTGCGATTGCGGAATTGGAAAAAAAATTGCGATGCCCACCTCTGCAAGCACCAGAGTGAAAGCACAACACCAGCGGCACTGAGAATCGCCCAGCTCCTCAAGTTCAACAGCGTTATGCACCGACGGGCCGCCACAGGCAGTACGCCTCGCCCAGTCAGGCACGCCACCACGCAGGAGACGCCAGTTCCAACCTACATCGGCCTAATGCATGCACACACGCGCAAGAGGGAGCTCGTCGACAGGCTGGCACACATGGGGATTTCTATCTCCTATGATCGGGTCCTGTCCCTTTCCACACAGCTGGGGAACAGTGCCTGCCGCCTCTCCCACCAGGAGCAAGTAGTCTGCCCTCCCAAGATGAGAGCAGAGTCTTCACAACTGCCGCGGTAGACAATATCGACAAAAACCTAATTTCCACCCCCAGCAAAACAATCATCCATGGGATTGCTATTCCCTCATGCAACACCCTGCGGCCCCCTTTGGGCCGGCATTGACCGCAGCATCATCATCCTCGGAGGGTCGAACGAAAGAGGCCTCAAAACAGTTGACCGTTTGCCGCCTACTATACAGATGTCCCATCCGCCCGGCAGCATCAAAAAACACCCCCGTGCCGGCTACCAGCGTGACATCCCTGAGCAGCAACAGCGGCCCAAACAATATGCTGAAAGAGAGCATCTCTGGCTAAAACACACCCAAGTTGCCTTACAAGAAACTTCTCCAGTGGAGAACACTTCATGGGCTGTATACCACGCAAACCAGCAGGACATGCCGACCAGTCGGGCCATCTGTCCCACCGCACTGCTCCCACTTTTCCTGGAGAGCGCCCACACCGTGGCTATGATAAGCCCTCCATGGATGTGGTCAGGATTGCAGTGGAACATCTCAACCTGGCCAGACTCCAGTGGTCACATTCGACCAGCCGCTGTTTGCTTTGCCAAAGCAAATCCAGTGGAAGTGGCCACAGGAGTATGGTGAAGAGAAGTTTGTCGTCCTCTTCGGCAGTCTTCATATCGAGATGGCAGCACTGAAGACCCTTGGTGGCTGGCTGCAAGGGAGCGGATGGGTGCAAACACTGGTTCAGGCAGAGATCACCAGTGCCGGAACAGCGGACTCCTTCCTGCGGGCATCCCATGTCAGTCGAACCAGGAGGGCTCATAAAGGGGACAGCAGCAGCCCTTTTCCCCCCTGCAGCAGCACGCCTACAACCACTACATTGACTAGCGGGTGACGTACGCAACGAGCAGCTGGAGTTCGACGATTGGTGCCAGCAAAAAGCGGAGACCTGCCCCCAGTTCGACTACTAGGATACTGCCCGGGCAACTGGAGGTGACGGTCCTGGTGTACGTGCGCTCTTGCGCCAAGCGTCGTTTTGCGATGTAGTAGATGCCCTGAGAGAATAGCAGTGTGGTTCCATGCCCTGGATCACACCAACTACGCGCGCTGGATTCCTGTGCATTTGCGAGACATGGTGGAACTGCCGACGACACACCCTGAAATAGCCCGGGAAAATTCCGAGCTGGGAACTTCACCGTCCAGAAGACGAACAGGTCGTTCTCCGCCATACCCTCGATCAGGCCCACGAGCAGAACAATGCGCCATCAAAGGAGACGGAGGTGCAGTGGGCCGGGACTGACAACCCCAGCGCTCTACGACGGTGGATGGTGGCGGGAAACCAGAGGTTGCCACGCTCATCGAACAGTACCACGATGAAACTGACCCGGGGAACAGACCACAAGACACAAGGCACCATGACCAGTCGCAAAGGTGCAGACTGCTTTCCTGAAAGATGCACAGTCGATGGTCAACGTGATGGGGAAAACTTCGGGAATCCATTTGAAGAGGAGAGTCAAGATCTGCTGGTACTCGACCCCAGGAGATCTCGCCACCCGGAGCTGTAGACGCCCCCGTCATGCCCCACGAAGTGGGTCAGCTGCAGTTTGACAATTTCGTCAGAGAACGCCTAGTGGAGAGAACGAAACCCATAGGAGATGCCAAACCACAGAAACAAGCTGAAAATCTTTGGTCCAGCCTGCTTTTTAAACCTCCGGGAAAGGGCAAGCAGCAGATGAAATCCCCGAAGAATGGCGTGGATCTGTTCTCTCGTCTGTATATCAGGTGCCAGAACCGGGATGGGAATCTAGAGGGAATTTTCCAACATGAAAACCAAGCCTGTCCCCCTGCCCTATCAGATGGCGGTGGCATCCGGCTGGGTGTCAAGAGTGATCTTATCGCTTGTCTAGAAGACCTCAGTCAGCCCAAGTCTGAGGGTCCTCCAACCAGCTGCATTGTGCTAGATGGAGCGGTCATCATCCAGATGATGAAGCCAGCTACAGCAAAAAGCTTCAACGAGTTTGCACAGCAGGTCTTTGTGCCCTACATACTCTCAAAACTCCATCAAGCCACGCGACTGGACCTGGTGTGGGACCGCTACAATACAGACTCGTTGAAGAGTACAGCAAGAGCCAAACGCGGAAAAGGGGTGAGAAGACGGGTGGTGGGTGGTGCAACGATCCCCGGGAACTGGGCTAGCTTCCTCAGAGTCGACGAGAACAAGACAGAGCTGTTCAGCTTCCTCTCTGGCGTCCTCCACGACACATTCCAGCTTGCAGAGAAGGAGCTGG
Organism: Chionoecetes opilio; assembly: GCA_016584305.1. Taxonomy (NCBI): domain Eukaryota; kingdom Metazoa; phylum Arthropoda; class Malacostraca; order Decapoda; family Majidae; genus Chionoecetes; species Chionoecetes opilio. Next base: position 119,180 of record JACEEZ010026173.1, on the reverse strand, counting down.
TCATCACTGAAGGAGATGATGTCTTGAGCAGGCCACCGCTCCTAGATACTGCAGCCCTGGTCCTTGCAACCCCGAAAAGCCGACAGCCGCATGATGTTTTCATGCCGCCCACGCTGCTCACAATGGCCACAAGAAGATCCTCATCCGCACAGTTAATACTGATGTTGTTGTCCTGGCAGTGGCTCTGGCACGCACCCTGGAGGAGGAAGCCGACGTGTGAGTCCTTCGGCACGGGCAAGGCTTTCCGGTTTTTGGCAGCCCATGAGATGGCGCGGGCTCTGGGCCCTGAGAAAGCACAGGCACTACCGATGTTTCATGCTTTGACGGGTTGCGACACGGTCTCCTGCTTCGCCGGACATGGCAAGAGGACAGTATGGGCAGTGTGGACAGCTCTACCTCAGCTGACCCAGACACTCACTGACCTCTCCACTGCACCGGATCATATTGATGAAGATGCCATGCACACCATCGAGAGGTTCGTCATCCGCGTTTACGACAGAACAAGCACCGTAACCGATATCAACAAGGCACGCCGCAAACTGTTTGCAAAGAAGAGCAATGTCCAGCTGATCCCACCGACAAGTGCAGCCCTGAAGCAGCACGTCCGACGAGCAATATACCAGGGCGGACATGTCTGGGGTCAGGACCTAGTTCCTGCACCAACATTGCCATCACCAACCGACTGGGGTTGGATCAAGACCAGCGACATGTACGAACCTCTCTGGACAACGCTCCCCGAGGCATCCAAGGTCTGCCGGGAGCTTGTCTCCTGCAAATGCCAGAAGGGTTGCATCAAGAAGTGCAAGTGCAAGAAGGCCAGTCTGGAATGCACACCACTGTGTGCTTGCGACGGGGAGTGCTCTCAGAACTGAACTCGCAAACTAAAGATGAAGATTCTGAACTGTTCCAGACAGTACACAGGTACTGTAAAACAGTGAACTTATCTGCATATTGCATTTAGCAGATTAATTAACATGATAATTAAATGGAATAGTGCCCATTGACCACAGAAGTATAACATTTGACTTGCCCAGGATTGATCTGATGAGAGCAAGCCACCATAATAATCACTATCTGGTTCTGTTATTGTTGTTGTATTATCGATGTAATTAGCATAATTGTGTTAATAATTTTGTTAATTGGCATCTTAATTGGCGTGGGCAGTGTCCATGAATAACTATTGACAGACAGAGGAAGAAGGTCAGATAACATTTCCACAACTTAAATGAATCTAGCCTATTCACAAGGAATGTCAGCATTTGATGCCTGATCATGGGTTTCCTTGTCGCCATTTCATCTGCAATTAGCCTAAATATGTTAATTAATATCAGCAGCATCTCCCAAAATGTGACTAAGAGCTATATGGCATGTCTTGATTCAAAACATTCAATAAACATTCACTAAAACCTTCAGCAGCAGACTTTATCTAACTTCTGTGTGTCTTTTGGGTGTCTGCTGGCGGCCATTTTGGAAAATGGCCGCCACGGCCGCCAGGGGGCAGTTGGGCGATGGCTCCACATCCAAATTTGTTCATAATATATTGATCTACCTCTGTGCCAAAATTGGTGCTTTTATCAAAAAATGCACAATAGGTTAGCTTACCCGCTGTACTATCCTGTAATATGGAGACCAAAACTGAACCGCATAGTCTAGGTGAGGCCTGACTAGAGCCATCTAAAGCTTTAGAATAACTTCGGCACTTCTACTTTTAACACTTCTGGTAATGAATCCTAACACTCTATTAGCTCTATTTCTAGCCTCAATACATTGTTGCCTAGGTCGGAGGTCTAGGCTCACCCTCACTCCAAGATTTTTTTCACCTTCTGATCTTTTCAACGATACATTGCGTATGGTGTATCTATTACCAGGGTTTTTTTCTACCAACATTCATAACGCTGCACTTATCAATATTAAATTCCATCTGCCATCTGACTGCCCACTCATTAAGTTTATCTACGTCTCCCTGCAATATGTTTACATCAGACTGTGATCCAATAATCCTACCTACCTTAGTGTGTTGCTTGAATTTGTTGGTTTTTGAAAAGGACTTTAAAACTTATTGTATCTTATGACCGATACAAATAAAATCCCACCGCAAAACTACCAGTGTGTTGCCTGAATTTTATGGGTTTTTAAAAGGACTTTAAAACTTATTGTATCTTATGACCGATACAAATAAAATCCCACCGCAAAACTACCAGTGTGTTGCTGGTAACTCCTATGGGGAGTTTATAACTGGTCAACGTAACTTGAATGATATTAATTGATTATGATTTTTCATTTGATTACAACTTGAATGGAGGATTTAACTTAGTCTTATGACTTCACTATGTGATTATAGTTTGTCCACTTCTCACTGCGGAGAGTACTGCAATGGGGGATGTATTTAAGGGGAAGGGGTAAGGGTTTAGGTTAAGGGAACAGGGTGTGAGTTAAGGGGATGCTGCCACCAGCTCAGGCGAGTAGTTCTCTAGGTAACTCCCTGGGCGCGTTTGAATAATGTTAAGATTAGATTTATTTTGGTAGTCGTAATTGATACGTGGAACTATACCGAGTAAGGCTGACTCTTTTGGAAGTGTGGGGAATTACTGTCCTAACACAGAATAATCACCTGGGGTTTTATAATAAACACAAGAACTATATTTGAAAACATCATCCTATTTATTCATACTGAAATAGTATGTCTCTTGCTTGAGATCACATACAACATATAAGGGTTAATCCAACACCGAAAAAACTCTAATCGGATGTAAGAAAAAACTTTACACCCTGATACAGGAAGCTCTTCCTATGTGCTGAAAGGTAAGCTCTTCCTATCTGATGAAGGGAAGCTCTTATGAGCATAAACCCTCCTCACTGAATCCTACTAATGAATTATCCTTCACTTAAGTAATATACCGCTGAATATTTATAATTACACATGGAAGATATATATATAGGGGAGAAAATGTGAGAGTAATGAGTTGTGGTGTGGATTCATAGTACCATGTGGCCTTTTCCGTCAAGGACAAGATGTCGGCCTATAATGAAGTGTAGAGACGACTCGCGTTAATAACACTTATAAGGATGGGGCAGGCCTTCTATGCGTTAGTGACACTAAACTGTACCTATATATATATATAGAAATATATAGATATAATATACTAAGGAAGGGGGGAAACAGGAGCGAGGTGCAGAGGTCTTACCTACAATGAAGTGTAGAGACGACTGACTCCTCATGGTGTCATGGCCCTCGGCATAAAAGGGGAGTTGTTTGAATGGTCTCGACGTGACCTCAAATGAATAGCTTATAATCCCGAAATAACTATTTAAATAATGAAACTCGCGTACCTAAGAAAAGGCTGCCTATAATACAGACCTGTTACTTTGATATAGAAGAATTTAATATGTTTAATCTAATACCCAAGAAGGGTGTGTTTACTTTTCATGTCAAAAGTCCGAACGCGTGTTCAAGAGTGAGAGGGTATGGAAGGTGTTGCATAGAAATTTGGTAGACTTTCAATTTAGCGTATAACTTTACTAAGTTATCCATTTATGAACATGATCGATAACGATGGGGATTATTTTGAAAGACATTAGGAATCTAGGAGGGTTCCTAAATCTGATAGGATGGTTGGGGAAGAATGAAAAGAATTGAATCCATTAGTTATCACTGATCGCGGAATAATTATTCCACGAATTTTGACTCGCAACAGGAGGAAAGAAATGGCGGGGAAGGAAGGAAAAAAGATAAACAAAATGGCGCGTAGGAAGGAAGGCGATGAGTCACCCCAGAATCTAAAAGAGTGAACTGCTTACTAGACATAACCCGGGAATTCTATGATAATAATTCTCATACTATCTCTCCCGAATAATGGGCATTACATTAGTATCATCAGCAAACTTGCTGATATCACTGCTAATCCCACTATCCAAGTCGTTGATGTAAATCAAAAATAGTAATGGACCCAAAACAGACCCTTGTGGAACTCCACTTGTCACCAGTCCCCATTCAGATTTAGAACCATCAATTGTAACCCTTTGTTGCCTATTACTTAGCCAGGCTCTGATCCAACGAAGAACCTTCCCATCTATTCCATGAGCCTTAACCTTATTTAAGAGTCTCTCGTGTGGTACTTTGTCAAATGCCTTACCAAAGTCCAGATATATTACATCATAATCCTTACCATTATCTGCCGTCTCATAAACTTTCCTATAAAAACTCAATAAATTGGTGAGACATGACTTACCCTTGGTGAATCCATGTTGTTGAATCATTGATCAAACTATATTTATCTAAGTGCTCTCTAATGTTTTTTGCAATAATAAATTGCAATAATTTACCTACCACAGACGTTAGACTTACGGGTTGATAATTTGACTTTAGTCCTCTGTTTCCCTTCTTAAATATGGGAACAACATTTCCTTTCCTCCACAATAATGGCACATCGCCCATCTCAACCGATTTCCTAAAAATGTGCATTAACGACTCACTAACAACCTCCTTGCATTCCTTTAATTCCCTGGGATACACTTCATCTGGTCCTGGCGATTTAAAATTCTTCATTTTATCTATACCCTCTTCCACCATTTCCCTAGTTATCACAATATTTTTGAGTTTGTCCTCATCGCTTCCTTTGAACATCTGTTCACTTTCAGGTATTTTCTGTGTATCCTCCTCAGTAAAAACACTTAAGAAATAATCATTTAGACTTTTACACATATCCTCATCCGTATTTAAGACATCACCCTGTCCTAACCTTAACGGCCCCACTAATTCCCTTGTCTTGGTTTTATATACCTGATAGAACCCCTTAGGGTCACTTTTCGCCTGTCCTGCTACTTTAATCTCATAATTGTTCTTAGCTACTCGAGTTAATTTCTTCACTGTCCTCGCCATCACGTTATACTGTTCTTTGCTTACCTGACCGGCCTTGAATCTGAAATACATGTTTCTTTTTACTCCAATATTGTGTTTTAAACTAGTGGTCATCCATTTTTGGTCACTCTTTCTTGACCTTATTTCCCTATAAGGAGTATGTTTTTTCTGTCCATCAATTAAATTCTTTACAAATAAGCTATAATCCCCCTCCGCCCCGACATCACGTTCAACTCTATCTGTGCTGACCTTGAAACATTCCTTTACCCTACTCCCCCCGTTACACCTTCCAGGTGTCTTTCTAATCCTGTATAATTGGCCTTTCCAGCTGCCGCCGCACTAATCTTGGGACCTTCCTTACCCTCTATCCCACCCACCCCGCTAATCTCCACCAGGTGTCTTCCTAATCCTTCATAATTGGCCTTTCCAGCTGTCACCGCCCTGCCCTTGACCGCATTGACCTTGGAACCTTTCTTCCCCTCCACTCCACACCCCTTTTTAATCCCCTCCAGGTGCTTTCTTAATCCTGCATAATTGGCTTTTCAGAAATTTGGTACTCTTTGTTTGTTGACTCTTAATTTTCCAACTTCCCATTTAAAGCAAAATCTGATTTCATAATCATCACTATTATCTAACTTCCCCCCAATCTCCACATCTGTAACTAAATCTTCCCTATTTGTCAGAAATAAATCTAGAATATTATCTGCTCTAGTAGGCTCCTTGATTGCTTGGCTTAGGAAGTTATCCTGGATTATATTTAACAATTCATCTGCGTCGCTGTCTCTTATAATTAAATCCCAGTCTATATTCCTAAGATTAAAATCTCCCACCACGCATAGTCGATTATATTTGCAGGCCTTGTTTATTTCTTCCCATATAGGAGCTGAATCCTCTTTACATAAGTTTGGAGGCCTATACACTACATCCAAAACCATTATCTCAGTTCCCTCCGCAACCTCTACCCATATAGACTCTATGCTGTCATCTGTTTTTATAACATTATTAACATAACACTGCAATGTATCTCTTGCATAAAGCGCAACTCCTCCACCTCGTCTGCCTACTCTGTCCTTGTGAAATAACTTATACCCAGCTATCTCGACTTCCGGATCAAATACCTTTCCTGACATATCCAACCATATTTCTGTTAATGCTATTATATCAAAATCCTCTACACTATTTTATTCCTCTCAGGAAATCTATCTTTTCTAAAATACTCTTACAGTTTGTATAGTAAACCTTCAAGCAACTCCTCTTCTTTTTGTCCATTTTCCCTTTTACTTTAACTAAACCCCTCCTCTCTCTCCTCTTACTTCAATTTTAGCAAAGGCGTAGTCTACAACTACGACCTATATGAGTTCTCAGAAGAAGAAATACTATATATGTGCCCGAGTAGAGTTCAGAGGGTATCAAAAGTGAGACGGAGCAAAAACATGCTCGTTTTCACATTCTACGGATCAGGTCTCCCCGATTACATCAAGATCGGTCCCCAGTCAATAAGGATAAAAGCCTTTAAAGATCGCCCTATGCAGTGCTATGCATGCTACGGCTTCGGCCACGGCAATAAGTTTTGCAAATCCCCTCCTCGCTGTGGTTGCTGCTCGGCGTTGGGATCACATGACACAGCTGACTGTAAGTCAACCCCCTACTGCTTCCATTGCCGTGATGCTCACCCACCGAGTTATCAACAGTGTGGGACATACAAATTGGAAGAAGACATTCTTTATTTGGCCAACTCACAATTTATCAGTCTTGGGAGCGCCAGAAGAGAACTTTCTCACAGACAAGCAGGTGGGGGGGGGGGGGAAGCAGGACCTACGCATCCGCAATGGCAGCTGCTTCTTCAACTAAGACTCCTAATCAGCCTGCCACAGTTCCTCCACCGCATTCTCCTACCCCTAATCAATCCATCCAAGTGAATAATAAGTTCTCGATACTGACCTGTGATTCTGTGGAGTCTACTGACTCCTCTCATAATGAGCCTCCAACCACCTCTCGTGCAGTGCATGCCGCACATGGGAAATGTAACAACAGTGACTCCTCCTCTAAGAGGATCCCAAAAAACCATCCTACTAAGGAGTCTCAGAAGCGAACTCGCAGTTCCACTGAGTCCTTAGAGTCAGTGGGCGTCCCTCCGGCTAAAATCTCAAATGCTGAGCAGGAGGGGATGGAATTGAGTAAAGATACACCTACTGATAGGTGTGGGAGTACTGACATGACTCCTAATAGCAATGCCCCTGTTACCACCACTGAAGCGACTAGCGACACAGCTATACATCACGCTGATGGCGAAGGTGTTTCACAACTTATGGACACACAGGTAGTTGATAGCCTTGCTAATAAGCAATTTTCAAGACCCTCGACGGGGAGCTATCAGTAAAACTAGAATAGTAATCATCTGACAGTAAATCGGCATCCTTGGGGGGACATACGGTATTTTAACTACTGCCGCGGGACCTCGTGTGAGATCCCAAATTACACCACCGGATATACACAAACCCAATCAACACCCTGGAAAAGTAAGGAAAAGTAGTTTACCATCTTCTACAATACAGAAAAAAGATGTTGGGCTTTCAAATAGCGCAGCGTCTACAACCCGAAAAGCTTCTTACTGCATCATCTTCACGCACGAAATAACATTTTCAATCCTCCAATGGAATATTGGTGAATTACGTGCAAACTGGGAAGAACTAGCCCCTTCTCATCAACGAGTTGGCCCCAGTAATTATCTGTTTACAAGAGACAATGATAGGACAGGGAGGTGTCTCTGCCCGACAGTTTTACACCTGTCCACACACCACCTCCAGCAGGTGGGGCTTTAGTGGTGGTTGTGGCCTTTACAATCGTCGGATGTCCCTTCTCTGTCATCCCGCTGCAATCACCCTTGCAGGCTGAAAGCAGGTCGTATCCATCTGCACAAGACCTACACTGTCTGCTCCAATATATCTATCTCCAAATGACGACATACCTCCCCAAAGATCTTGAGGATCTTATCCGCCAGCTTCCCCGTCCATTTTTTCTCCTTGGAGACGAATGGGCGGCTTTTCTGTGGGGAGATTTCCCCAGAATCGTCGCGGTGATTCTCTCGTAACTTTTATAGATGGCAACAACCTAAATATATTAAACACAGGAAGGAACCAAACACATTTCCATTCGCAGATGGGAACATTGACTGCTATTGACCTATCACTCTGCAGTCCACGGGGTCGACCTCGATTTTTCATGGGAGGTGGCCGATTCTCTTCGAGCGAGTGACCTTTTCCCCCATCTACTTAAAGCAGTGTCATCGCCCCTTCCCGATGTCTTCCCAAAATGGTGCCTCTCTCGGGGAGACTGGGAGGGCTTTCAAAGGCTTGTGTTTTTGAACATCATATAGATGACTTTCAGACAATAGATGAGGACCGTTGATTATTTTGTGTCTCGAATCCATTTTGCAGCCTCGCTGAGCATCCCCCGCATTTCTGGCTCTTTCTCTCGCCGGCCTGTTCCGTGGTGGAATCAGGACTGTACGGCAGCGAGGAGTCACTCCCGCCGTGCTGAGGCGCAATACATATCGCGGCCAACTTCAGTAGACCTAAAAATTCTTTTCACAGGTCAGAGCTAGATATCGTCGGGTAATGAAAGAGGCTCGTCACTCCTCATGGAGGGCTTATATAAGTACGATCTGGCATCTACCCGGTTTTCCAAAGGTTTGGCAAAGAGTGAAAAAAATGAAGGGGAAGTTTATCCCATCCTCCCCTCCAGTTTCTATAAATTAATGGAGACCCTATGGCAGATCCTTGACTGAAAGCAGAAGAATTTGCTTCCCATTTTGTTCAGTGGCGCCAGCCCGACCTTGCGTCTCCAAAGTGCTAGGGAAGACTGCGACAAGAACAAAGAGGCATAGATTTTTCATCTAAAGGCGGGGGAATCTTACAATGTTTTTTTTTACACCTCGTGAGCTTGTGCAAGCCATGAAGGTTTGCGCTGACACTTCCCCAGGCCAAGATGATATACCATATGCGATGCTCTGTCCATCTAGAGATGAGGCTCTAGATTTTTTGTTGAGCATCTATAATAGAATAGGATTGAAGGAACCTTACCGAAGTAGCTGGGGTGTGGCGGTGGTGATCCCGATCCCAAAGCTGGGAAGGGCCACTCACACCGACGAATTTCCGCCCCATATCCCTAACTTTGTGTGTGAAAGTTATTCAAAAAAATGGTAAATAGCGACTTATATGGTTTTTGGGAAGGGGAAAAACTTTTTCACCCGTTCTCAGTGTGGATTCCGTAAGCATCACTCCACAAACGGAAGCACTTATTTCCTTAGAGTCATCCATATGCGGGGCATTTGACTCTCAACAACCCCCATGTGCCATATTTTTCGACCTTGAGAAGGTTACGACATAGCTTGGAGACACGGTATATTGCAGTCTCTGATGAATTTGGACTAAGAGGTCGTTTGCCTGTGTTCCTCCAGAGTTTCCTAGCCAACCGGGTTTTCTTAGATTTTCGAGTTGGCAACATACTGTCTTCTGAACACCTGCTTCCAGATGACATACCCCAAGGCAGCGTCTTGAGTGAAAGCTCTGTTCGCTGTGGCCATCAATGGTATTGTTGATGTACTGCCAGAGGGATTGTTAGTACATTATACGTGGATGTTTTATCAATCTCTTTTGCTGCTTCCAGGATGTCGGTTGCAGAGAGAAGACTTCAACTTGCTATTGACAAAGTTTGTGAATGGACGACGAATCGTGGCTTCCGGTTTTCTCCAACGAGACTGTAGCGGTCATTTTTGCAGAACCCGTGGGATTCATCCCGACCCAGACCTGTATCTTTACGATAAGAAAATAACCATGTAGGGAAGAGACCCGGTTTTTAGGACTCATTTTTGACAAAAAGACTGACTTGGGTACCTCACCTTCGTGCTCTCAAGACTGACGTCTCCGAACCATGGATCTACTGAAAGTCCTCTCGCCCCAACCAGCTGGGGAGCTGATCGCGTTACACTCCTATATCTTCACCGCTCACTTATCCTTTCGAGCTTAAAATATGGATGTGAAGTGTACTCCTCTGCAACACCTACTCGCCCTGCGGATGTTGGATTCGGTACACCATGCTGGTGTCCGTCTGGAAACCCGGGGGCGTTCAGGTCATCTCCCATCCCAAGTTTTATTGGGGGATGCTGGTGTCCTCCCATTGATCTTAAAACGCCAGTCCCTCCTGTTAAGATGTTGGTATCGCCTCCAATGCCTCCCTGACTCAATAGCTTGCCGTGCTGTGTCTTGTGATTCAGGATCGCAACTTTACCATGAGCGAAGAAGCTTACCAAAGCCCCTTGGTTTCCGATTAAAAGCTATTATGGAGACGCTATCCTTCCCTGCTTTACAGATATGCCCGCATAGACCTACGACAGTCGGTCCATGGCTTCTCCCAGAAGTGTCCTTCTGCAAAAGCCTTCCGCTCTCAAAAGGGTCTTTACCTCCTCAGGCTGAGCGTGCCCAGTTTTTAGACCACTAACAGGGTTAGTGGTCTAGTGCACACATTAGGGTTCTGTTCCTGTCTTTACTGATGGTTCCAAATCAGACGAAGGAGTTGGATACGGTGTCGTATTCCCATCGTTTAACAAAGGCGTCAGCCTTCCAGGTGTTTCATCTGTTTTTACGGCTGAAATAAGTGCTATTTTATATGCTCTCATGGCTATTCTTACTCTTCTGGATGTTTCTTTTACAATTTTTAGTGATTCTTGTAATGCCCCTTCAATCACTATGTAATTTTAACTCTCCCCATCCGCTGGTCAATGCCATCCTGGAATGGCTTTATCTGCTCAAGAGGCGAGGCCGGACGGTCAGCTTTTGTTGGGTACCGGCACATGTAGGTGTTGCCGGTAATGAGGAAGCTGATGCCTTGGCAAAAGCTGCAGTTAGAAGACCAGCTCTATCACATTTTGTAGTGCCGGCTACGGACCGTAGTGCTCGGCAATCCATAGATCAGTTCACAACAGTTGGCAGGAACATTGGATTAATATAGGGCAAAATAAACTACGCACCATCCGCCAAAGTATCGAGGACTGGAGCTACTGCGGTCTCTCCCGGAGATGGGAGACTGCCTTGGCCCGATTGCGTATTTGTCACACTTTATATACACATGGGTTCCTCATGGAGGGGGGCCACCCTCCTTACTGTAATGATTGTTTGGTCCCCTTAACTGTGCGGTACTTGCTGGTCGAGTGTCCTAGTCTTGGGGACCTACGTGAGCAATTTTTGTCCCGGTGTCGGGGGTCAGACGGTGCCTACCGTCTCTCCCTGGCGTTGGGAGAGAGGTGTTTCTCTCTGGGACATGAAGTCCATACCTTTATTGAGAGGGCTGGCCTTCTCAACAAGTTATGATGTTTTTACTATTCATTTATTATTGCTTTTAATGAACTATTGTTCTTTTATGTATTTTGTTATTTTAAATATTTTTATTCTATCTTAAATTTTATTTTTTAATATTACTTTTACTGTATCTTATGTAAGCAAGCGTCAATAACCCCGCAGAAGCGGCGCCTTAAAATCTATAATATCTATCTATATCTCTCCTGTTACGAATCACTTTAGTTCCCTGCATTCTGAAACTCCTCCTAGTGTCGCAAGTTTCCTGTACCCCGACCCCAGTGTCTAATCCCCGGTTGTCTATCATAAAAAAGCCTGCAGTGCATATACCTCCCTTTCAAGGGATTCAGACAAGATCTGAACTTCTTTCCTCGAAAAGTGCACCCCGTCCCTGCGGTAGAGGTGGTTATGCCCGAAAAAGAGGTCCCAGCTGTCGACAAAGGCTCAAACATTGGCTCTGCAATGAAGTGCCAGCCTGCAATTCAAAGCAATAGCCCTGGAGTACCACAAGTCGTCAACAAAACGTCTTGGAAGGACACCACACACCACAGGGAACCCATCCCTGTCCCTAACTTTACCTACAGCTTCCTTGAACCGCCGTAGCAATTCCTCATTTCTTACACACTCAATATCATTTCCCCCAGTGCTCAGGCAGACGATGGGCTTTTTCCCTTGGTCCGCCATGCACTCAACTATCTTGTCACTAACATAACCTATCCCCTTCCCTGGGTAACTCACCGACTTCATGCGCATCCCTTCTCTGTCACAGAACCTGCTGTCGAGATGCCTAATCTGACTGTCATCAATAACCAAGATTTTACCTTCGGGTAATGATGTATCGTCTACCGTCCTTACCTCCGTATCTTCCTCTTGCAGCCCCGAGAGTACCTGAAATGAGTTCGTGCACACAACATGGTCATTGTTTACCTTTATCTCCTTCAGGCGGGCTCCATGATCAACTACCTTCCATTCACCAATCCCTGGTGATTTACTAGGAACCTTAGTAGTCGCCCGAGGCACGTCTCGCTCTGGTACCCCTCCAGGTACATCCCTCGCATGTGCCCCCACACAGACCCCACTTGGACCTTCACCTCCACACTTAAGAGAACGTATCTCTATTTTCTGCTTCTTCACCACGCTTTTCAAATCGTTCACTTCACTTGCAAAGCTCCTTTTCAGGTCTTCGATCGCCTCCAGAATAGTCTTAAGCGCCACTCCACACCCTTCACTACACTCTCCCTCGACCCTTCTCCCTCCCTCTACCACACTCGTGTTTACCTCAGCCTCCTCCACTACTACCACACTACCACTCTCCACCACAGCAAAAGCACACAACACCACTTCTCTCTCCGCCTCCACCAAAACACTCTCCATCGAAGACATAGCCATTCTAATCCCGAGAGCTCAACCAACACAACCTCACTCCTTGGAGACCTCAGGTCAACTGAATTTATCAACTGGTTTACATCACTAATATATATATTTTATAATGTGGGTGAATATAGGCTATTTCATGAAACGGGACAACCCTAAATTGTATCCACCCAGCCGAAGAATCGAATCTACCTCCACTTAACCTGACAGACCTCTTGGCTGTAAACAGATTGTACTAACCACTACGCCACCGAATCGTTATAATGATTATATATACTTCTGAGAAGAAACCTTTTTTTATTGAGATGCATACCTTGCAAGAATTAAACGAAGGAAGTCCATACATGTACTTCAAAGTCATTTGCTCGGTGCATCTTTCTTTGGATCCCCTGTTCTTCCCTGTAAGATTTATTATTTATCAACTCTTCTTGAGGAATGGCGATACTGACCATATTTATTTTCATTCCAGGCATACATATTCCTATTGCTGCGGCGATAACAGCTGCAAGGCTCTCCCCACTGCCCTCCGTCAACAGAGTATATCTACATTTATCAGGTGTCAATAACCATCACGTGGAGGCAGCGTTAGAGTTGGCAAGGGCTCTTAGACCCATGGGAAAACCGTGAGTTTCTAAAATTTGATGATACGATGTCATTGGATACATATATGAAATACATTGATAATAAAGCTCATATCAAGGTAAACCTCCACTATGAATATGCATACATAAACTCCTCACATATATATCTAGTGCGAGAGTATTCGACGTTACTTAAGCTGAGGTTTGTCTCATAGTTGCTACATTATCAAACTCTGAGATGATAATGGGTAAGATATTTCATATATTAGATATAGTATATACATATAGATTTAAAGATTAATTTAACATCATTTTCATCATCTATTCATGCTTTTTCATAAATCATACCTTGAGTACACCTAGAGACAGGAAGAATGGTCATATGTCTGGTAGCATTTCATCCGTGTGACAATTTGGATGAAATTGCTAGTATTGTAAAACATGAAGGAGGGTCTGGTCCAAAAAAATATTTCGTTTTTTGGCCATGAAGCAATATGTTTAAATGTGATTAAGATAGAGAAAAAAAAATTCTTTTACATATTATCATTTTTTTTTTATATGTTCGGAGAGAAGAAACTATTGCTCGTCTTGTTCCTTTTAGCAGTGTCCACGTGCTCTAAAGTGACGTTTTCGAGATTCAAATTCAAAATACGCGGTACTGTGGTATCCGAGGTGTAGGCGGTAAAATATGACTCTAATGTGCACAAGTGTGTTTTGGGCAGTGAGGACCTAAGTATTTTAACTTGAGCATCGTGATCATCTCTGAGCGTTAGTATCTTTTACAGGTATCACAGCCATCACATTTCCCCGTACAAAAAGCTGGAGAAGCAGTTTGGCGACGGGTTTAAATTGAAGGCTTGGCGAACAATGTATCGAGGTATGGTCGAACATTGTTGTGCCGAACTCCGTTATAACGGCACAGCAGGAGGAACAGCTGAACGGTCCCTCGCCAAAACAAGATCAGATGTGGATTTTGTTGGTACGTACACATGATAATGTATGATAATGTAAAAATTAATATAAAATTTTAAATATATTTTATATATATATAAATATATATATTATTAATATATTATATATATATATATATATATATTTATTTTATATATGTATATATAATTTATATATATATATAATTTATATATATATTATAATTTATATATATATATATATATATAATATTTTAATATATATAAATATATATAAAAGTTATTTTATATTATAATATTTTATATAAAATTTTAATATATATATATATAATATTATATATATATACATAATATATATAGAGAGAGAGTAAAACGGGGAGGAGATTTTCTCTGTGACAGATCTCGTTAAAGTGATAGCTAGTTCAGCGTTTATTATCTTTTATATAATATAATATATATAATATAATATATATATATATATATATATATATATAATATATATATATATATATATATATATATATATATATATATATTATTATATTATATATAATATATGTACAGTCTAAGACAAAAGTCGTGCCCTGAATTTTGGTTAAGACATCTGGTAAAGGGCTAACCTTTCGGTGGTCTCTGCCGTATTGTCATACGAACGGTTGGTAGCATGCCATAAGTGCTTTCGATCTCACCAAAACTCATAAGTCTTATTAGTTTTGTATCCTACGAGTAATTGTTTTAGGATTCATTACCAGGAGTGTTAAAAGTTTGAAGTGCCTGAGGTAATTATAAAGCAGGTGTTGATCCTGGGTTCGGTGAGCCAGTCTCAGGGTTTCGGCTGAGATCCTCCGAAATATTTTTGCAATTTTGCTATTATTGTAAGCTCCCTCAGCTGTTGAGGCTCGCTTCGCACAGCCCCCCCCCCCACCTTTATAACAATCCTGGATTCACCCCCATATTCCCCTTTCTTTTTCAGAGCTGGGCGCGCAAATTTTTTTCCTTAGTCCGCAAAGCGCAAAGCGCAAATTTTCGCGATCGAGTCCGCAAAGCGCAAAAGCGCAAACTTCTCGAAAAAGAGGCGGAGCGCAAGCGCAAAAGCGCAAATTTATAGCGCAAAAAAAAAACTAGACCGCAAATAAAAAAAATTAAAACGCAAACATAAAAGTTAAGGCGCAAACCTCATGTTTTAGTGTGCAAACTGAAAAATTGTATGTTAAATTAATATAAAGTTTATACATGATTAAAAGATTGAATGTTTTACAGTAATTTGAAGCATTTATTTAACACAAGTTTATATAAAAAATAAGATAATACTGTCAAAACAACACCAAATAGTTGAAAATGAAATACACAATACTAATATTATCCTCTTCGTCACTGTCCTCCAGCTCCCACCGACCCTTGAGGAGGTTCATGTTACCCTTGAGGAACACCAGCTTCTCGAAGTTCTTGGCCGTCAGACCGTGGCCACCGAGATGATAAGGCCTGATGGATCACCCGTGACGTCACACCATAAGGATACCACCCGCTCCGCTCCCCGTACAAGTTTACCTACCTAATATAATGTTTATCAGCATAAAAGATATACTGTTATCTTCGGAAATGTTTGTTCTATAATATTATCAAATAAAAAGCCGTAAAACACACAAAGAAAAGGCCATTATGAGACTTTCAAGAAATATGCATTAACTTAAACTCTTCGCCATTTAATATTTTGCTCGCAAACATTTTACATGGAGAATATCAATAGAAGCGGAGTTAAATTAGCTTTCCATTGATATATTTCGTTTACTGATAAATGAATTAGCGGCATGCATAAATTAGCGTTAACTAAATATAAAAAATCATGAAATCGTATAATTTCCTACCTAATATATGTTTATCAGTATAAAATATATACTGTTATCTTCGGAAATGTTTGTTCTATAATGTTATCAAATAAAAAACCGTAAAACACATTAAAGAAATCCCATTATGAGACTTTCAAGAAATATGCATGAACTTAAACTTTTCGCCATTTAATATTTTTTGAAAAAACTTTTTACATGGAGAATATCAATAGAAGCGGAATTTAATTAGCTTTCCATTGATATATTTCCTTTTCTGATAAATTAATTAGAACTATGCATAAATTAGCGTTAACTAAATAAATAACATCATGAAATCTGGGAAATTACCCGATTTCATGATGTTATTTATTTAGTTAACGCTAATTTATGCATAGTTCTAATTTATTTATCAGAAAAGGAAATATATCAATGGAAAGCTAATTAAATTCCGCTTCTATTGATATTCTCCATGTAAAAAGTTTTTTCAAAAAATATTAAATGGCGAAAAGTTTAAGTTCATGCATATTTCTTGAAAGTCTCATAATGGGATTTCTTTAATGTGTTTTACGGTTTTTTATTTGATAACATTATAGAACAAACATTTCCGAAGATAACAGTATATATTTTATACTGATAAACATATATTAGGTAGGAAATTATACGATTTCATGATTTTTTATATTTAGTTAAGGCTAATTTATGCATGCCGCTAATTCATTTATCAGTAAACGAAATATATCAATGGAAAGCTAATTTAACTCCGCTTCTATTGATATTTTCCATGTAAAATGTTTTCGAGCAAAATATTAAATGGCGAAGAGTTTAAGTTAATGCATATTTCTTGAAAGTCTCATAATGGCATTTTCTTTGTGTGTTTTACGGTTTTTTATTTGATAATATTATAGAACAAACATTTCCGAAGATAACAGTATATCTTTTATACTGATAAACATTATATTAGGTAGGTAAACTTGTACGGGGAGCGGAGCGGGTGGTATCCTTATGGTGTGACGTCACGGGCGATCCACCAGGCCTTGTCTCTCGGTGGTCTCGGTCAGACTCGATCGCTTCGGCCTTATGACGTCTGAGTCCATGCTGAACAGCCGCTCTACCGCCGCTGAGCTTGCTCTTTTCTGCAGCGTTTTTTAAATAAAAAGTAAACTTAAATATAAATGCTATCTATATTCGACGTATCTTTTAATTTTTAGATTTTACGTCATTTGAGTTTCTCGGCAAAGTTTTTCTGCTAAGTTTGCGCATTTGCGGACTTATAAAATATCGAGAGCGCAAACTCCAAAAGCGCAAATTCTCGGCGTTTTGCGCAAAGCGCAAAGCGCAAATATTTTTTATGGAGCGCAAATTGCGCTTTTGCGCATTTGCGCTTTCGTTTGCGCTCCGACCAGCTCTGTTCTTTTTAAGGACCTATATACGCCACTGCTTCAGAGTCCTTCCTTCCTTCTTTCATATTATTATCCAAATATACTCCTGAATTTTGACGCAATTTTTCTTTAAATTTTTGCATAGATTAAAATGGAATTTGGTCTTATTATGATCCAAATATATTATTGAATTTTGAAGCAATTTTTCTTGATTTCTTAATATTTTTTATATGTATATTTTTTTAATTTATATTCTTGCATGTGACTAACTCTCTCCATACTCCTGCCGGTGGTGATGTATGTGGCCTTCAATGGCTCAGGTGTAAAGATGAAATGTCCTAGCGATCATTGCTGGGCCGAATATACCTCGCATTCCGCATCGAATTATATGAAACCTTAACGCAGTAAATCTATTGAACCTTTGAAATACCCTTGGTCTGTTATAGACATTGTCTCATCGGCGGCAGATATGAAGCTTTGAACCTTTATCTGAACAGTAGCTTAAGGGATTCAGGCTTGCCAACCACGAGCATGTAACTGCGTTAGGGTTTTCATAATGTTTCACGAGTTACATTTCATATTCGGACAAAACCGGGACACGACTTTTGTCTTAGACTGTACATATATATATATATATATATATATATATATATATATATATATAATATATATATATATATATATATATATATATATATATATATATATATATGTGTCCTGGTGGAACGCCGACGTGAGTTTCGCCAGGGGATGCTTGCAGCCTATGTTGATCTCAAAAAGGCGTTTGACTCAGTGCATCGTGAGTCACTCTGGGATCTTCTGCGACTTCGAGAGATTCCTGCAAGGACTATTGGTTTGATAACTGGTCTGTATTCTGGGACTGAGAGTGCTGTGAAGTGTGGGGTAAGTGTATCCAGTTTCTTTCCTGTGAATACAGGAGTATCCAGCTTCTTTCCTGTGAATACAGGAGTGAGGCAAGGGTGCGTCCTTGCCCCATCACTTTTCAACGCTTGTATGGACTGGGTATTGGACAAGGTTGTAGATCAAAGTGATTGTGGAGCATCCGTCGGCAACACCAAGATCACTGATCTTGTTTTTGCCGATGATGCAGTAATCTTTGCTGAGTCGCTGGAGGTCCTGGTGATGGCTCTCGAGGCGCTGCACGAGGAGGCAAAGCCTTTGGGACTTGAGGTCTCCTGGCTCAAGACCAAGGTCCAGGTGTTTGGAGACTTACTAGATGAAGCAGTACAGTCTGTTCATGCGTGTGGCGAGGACATTGAGATCTTGGAAAGTTTTACATACCTTGGTAGCGCAGTCCATAATGACGGCGGGTCACGTCAAGAAGCCTTACGGCGGATTGGCATAGCCCACGGTGTTATGGACTCGCTCAGCGGGAGTATTTGGCGTTGTCGGTACCTGTGCAGGAGGACAAAGATCCGGATCTTCAAGTCGCTTGTGATCCCTGTCTTACTCTATGGTTGTGAGACATGGACACTAAATAGTGACTTGAAGAGACGAATCAATGCCTTTGGTAATAAGTATCTTCGCAGAATCATGGGGTATCGCTGGGATGATTACGTGTCAAATCAGCGATTGCACCATGAGACTGAATCGAGGCCTATTACCTGCATAGTCCGTCAGCGCCAACTTCGGCTATATGGGCATGTGGCACGCTACCCTGAAACCGATCCTTCCCATCGGGTTGTATCTGTAAGAGACAATCCGGCGTGGAGGAGGCCAAGGGGCGCCCACAAGGCTCGTGGCTGGGGCAAGTTGATGTTTCTTGTCGAGAGCTGCTTGGTATGGGAAAGGAGCCTGCATGGGAACTCACGCGTGGTGACCCCCGGGAGTGGCGTCGTAGGGTGGGCGAGGCGACGCGCCCCCCGGCGTATGCCCCCAATGATTGATTGATATATATATATATATAAATATATACGTATATATATATATATATATATATATATATATATATATATATATATATATATATATATATATATATATATATATATATATATATATATATATATATATATATATATTATATATATATATATATATATATATATATATATATATACCTCTCGTGGTTTCTGGCATCTGGCTATATATATCAAATTCCTCTCGTGACTTCTGGCATCTAGCTAATAACATCTCTAACAATTTTTCTTCTTCATCTTTCCCTCCTATGCTTCACCCAGATGGCTCCACAGCTGGCTCATCTACTTCTAAAGCTGAACTCTTCGCTCAAACATTTGCTAAAAATTCCACTCTGGCTGATGAAGGGCTTGTTCCTCCTTCTCATCCACCCTCTGACTATATTATACCTGTCATTAAGATCCTTGGGAATGATGTTTTCTTTGCCCTTTTTGGCCTAGATCCTCGGAAGGCTTACTGTCCTAACGGAGTCCCTCCTATTGTTCTCAAAAACTGTGCTTCTGTGCTTGCACCTTGCCTGGTCAAACTTTTCCGTCTTTGTCTATCTACTTCCACCTTTCCTTCTTGCTGGAAGTTTGCTCACATCCAACCTGTTCCTAAGAAGGGTGACCGTTCTAATCCTTCAAACTACCGTCCTATAGCTTTGACTTCCTGCCTTTCTAAAGTTTTTGAATCTATACTTAATAAGAAGATTCTTAAGCATCTATCTGCTCACAATCTTCTATCTGATCGTCAGTACGGTTTCCGTAAAGGGCGATCTACTGGCGATCTTCTAGCTTTCCTAACTGAATCTTGGTCATCCTCCTTTAGGGGTTTCAGTGAAACTTTTGCTGTTGCCCTTGACATATCAAAAGCTTTTGATAGAGTCTGGCACAAATCTTTAATTTCCAAACTAAACTCATTCGGTTTCTATCCTTCTCTCTGTACCTTCATTTTAAGTTTCCTTTCAAACCGTTCTATTGCAGCTACTGTAGACGGACATTGTTCTTCTCCTAAATCTATCAATAGTGGTGTTCCCCAGGGTTCTGTACTATCACCCACTCTCTTTCTATTATTCATTAATGATCTTCTAAGTCTAACTCAAAGCCCTATCCACTCCTACGCTGATGATTCTACCCTGCATTTTTCAACGTCGTTTATTAGACGTCCAACTCAACAGGAAATAAGTGATTCACGGAGAGATGCCACCGAGCGCCTAACTTCTGATCTTTCTATAATTTCTGATTGGGGCAAAGCAAACCTTGTTTTGTTCAATGCCTCAAAAACCCAATTTCTTCACCTATCTACTCGACAAAACCTACCAGTTAACTATCCCCTCTTCTTCATTGCCACTCAACTGTCTCCTTCTTCTACAATGAACATTCTAGGACTATCCTTTACTAAAAATCTGAACTGGAAATCTGACATCTCATCTCTTGCTAAAACAGCTTCTAAGAAGTTAGGTGTGCTGTGGCGTCTGCGTCCTTTTTTTTCTCCCTCCCAATTGCTTGCTCTCTACAGGGGCCTTATCCGCCCATGTATGGAGTATGTCTCACATGTTTGGGGAGGATCCACTCATACAGCTCTCCTAAACAGGGTTGAGTCAAAAGCTTTTCGTCTCATCAACTCCTCTCCTCTGACTGACTGTCTTCAATCTTTAAATCACCGCCGCAATGTTGCTTCTCTTGCTCTCTTCTACCGTTATTTTCATGCTCACTGCTCTTCTGAACTTGCTAACTGCATGCCTCCCCCACTCCCGCGGCCTCACTGCACAAGACTTTCTACTCATTCTCGTCCCTATTCTGTCCATCTTCCTAATGCAAGAGTTAATCAGTATCTTTACTCTTTCATCCCTTTCACATGGTAAACTCTGGAACTCTCTTCCTGTTTCTATTTTTCCACTTTCCTATGACTTAAATCTTTTCAAAAGAAGAGTAACAAGACACCTCCCGAACTAAATTGGCCTACCCCTCTGTTTTTATTTTATTCTCTTACTGTCTTCTTTATAGGGACTGACAACTAAGCGGGCTTTGTGTTACCCATTTTTGTTGTGCCCTTGGCCAGTTCCTTGTGATGTAAAAAAAAAAAAAAAAAAAACCTTGGCAAGACTATACCTCCCTACCCCTGGACACGGGGTTGGGGGTGTTGACGTGGGCATGACCCAGTTGACCCATGTATGTGTCACCAATGATTGTATTCCTGATTGAGCTCAGATGAGAGGACACACCTATACGGGCGTGACCCATGTATAGGTCACCAATAATTGTATATTGGGAAGACACCTTACAGTAGGAGAGAGTTGTCACTCAATAAAATAATAAATATATAAGGCGAAGACACATGAGAGAGAGGTGAGCATTCTGAGAGAGATTTTCTGAAAGACCAGACTGAGGCGACAAGGCCACTATGGCCATGTCCACTGTTAATAATAAGTGAAGTTTACGTATTGTAAAGCCAGTCAAGTCTTTAAAGCAGCTTTTAATATTGTT
>JACEEZ010026173.1:74974-92474 GCA_016584305.1 Chionoecetes opilio | reverse complement strand
AGTGATAATGAGAGAGAATGAAAGAGAGAAAGAGAGATAATGATAGAGAATGAGAGAGATAAAGAGAGTGAGAGAAAGATAGAAAGAAAGAGAGAGAGAGAGAATGAGAGAATGGGAGAGGGAATGAGTATGAGAGATTGAGAGAGAAAACGGAGAGAGCGACCTGTGCTTATAATTTTATCCTCCCATCCTTCCTTTTCCTTTCCTCCCTTTTTTTTCTCCCTCTCTTTCTCTTTATTTATTTATTTCTCTCTCTCTTAACAAAGCTCCCTCAAAATGTGCAACCCCCTCCCTCCATTCCTTCTACTCCTTCAGATCATCTACCACTCCCTCACCAACGCGTTGTAATCCTTCCCCAGCGCCCCCCTGTCCCCTTACGGGAGCTCTCCCCCTCCCTTCCACCTCTATCCTTCCTCAGCGAATCAGCGCTGAGGTCTTGACGGCCTCGTCGCCACACCTTCCCCCTCAGACCCTCCTAACACCAACCCCCATCCCCATTCCTCAGCCTACGCACACCTGACCCAGCACCTCCTGCCCCACACCTTATCCTCGCCTCCCCCTCCCTTTCCCCCCCTCCACCAGCTGCTTCTCCCCCTGTATATCTGGCAGTTTCTTTTGGGCCCCTGGCTTCGACACCACGCCCACTGATCTTCCCGGCAACCTTACAGCCTCTGCTGTTGTCCCGGCTTCCGATGGAAGCGACGCTGGGGCGTCTATGGGCGGCTTCTTTCCTGAGGGCAACACAGCGGGCTCTGGGCCGGTCATTCATCGCCCAGAGTTCTTTCGGGTGCAGTAATCCTGCAGATGGCGCCGCCGCCTTGCAGAGCCCACGCCTGTGTTTTTGTTGGGCCTTGTATACTTTATATTTGCCCGCTGTGCAGGGTATATATATAGCTTCCTTGTTCATTCAGGTACTATTATTAAAAAAAAATGCATTTTGTGAGAAGGGGAGTACTGTAGTGACCTTTAGGGAGCGACCTCAATTATGGGCTTAACCAAAGACTACTATATACAGTAGTCTTTGGCTTAGCACCAGTCGCTTGATTACCGTTGGGGTCACGCCTTGCCAGCTGGGCATGGGCGTTACCTGACTCGGGTCACCCTTTGTCCAGCCATCAATCAATCCTTAGGGGCATACGCCGGTGGGCGCGTCGCCTCGCCCACCCTACGACGCCACTCTCGGGGGTCACCACGAGCGAGTCCCCATGCAGGCTCCTTTCCCATACCAAGCAACTCTCGACAAGAAACATCAACTTGCCTCAGCCACGAGCCTTGTGGGCGCCCCCTTGGCCTCCTCCACGCCGGATTGTCTCTTACAGAGACAACACGATGGGAAGGATCGGTTTCAGGGTAGCGTGCCACATACCCATATAGCCGAAGTTGGCGCTGACGGACTATGCAGGTAATAGGCCTCGATTCAGTCTCACGGTGCAATCGCTGATTTGACACATAATCATCCCAACGATACCCCATGATTCTGCGAAGACACTTATTACCAAAGGCATCGATTCGTCTCTTCAAGTCGCTATTTAGTGTCCATGTCTCACAACCATATAGTAAGACAGGGATCACAAGCGACTTAACATAGGAACATAAGCACATAAGAACATAAAAAAATAAGAAAGCTACAAGAGGCCGTGAGACCTACACGAGGTAGTTCCTGTTACTTAACTCTACCTACATCCACCTCTCTTCCCTATCCATGACTTTATCCAGACTCCTTTTAAAGACCCCTACAATAACTCCGCATTGACTACCTGACGACTGAGTCCATTCCAATCATTCACCACCCTATTTGTGAACCAGTTTCTCTATATTTCCTTTTTAAATCTACTCTTTTCCAGCTTGAATCCGTTACATCTTGTTCTACTCTGCTTACTAGCCGTAAGAACTTTTCCTACATCGCTTTTATTGTATCCCTTGAACCACTTAAAAACTTCTATCAGATCGCCCCTTACTCTACGCCTCTCGAGTGAGTGTAAATTTAATAGCTTCAATCTCTTCTTATTACTAAAGTTACGCATCCATGAATCATTTTGGTCATCCTTCTCTGGATTGATTCTAACAAGGCAATATCCATCATGTAATATGGAGACCAAAACTGAACCGCATAGTCTAGGTGAGGTCTGACTAGTGCCAAATAAAGCTTTAGAATAGCCTCAGCACTTCTACTTTTATCACTCCTGGTAATGAATCCTAACACCCTGTTAGCTCGATTTCTAGCCTCAATACATTAATTCCTAGGACGGAGGTCTGAGCTTACCCGCACTGCCAGATCTTTCTCACCTTTTGATCTTTTCAGCGATTCATTGTGTATAGTGTACCTTTTACCAGGATTTATTTTACCAACATTCATTACGCTACACTTATCAATATTAAATTCCATCTGCCATCTATCTATCCACTCATTTAATGTATCTAAATATCCCTGCAATATATTTACATCAGGCTGTGATCTAATAATCCTACCTACCTTAGTATCATCCGCAATCTTGCTGATATCATTGTTAATCCTACTATCCAAGTCGTTGATGTAAATAAAAAAATAGTAATGGACCCAAAACAGACCCTTGTGGAACCCCACTCATTACCTGCCCCCATTCAGATTTAGAACCATTAATTGTAACCCTTTGTTACCTATCACTTAGCCAAGCTCTGATCCAACGAAGAACCTTCCCATCTATTCCATGAGCCTTAACCTTATTTAAGAGTCTACCGTGTGGCACCTAATCGAATGCTTTACTGAAGTCCAGGTATACTATATCATAATCCTCATCATTATCTGCTGTTTCATAAATTTTCCTATAAAAACTCAATAAATTAGTAGGACATGATTTACCTTTGGTGAACCCATTTGAATAATTTACCAAGCTATGCCTTTCTAGATGCTCTCCAATGTTTTTTGCAATAATAGATTCCAATAATTTACCTACCACTGACGTCAGGCTAACGGGTCGAGAATTTGACATTAATCCTCCCTACATCTCCCTTCCTCCACATAAACGGAACTTCCCCTATATCAACCGATTTCCTAAAAATATGCACTAGCGCCTCACTAACAAGATCCCTGATCTTGTTAGTGAGGCGTCTAGTGTCAAGTCTTGTTGACTTGAAGATCCGGATCTTTGTCCTCCTACACAGGTACCGACAACGCCAAATACTCCTGCTGAGCGAGTCCATAACACCGTGAGCTATGCCAATCCGCCGTAAGACTTCTTGACGTGACCCGCCGTCATTATGGACTGCGTTACCAAGGTATGTAAAACTTTCCAAGATCTCAATGTCCTCGCCGCACGCATGAACAGACTGTACTGTTTCATCTAGTAAGCCTTAAAACACCTGGACCTTGGTCTTAAGCCAGGAGGCCTCAAGTCCCAAAGGCTTTGCCTCCTTGTGCAGCGCCTCGAGAGCTATCACCAGGACCTCCAGCAACTCAGCAAAGATTGCTGCATCATCGGCAAAAACAAGTTCAGTGATCTTGGTGTTGCCGAGGGATGCTCCACAATCACTTTGATCTACAACTTTGCCCAATACCCAGTCCATTAAAGTGTTGAAAAGTGATGGGGCAAGGACGCACCCTTGCCTCACTCCTGTATTAACAGGAAAGAAGCTGGATACATCTCCCCCACACTTCACAGCACTCTCAGTCCCATAATAGAGACCAGTCATCAAACCAATAGTTCTTGCAGGAATCCCGCGAAGTCGCAGAAGATCCCAGTCCAGCCATGGAGTCCTCTATTCAGTCATTCACTGCAGAACCACAAGGCAGAGCACACAACCGCTCTCTCGCCCTCGTGGTTTAAAAAAAAGTAAATAGCTACTTTCCTTGAGAGGAAAAGAACTGCCAAAGAAGTAAATCTACTTGAGGAAATGAAGAGTGAAGAGTTCATGTTGAAAGTTGCCTACCTTGCAGATTTCTTTGGAGATGTAAACTCCCTGAACTTATCACTTCTGGGAAATAATGTAAATGTTTTAGGCACCCAAGATAAAGCTGCTGCTTTTCAGAGAAAAATCGGCTTTATCAGCGTCATGTTCAGGCTGGTGACACGACAGTCTTTTCAGAACTGACAGCACTACTAACCAGTATCGGAGAAGAATGCTCATTTGTTGATCTTATTGAAGAGCATCTTAAGTCTTATGCTTGAAATAATCAGCAGTTACTTTCCTGACCTTGATAGGCGAGGCAAGAAAGCTTGAGTAACTAAATCATTTACTGTTGATGAAGAGGTGATCGAGGACAGAGACACAATAGTAAAGCTCGAATTTCTTGCATTAAGAGAGGATTAAACCCTGGAAGTGGATTATCATTATCAGAATGAAGAGTTGACTACTTTTTGGGCCAAACTGGAGAAGGAATATCCCATTCTCTCGCAAAGAGCTCTTAATGTGCTCATCCCTTTTGCCACAACTTACCGTTGCGAGGCTGGTTTCTCGGCTTTAGTTTGTATTAAAACCAAAGCCAGGAAACAGCTGAAATACGCAGATGCTGATATGCGATGTGCACTTTCTTCTACAGACCCTCGCATTGATATTTTATTAAAGGACAAACAATTACCATGTTTCACATTAATAATGCAAGAATAATGTCTATTTTCTATTAATTACCAAATAAATAATGCTATATTTCCAATTTGTAATAAAAGGAACAATGCTTTAGTTTTATGGTTTTGTCAGAGGAATAATGTCTAAATTCTTTATTTCTTAAGGAAAATTAATGTCTTACATATAAAATGCATTAAAAATTAAGCATTCCAATATTTGTCTTTCTTTAACTTCACATAACTGTAGAGGAATAGGATTGGGGTAATGGTGATCTATCACAGCACCGCCGGGGGTAACGATGCCAAAAACTTTGAGAGCCACTGCTCTAAGCAAATAAAGAGAGTTTGAGGTTATTATTTGTGATATAATGGTAGTTTGAAGGCGTTTTGCATAGTTGTTTGTTACAATTAGTGTAATTATATATATGTAAGGAATTTTCCTTATTTTAATGTTATATGTCCCATAAATGTGTTTTTACAATGATATTAGCTAGTTAATGATGATTAGTTTGTTTCCTTAAATTGAAGCATATATGCCTTATTAGAGTTTAATTTACCCCTGTATATAGCTTTACATTATTACATAACTGTTATTTCCGACCTGTTTATAGCTTTACTTAACTGCATAACTGATATTTGTTTCATCTACATTATACAAAATTTGTAGCCAAAAATATGTATTTTAAATGCTTTTACTTATCAATTTTAATCTTGAAATCAACGTTTTTTCAAGTGTTTTAATGTATTTTTGAAAGGCAAAAAAATGTCGAAAATTGATAGTTATCAGCCCTTTTTTTTATACAGAAATAAAAATTTGGTGTTATAGTTGTTTTCGTTAGAACACGCTATTTTAAACAACTGTAAGCTTAAAACAGGAGTTTGAGGCTATTTATTGTGATATAATTGCATATTACAAGTGTTTTTCATAATTTTTTGTAAATTATAGTGTTATATCATAAATAAAAGGAATTCTCCTTATTATAATGCTTTATACCCCCAAAATGTGTTGTTTTCAATGATTTTAGCTAGTTATCAGTGAAATGTAACTTTTTTTTCTACAAATTGAAGGTTACAAGCCTATTTTTAATTTAATTTGCATCTATAAGTAGCTTACATTACATTAAGCTAATAAATAGAGTGAGAGGTTATTTATTGTGATACAAAGGTATATTGTAGCGTTTTCATAGTTTCTTGTAAACTGTAGTGCTATAGTATATACAAGGAGTTTTACTTATCATATTGCTATACACCCCTAAAATGTAGTGTTTTCAATGATTTCGAAAAATATCTAGTTATCGGTGAAGAGTTTTTTTTTCTTCTACAAATTGAAGTATATTCCTCCATATCTGTAGCTAAATAGCTTTTGATATTTGCTACACCTACATTTTACAAAACGAGTAGCTAAAAATATGTATTTTTCATAAAATCTAATTATCAATTTTACTCCTAAAAACAACGTTTATTTAAGTGTTTTAATGTATATTTCTAAGGTTGCTAAGTAGTGAAAAATGACAGTTTTCAGCCCATTTTTTGATAGAGAAATTATAAATGGGAAATATTGTTGTTTTCCTTCATAAATGAAATTTTACATTACTCTAAGCAAATAAAGAGAGTTTGAGGTTATTATTTGTGATATAATGGATGGGAGGTTGGCGGGGAGGGGAGGGGGAAGTGGGGGAGGGGAGGGTAAGGAGAAGCCATTACGACCTCTAGGTGATTGTCTTAATTAAATTTCTTGCTTGGTGATGGGAGAGGAGGAGGAGGGATAGAGGGTTAATTTTCCCCTCGTAGAGATGCAAATGGGCCGCCGGTACTTGAGGGAAAAAAGGGGAAAAATACACTAAATTTACACTCATGCCAATACACATACTTCCCCTCCCTCTTCCTCCCCTTCCCCTCTTTTTGTATTTTTCCCTCTTTCTTGTCTTTTGTTGTTCCCTTTCCCCTCTATCCCTCCCTCTTTGTAATTTTCTATTCAATTCTCTTGCTCTTTTTTTATTCATATATTTTTTTCTTCAAAGTTTCATGATTTCCTTTTTCTGCATAGTTTCTTCCTCTCTCTCTCTCTCTCTCTCTCTCTCTCTCTCTCTCTCTCTCTCTCTCTCTCTCTCTCTCTCTCTCTCTCTCTCTCTCTCTCTCTTATTTTTTTCTATTCAAACTGTTAATACATTGGTAATAGAGCTAAAGCCTTAGGTTTTACAATAGATAATATATAACATACATTTTAGACTCAATAATCTAGGCCATCAACCAGCTAGCTGTTCACCCCCCGCTTGAAGTCTTGTAGCGAGGCGTGGTGGTGGCGGTCGGTTTGGCGAACTAGCTGGTTCCACAGACGGCAGTAGCGGGGTAGGAAGGAACGCAGGTGGTGCTCTGTCCTGGAGAAGGGCACAGTCACTTTCTCCTGTCTGTATAGGGCGACACGGTTGGAGTGAAGGGGCGGCGGGTACCTGGGGAGCTTGATGGCTGCCAAGTGGGGCGTGTGGAGATTGAGTGCATGCCTTCTGCATAACACATAAACCTGCCACGTCCCTGCGCTCGTGGAGGGCTTGAAAAGAGTCAGGCACGAGATAGGGACGTTTGCCGTTCACCAGTCGCTGGGCTCTTCTCTGGAGGCGGTCTAGTATGGCCAGGTAAGAGGGCGGGCAGGAAGACCATGCTAGGGGGAGTATTCCATAAGGGGACGTACCCGTGCCTTGTACAGGCCCTCAACCCCCTTGGCATCCAGAAGATGCAAGATACGCCGGACACAGCTGAGTCTCCAGGTCGCGTTTTTAGCAACTCTCCTAGCATGACTGGTGAAGGTCAGTCCCGCGTCAAACTCCACCCCAAGGATGGAGATCAATATCTGAAGCGGGAGTGATCTGCCCTCAAGCTGAATATCCGGCACAGGCAGGTTGACGATGTCTTGCCTGCGGGAAATAAGCAGTGCCTGGGTTTTGTCAGGGGCCAGGCTGACCTGCCATCGACTACTCCAGGTGACGATGTTGTCCAATGCCAGGTTGATGCGGCACACCATGTCCTGCCAGTCACGCCTGTCGCAGGTGAAGGCAAGGGTGAAGTCGTCAGCGTACGCCTGGGCCTCAGGACCGGTATTAGTAAAACTTAATCATAGCTATGACAGAAATGTATCATTACTCTTGAATATCATAAATTTTTATCATACGCCATATATCATAAGTTTGGAATCTAGCACAACCATCTATCATAGTCGCCTGCTAAATATAGCGTCATTATTTCTTTAAAATGGTTATATAATCAGTAAATTCATCCTTTGACCACGTTTTATGGATTGATACTTCTTCCCTTATGTTTATAATATGCTTAGGGCAGTGACACAGAGAGTAGTGTAATTCATTCCCGAAAATAAAGCATATAGATGTACCGTTGAGCAGTATCTGTGTAAACACGGGACAGAGTTGCCAGATGGCGATGTTTTCGATCTAAAAGCTGTTTGTACAAAGTTGGTGAGGAACAAAATGCCCTCACACGGTCTACTCGGTATTTTCTAATCAGCTGTGGATCACTCAACTCACTCAACACATCTCTATGTGGGCGAATATTCCTTCACTGAGGCTGTTATTGTGTCTCGGCCCTGTTGACAGCAGGAAAGTTTATCATAGTCGCGGGCCATATATCATAGTCGCGCTAGAACTCGGTGAACCCACTCATAGCCTCCCGCGCGGTTTGTGATAGTCCTCCCCAATTTATGATATTCGCCAGTCAGTTGTGACTAAAATGGGCCATTTTGTCCAGCTATGATATACGTTCTTAACTATGATCGCTTTGGTAATACCGGTCCAGGAATTGGCTGGAGCATGTCACTGAAGTAGACATTCCATAGAAGAGGCCCGAGTACGCTCTGCCCTGCGGGACGCTGTCTAGGATGGGTTGCTGTTTGGAAGTGTGACCGTTGATCACCACCCGTAAAGTCCTGTCTTGGAGATAGTCCTGGATGAGCTACAGCAGGGCTGAAACCAAATTGCTTGGGCTTGAGGAGATGGTGGGCGTCCAAGAAAATGTAGATTTTCACGGTGTAGAGGGAATCCAGGATTTTCCTCAGTAGTGGTGAGGAGGGAAATCTCTCTCTCTCTCTCTACTGTTGGCTTTTTGTTTCTCACTCACTCTCTTCTGCCTCCGTATTTTTCAGAGAGAGAGAGAGAGAGAGAGAGAGAGAGAGAGAGAGAGAGAGAGAGAGAGAGAGAGAGAGAGAGAGAGAGAGAGAGAGAGGTAAGGGGGACTGGAATGTAACAAAACTAATTGATTTTCTTCTTTTTTCTTTTAAAATTTCTTCTTTTTCTGTCGTTTTTTTCTTCCTTTTCTTCCTTTTTGTTCTATAGTTTTTGCTTAGTCCTTCTTCTTCCTCTCCTTCCCGTCCTTCCTTCTTCCTATCCTTCCTTACGCTTTTCTTCCTTCCCACCCTCTTTCCTTTCCATATTTAACCTTCTTTTCCATCCCTACACTTGATCTACCTACCTCTCACTTTTTCTCTCTCTCTTTCTTATCGTGCTTCTCTAAAATTTACTTCGAACATTTATATCCCTGCTTTCTCATTTCTTTCTCTTTATTTTGCTTACCATTCCTTTCGTATATCAACTCCTCCTCCCCCGGTTTCTTCCTCCTCCTCCTCCTCCTCCTCCTCCTCGCCCCCCTCCTCCTCCTCCTTGCCCTCCTCCTCCTCCTCTTCCACACTCTCCAGGTCCATTATCATAATATATAACATTAATCCCATGAAATCGCATCCAACACTTCTGAAATACGATCCAGTTCTAACGTCTTTATTTCTGGGCCTTGGGATTCTTTCATCTATAATACTCCAGCTGTCCTCTCTCCTCTCCTCCTCCTCCTCCTCCTCCTCCTCCTCCTCTCCTCCTCCTCCCCCTTTCCTCCTCCTCCTCCTCCTCCTCCTCCTCTTACCTTACTTTTCTTTTCCTTTTATATTTTCCTTTTCCCTTTCTTTTCCTCCTTTCCTCTTTCTCTGCTTCAAATTTTCTTCGTTCTCTATATTTTTCTTGGCATTTACTTTTCTTTTTTCCTGATCCTTTCGCCCTTTTATTCTTCTCCTGACTTCAAGTTTCTCTTTTCTCATTTCTTCTTTTAATTTTTTTCTCTCTCTCTCTCTCTCTCTCTCTCTCTCTCTCTCTCTCTCTCTCTCTCCTCTCTCTCTCTCTCTCTCCCCTCTCTCGCTCTCGCTGTGCAAACCACTCCAAAGACAAGTCGAGAAATGAGGTTTGTGGGTGTTTTGAAGTCACTTGTCTGTGTTTGTTTACCTTTCTGTGTGTTTGTCGGGTCTCCAAGTCGTCTTTATCGTTATTTGTTAATTTCTTGATGTATTTTACTTGTATATCAATTTTGAGTTACGATCAGAGGTGTTATTGAGGTATATAATTTCTTGTATATTTGTTTGCTAAGCCGTTTTTCTATGCTTGTCAGGTGTGTGTCATTCATTCAATCACCCATGGTCTTGTCCACGCGGATCGAACTCGCGATCACCAGTTTCACCCTAGCGGAGCGAGCTTGGAGCTCATTATTACCGATCTTTGAGTAATTCTGGGACCTCACACACTGCACTCCCCCATCCATTTGCTCAAATTGGACATTAACCGCCCGAATCCGCATGAGCGAGCGAGGAATAGAACCGGCTAACCACAGAATGCACCAGCTTTCCATGCATCGTGACGGTGTGGTCCTATGTGTTTGTGTGTGTGTGTGTGCGTTGTGTGTGTGTGTGTTGTGTGTGTGTGTGTGTGTGTGTGTGTTGTGTGTGTGTGTGTTGTGTGTGTGTGTGTGTGTGTGTATGTGTGTGTGTTGTGTGTGTGTGTGTGTGTGTGTGTGTGTGTGTGGTGTGTGTGTGTGTGTATGTGTGTATGTGTGTGTGTGTGTGTGGTGTGTGTTAGGTATGAATATTATATACCAATAGTAATGGAAAATTTAACAATAACAACAATAATAATAACAACAGCAGGAATATGAACGACACGAGACAGACAGGTAGATAGACATACAGACAGGTAAACAGACAGACAGACAGGTAGATAGACATACAGACAGGTAAACAGACAGACAGACAGGTAGATAGACAGACAGACAGGTAAACAGACAGACAGACAGGTAGATAGACAGACAGACAGGTAAACAGACAGACAGACAGGTAGATAGACAGACAGACAGGTAAACAGACAGACAGACAGGTAGATAGACAGACAGACAGGTAAACAGACAGACAGACAGGTAGATAGACAGACAGACAGGTAAACAGACAGACAGACAGACAGAGGTAAGGGACGGGAAAGTCAAGATTTTTCAAAGTAACAACTCTTAACACCCACAAGTTTCTGACATTTTTCCAAGGTCTTTATTCCTGCCAGAACGATTGGTTGGCGTTCATCGCACGCACACACACACACACATACACACACACAGACACACAATCAAGTCTCCAAAATCAATGCTTCAGATTTTAAACCTTAGGATCGAACACTTTTAAGAAGGATTTCGATTGTAGTATTGATGTAATATTTTATGTTTATATCTTTCTCTCTTATAACCATTCTCGCCTTCTCGCTTCTTCCCTTCTATTGTTTTCTCTCTCTTATTAAAATACATAGGGCGATGGTTTTGACAGCGATGTAAAGATTTTATGAAAGTTTTCTATTCTTTATTTATTTGAGATATTTTTTTGTCTCCTTTCTTTCTTTGTGCATATGTTAACGGAAGGAGAGAGGAGAAGAAGGAGTCTTTTTCTCTCTCCTGCAGTCCTCTTAAATCCTGCCATCCTTGCCTCTCCCTCTTCTTTCCTATCCTTCCTATTCACTCCTGATGTATTCCTACCTCTTCCTATGTATTTACTCCCTATTTACTCCATCTTCCTATGTATTTACTCCCTATTTACTCCATCTTCCTATGTATTTACTCCCTATTTACTCCATCTTCCTATGTATTTACTCCCTATTTACTCCATCTTCCTATGTATTTACTCCATCTTCCTATGTATTTACTCCCTATTTACTCCATCTTCCTATGTATTTACTCCCTATTTACTCCATCTTCCTATGTATTTACTCCCTATTTACTCCATCTTCCTATGTATTTACTCCCTATTTACTCCATCTTCCTATGTATTTACTCCCTATTTACTCCATCTTCCTATGTATTTACTCCATCTTCCTATGTATTTACTCCATCTTCCTATGTATTCCTACCTCTTCCTATGTATTTACTCCCTATTTACTCCATCTTCCTATGTATTTACTCCCTATTTACTCCATCTTCCTATGTATTTACTCCCTATTTACTCCATCTTCCTATGTATTTACTCCCTATTTACTCCATCTTCCTATGTATTTACTCCCTATTTACTCCATCTTCCTATGTATTTACTCCCTATTTACTCCATCTTCCTATGTATTTACTCCCTATTTACTCCATCTTCCTATGTATTTACTCCCTATTTACTCCATCTTCCTATGTATTTACTCCATCTTCCTATGTATTTACTCCCTATTTACTCCATCTTCCTATGTATTTACTCCATCTTCCTATGTATTCCTACCTCTTCCTATGTATTTACTCCCTATTTACTCCATCTTCCTATGTATTTACTCCCTCTTCCTATGCATGTATTCCCGCTTCCTATGTATTCCCCTCTTCCTATGTATTTAATCCTTATTTACTCCCTCTTCCTATGTATTCCTATGTAATCCTTTCTTCCCGCCTTCAGTTTTATCTTTCCATCCAGTCTTCGCGTCGTCTTGCCCTGTATTTTCTCCCGCCTTCCATCCATCCGTCTTGCATTCCGGTCTGACTGACACATTAATTCGTAAACTGTTCGCTGACTGAGGTGGTTTTTGGCCGCGAAAGTTGTGACTGGGGCCCATCTCCTTAATTACTAGAGAGAGAGAGAGAGAGAGAGAGAGAGAGAGAGAGAGAGGAGAAATGTCAGAAATCCTTTATTATTTTTTGTTAATCATAAAGTAAACAGCCGATATTTTTTTCACAACACTATTCATTAACCCGTACTTGGCCCCGCCCCGCCCCGCCCCGCCTCTAATCTATCTATAATAATATAAGCGAAAGTGTGTCTGTCTGTCTGTCTGTGTGTGTGTGTGTGTGTGGTATAGGTTCCGACCCCCGTGGCGCAATCACCTCATATGACACATTTTTGGAACCAGGTCGACCAGGGGAAGGTTTTAAGCCCACTTATGAAATGATCCGATCACCTTTTTTTTTTTTTTTTTTTTTTTTTTTAGCAGCCTATTAGCGAGAATTGTGAAAAAAAAAGTGGGTTGCGAGAATTGAGGAAACAAACCTTGATGTAGGGTGATGGGTAATGGGTGAGTGAATGGGTGGGGTGATGGGTAATGGGTGTGGGGTGATGGGTGAGTGAATGGGTGGGGGGTGATGGGTTGGGGGTGATGGGTGATGGGTGAGGGAATAGGTGGGGGGTGATGGGTAATGGGTGAGTGAATGGGTGTGTGGTGATGGGTAATGGGTGAGTGAATGGGTGGGGGGTGATGGGTAATGGGTGAGTGAATGGGGGGTGATGGGTAATGGGTGAGTGAATGGGTGGAGGGAATACATACATTTCTACATCCATGATTTCAGGAAAGTTAGAAGGGGCTTTCTGGAGAGTCCGTGTTTGGTGGGCCGAAGGCCCACCAAACACAGGTGGTGGGCCGAAGGCCCACCAATAGCCCTTCGCAGGAGCTAGCCAAAAAGTCCGCCCGGAGGGCGGCTTTGCGGCTAGTAGCATATAAAGTGACTAATAATACTGCGTTGCGAAGGGGAGGTGGCTAATATAGTGACTAATAATACTGCGTTGCGAAGGTGACTAATAATACTGCGTTGCTCGTCCTTCGCCGATTAAGGCGTCTTACTGGTTTTTAAATGCCATTCACTCTTACGTTTCGAGAGACATTTGTGCCTTCATAATGAAGTTGACTACATATCGCAGATGCCCTAAACCAAAAAATTACCTAACAGCACACACCATGGTGGGAGGATGGTGGTCTCGGAGCCTGCAGGGTGACGTGCCGTAGAAAGCAGCATGTGTCCAGACTTTCCTGTGTTCTGGAATGCTTGGTGACTGTGAGGGCTTACCTGTACTAGACGGGCCTCTTCCCAACACAGTGTATGGGCGTGTGTACGTGGCTCCATAGCGGCGTGCGTTACAAGTGGCTCCAAGGCGGGCTGTGATGCGCACGTTGTCAATACAAGACAGACGATCACTAATATTTGTCACCTCAATAACGGAATGACATTAAAGATCATATTCTTATTGCTTTATTAAAAAAAAGGAAGAAATAGCATAAAAGTGTTAGGTAAGCCTGATTTATATCATACAAGTAATATCCAATGCACTGAAAACTAATAAGATTTACTCAGAATACTTGCGACATCATTTACAAGCAATACCATTGAAGATTGATGCTAGGTGGATGGACCGAGAGACATAAAGAAATACATACACAGATGGATAGACATCTGGACGTAGAAAAAATACATAAAAACAAACAAGACAGATAGACAATGAAAGACAGACCGACAAAGAGATGAAATGCCTGAACAAGCAGTCCAAGAATCACTACCTTTGTTTATTCCTGACTGATAGACAAACTAGATGATTAACACTTCGACCTCACATGCGTCCACTACCAACACACTTGTCTCTCTCAGGCTAAGCGGCGAACACGTCACTCATTCAAAGGTCAGGTTTATTTTGCCTCATAATTATTCCTTTGGTTACTGTCGCAGATGGATGTCAAGGTGCAAAGAAAAGTATGAAATCAAGTTCCTTCATCTCTTTTTCATTGAGTGACCTTTCCAAGCTGAAATTCTGGTAATATTTCATGATGGTAAAGTTTATCCTCTTTGTTCGTCGTAATAAGATGTGACTGGTAAAGAAAGCGAGTAGTTGTTCAGCCTTGCATCACGCTGTATGCCGTATACATGCTGTCCATGTATACGATGTCCTTTGAAGTAATTGCTGGAATATAATATAGGTGATTAAAGTAATTATTTTATCCGAATTATATGTCCGATTCTGATTCCTAATTATTTTAAATGCTCTAAATCTACATAGACAAATAGATGTATAAGAGGATAGAGGAATATACAGATATATAGATAGATAAATAGACATCAAATAATAGGTAAGTAATTAAACATATAGATATACAAAGATCATAGGTGATGATTTAATAAATATATACATAACTAGACAAATGGGCATAAAAATAAATAAGAATAACATTTTGTAAGCGATGGAGTGCGTTCAAGAAACTGATAAACATCACAAAGTAGAATTTGACTTGACAAAAAATATTGTTTAAACCAAAATAATGTCTTGATTTTAACTTTGTGATCAGAAATCTATATTACTAAGACTTACAACACTAAGGAGTGTCTAAAGAAGAGTGGAGTAGACAGTACTTGTGAATGAAAATGATCGAAACTATATAAAACTTATCTATAATAATATAAGCGAAAGTGTGTGTGTGTGTGTGTCCGCGATAGGTGCCGTCCCCCGTGCCCCAATCCCATCATATGGTACAGTTTGGGAACCAGCTCGACCAGGGGCAACTTTTAAGCCCACTTATGAGATGATCCGATCACTTTTTTTTTTTTTTTTTTAGCAGCCTATTAGCGAGAATTGTGAAAAAAAACGTGGGTTGCGAGAATTGAGGAAACCTTGATGTAGGGTGATGGGTAATGGGTGAGTGAATGGGTGGGGTGATGGGTAATGGGTGTGGGGTGATGGGTGAGTGAATGGGTGGGGGAATAGGTGGGAGGTGATGGGTAAATGGGTGAGTGAATGGGTGTGTGGTGATGGGTAATGGGTGAGTGAATGGGTGGGGGGTGGGGGGTAATGGGTGAGTGAATGGGTGGGGGGTGATGGGTAAGGCGTTAATACATACATTTCTACATCCATGATTTCAGGAAAGTTAGAAGGGGCTATCTGGAGAGTCTGTGTTTGGTGGGCCTTCGGCCCACCAAACACAGAACAACTCCAGGAGAACACTCCAGGAGTCCACCAAAGTCAGAGTCCACCAAACACAGAACACTCCAGGAGAACACTCCAGAAAGCTGTGTTTGGTGGGCCGAAGGCTCACCAAACACAGGTGGTGGGCCGAAGGCCCACCAATAGCCCTCCGCAGGAGCTAGCCAAAAAGTCCGCCCGGAGGGCGGCTTTGCGGCTAGTATATCATATTATAGGGTCACAGGGAGTGGATAGTTAAAACGCAGCACTTTGGCTGCCATGAAGAGTAAGGTAATGACTAAGGCCATATCGTGTTGTGGGTACCTGATAATGATTGGAGAGTTATGGAATCTTAACTTATTTGTAACTTAAAGAATATAATTTCGAGACGATGAAACATGGTAACATCTGTGCAGGCAGACAAGTTTGGATAAATGGAAACTATGGATATTGACGCCACACTGAACACAGAGCATAACAAGACAAAATTAGGTATGATATGATACTACTAAGGAAAATTAAAATTAAAACGAAAAACAAAGTAAAACATAATTATAGCGATTGACAGGAGATTGCGACAACTTTTTTTTTTGTGCCGTACACAAGCCCGCCCACTATGCTATCAAAATAATAAATACTATAACCTCGAAGACCAGCTTGCTCCACCAAGTATATTAACTGGTGATCGCAGTAAACAATAGTCTCCTGAAACCATTGAATTTCAGGCTTTCCATCTAAATAGCGGTACCTGCAAGTCTTTAATTAATTAAACCTGAGCTTTAAATGCCATCTGAGCCAGGAAGCTTACCCCCCCCCCCCACAGTGTATCCTGATGCAGTCCTTTGTGACACGCGTGGTGGGTGCTTTGACAGATTATTGTAATGGATCGTTATAGTGACGTCACAGCACATGGTTCCGTACTTGGCCCTGACCACCCTGGCTATAGCACGATTGCTTTATCTTGCCAAGGGATATAATCCAGGGAGGCGCAGCCAGCAATATAATTCGGGAGGCGGTCCCAGAATGACAAACCATGACAAACACCATGCACTTCCTACACAGTGCACTCACTTTTATCCCGGTATACGGGAGCCCGACTGCCTGCCAGTGCCTGGTGACAGGACTCAGAGGCCCCAAACAGGACAGGAGTACAGACTGTGCAGGACGAATTCCTAATTGGTAATTCCTTCATCATCCTTGAACAATTAGTGAAACCAGGAGGGTAACATATCTGATGGCATTCGGTGAGATAAAAACATTAAAGTGAAATTACTGTGAAAATTAAACCCAGGTCACTTGCACTAGATATTTTGGTACAAGACGAAACATTGTGGTACGCGAGAGGCTGAGTGAAACCTGTGAGCAAACTTACAAAAGGGTGGTACTTAGAGGCTGAAAGGAGCAAAAAGGTCGCGGTTTGTTTATATTGACGGCATAAACATAATTTTATACCAACGTCAACGGAGTGAATGGGTGTGGGGTGATGGGTAATGGGTGAGTGAATGGGTGTGGGGTGATGGGTAATGGGTGAGTGAGTGGGTGGGGGAAGATGGGTAACGCGTGTGGGGTAATGGGTGAGTGAATGGGTGTGTGGTGATGGGTAATGGGTGAGTGGAGGAATTCCTTCCCTTCTTTGATTCCTTATTTCTTTCCTCGTCAGTTCCTCTTCTGACTCTTCATCCCTCCAATTTCTTCCTTACTCCTTATTCCTCCTTTCCTTCTCTCATATCTCCTTCCTTCCCTCTCTCCCACCTTCCATTATCACCCCATCATCACCAAAAGGAGATGAGATTCCCCCTCTTTCTGCACGAGCGACTGTCAGAGGCCCCCCTGCCGCTAGGATCGCTGCCGTCCATGAAATCAAAATGGCGCGCCATGTTAAATCACCCGAGTGACACCTCTCGGTAGAAGCTCTCTGGGCACCCTCCTCGTTGCTAGTGCTACCACTGCCGCCAGCCTCCCCCTCGCCTCATACACCCAC
>JACEEZ010026173.1:42474-72474 GCA_016584305.1 Chionoecetes opilio | reverse complement strand
GGACTGAATGAACACTAGTTTCGTGGGTGACATTTCAGTTTGTGTGGGGCGATCGAACCGAGAGTCGGGCAATCGAAACAGGGGTAGTCATTTGAGTATATGTATTTGGTGTGAAATGACTTGGTTATTAGATCAGGGACAAATGCTTGATGTGTATAGCTTCTAATAATTTAGTGTCACTAGGGTAGTGTGCCTTGGATAGGATACTAAAGTCATTCATAGAAAAAGGGTGATCTAAATCATGTGAGTGTGAGCGGATTGCAGATTGCGAAGGTGAAGAAATGGGTCGACCAGTACGTGCAGAAACACCTTTATGCTCAGAAAGCCTAAGGGTTAGATTCCTTGTCGTCTCGCCGACGTATCTAGCGTTACAGCTAGAACATTTGAATTCGTAAATTATGTTAGAAATAAGGGCTTTAGGTATAGAGTCTTTATATTTGAAATGAGTTCTTAAGGTAAAGGAATTGGTAAAAATAAATTTAAATTTTGAGTTAGGAAGATGTGACTTAAGTAGATCATTGAGTTTTTTTCCGAATGGTGTAACTGAGATGGCCGTAAAATGGGAGTTTAACATAGTGTGTGTCTAATATCGGTTTGGGTTCGTTCGACTCTGGGTTGAACTTTTTATCTAAGAACTTTGAGATGATTGTTTCAATTAATTTGAGGGGGTAGCCATTGTTTTGGAAAAAAATAGTAAGGAATTTGATCTCAT
Organism: Chionoecetes opilio; assembly: GCA_016584305.1. Classification (NCBI taxonomy): domain Eukaryota; kingdom Metazoa; phylum Arthropoda; class Malacostraca; order Decapoda; family Majidae; genus Chionoecetes; species Chionoecetes opilio. Next base: position 71,762 of record JACEEZ010026173.1, on the reverse strand, counting down.
TATCAAAGGAAAACCAATTAGATGAGAAACTATAGCATCTGTGTAGTAGGGTCTTAATAGTATTGATTTTAAAAAGGTTAGGGATAAATGAAACATATTGAGTTCCTAAGCCAGTGAAAGTAGGTTTTCTATAGACTGAGGTGGTAAGGTAATTATTTTTACTAGTAACTAGGATATCTAAAAATGGTAGTGATGATTGTTTTTCAATTTCATATGTGAACTTAATGTTTGGGTGCTGAGAATTAAGGTACTTCAGAAATAAGGGAATGTGCTCGGTATTTTTAAAAAGTAAAAAAGTGTCGTCTACATATCGTTATAATAAAAAGGTTTAAATGCTTAGGACAGTTAGACAGCCACATGTCCTCATGGTGACATAAAAAAGCATTAGCAAATGAAGGACCCAGGCACGATCCCATGGAAACACCATCAGTTTGGACATAAAGTTTTTTGTTAAAAATAAATGGAGAGTCTTTTATAACTAAAGTTAGTAAATCAGAGAATTGTTTTTTTGTGTAATTAAGAAAAATGGTAGCTTTATGAAATAAATTATCAGTGATTATTTCAATAGTCTCATCTATGGAATATTTGTAAATAGTGATTGGATGTCAAAACTAGCCATTACCGCATTGTTTACGTTTAATTGTTTTTTAATTCATGTGCAAATTCAAAGGAGTTCTTAATTGTGTGTTCATTACTAGTTAATGGGGCAATTATCGGGACGAAGTATTTAGCTAGGTTATAGTTTTAAAAGGTGCCTATAGTACTAAGAATAGGACGTAAGGGGGTTACCTATTTTATGTGTTTTTGGTATCCATAAAGGACACCAGGAGAAGAGCCACTAGGAAATATATAATGGAAAACATCTTTAGTAATGACTTTTTATTTAAGTAATGTTCTAGGGTGACGGATAAGTCTATCCTCCATTTTAGTGATGAAAGAAAATGTGTTGTTTAGCGAGGACTTTAAATTTTGATTTATCACTAAGGATGGATTCAGTTTTGTTAATGTACTCAGTTTTTTTCTAAAATTACTGTGCCGCGTCCTTTATCGGGTCTAGTGATTAGGATAGTATCATCAGATTTTAAAGGGGATTAAGGGCATCAATTGAATTTGTGGGAGTTTTGGGAATGAATGTTTAAATTCATTGAATTCGCGATATGATGAATGGGCAATAGTGGAGATGCCTTGAATTAAGTTATCCCACTCCGTAATAAGTATTTTTTTAGCTTTATATTTAAGTGTATTAACAAGCTTCTCAAATGTAAAGTAGTGATTGACATAGTTAATATTAAATTTTGGTAAGGCAAAAGGTAATCCGAGTGAGAGTAAATCTTTTTCAACAGGAGTTAACGAACGGTTAGAAAGATTTAAATTTCGACTTTATCCCTATTAACAGAGTGTTCCAGAGGAATGCCTAGAGAGCACAGTTTTTTTCCTATGACAAGCTTTGGGTGTTTCGAATTTAGAGTCATTACTACGTACTAATCTATTAAAAAGACAATTAAAAACAAGCCATGACAAGGGTTTTTCAGATCAGATTAGTTTGATTAAAGTCTTCTATGTGATTTTTAAGTAGCCTGTTTTTCTCTTTTAATTCTAAGTTTAGTAATTTGAATTGAAATGACTTATATGTAGATGTATTGTTTAGCATGGGTTTATATAATTTAAATTGGAGGAAATTAGGGATTATTCCATAAGTTTTACAGGTTTGCAAAAATTCTATATCTAGTCTAGTCTTTTTTACTTTGTAATCAGTCTTCTCTAGTTTACGGTATTGGGATAGAGAAGCATTACTATACCTACGTTTTAGGATATCAATAAAGGGGACATTTTTAGGGAATCTAATTTTGAGGATAAATAATAATACCCAGGATATCACTGCTAACCTAGGCATGGTACGAGTGTAGCTTACGTGACGATCTGTGTATACCTGCCCTACCTGGGCTGCTGGGAAAATTCTTAGTGGATTTTCCTAGTTGGTAGTACATGTGACGATCTGTGTAGCTATACCTGCCCTCCCTGGGCTGCTGGGAAGATTCTTAATTGATTTTCTTATTTGGTACATCTTGATGTTTCAGGGTGACAAAGACACTCGTCATACTTGGGGTTGTTTATGCGCAACGTTTCGCCAAGGCACTTGGCATCATCAGGCTAAAAATAGTTAAAAATTTAATATATTGCAATGCTAAAAAGCGAACATCTAAAAAATAATTCTAAGAAACAATAAAATATTCCTATATTATCTAAAATTACTAACTAATAAATAAAATATAATTTGTACTTAACGGACCTTGGTGTGTATGCTGTCTGAGTTGGTAGAGGACTGAATGAACACTAGTTTCGTGGGTGACATTTCAGCTTGTGTTCGATCGCCCCACAACCTTTGTTGCTGGGTTCCTGCCCAGGAGTCAGGACTCAGTGACTCAGTGGACTCAGTCACTGACTGTCAGTTCCGCAAGATGCTGTGAGCGCGAATCAAGGGTTAGCAAGCAGTAGACTGTGGGTCCGACTGCTTTCTTTTATGATGCTTGGGTTTTTGTCCTCGCTGGGGGTCCCTATGGATTCATAGTCTCAATAGTGTTATTTACCGTTAAATAGAATTATTCCCTCATGTTTTTAAAGAAGTTTCGTATATACTTTGATAGCGTGGTGGAGGCCCGTTACGGGGAAGTGAGCAGCGTGCCCTAGGCTGTCATCCCTGCTTCCAGAGCTTTTGTTCTCTCTGGGGACAGACGCAGCCACTACCATTGCAGAATGATTTGGGTATCTATATTGAACTTCAAATGAAAAATGTATTGCTTTATTATTGCTTTAAATGAAATTATTTTGCGACTGCGTGGCGGGAGACACTGCGGGGTGCGAAAGGAATGGCTTAGGCTTTGTTGCTATCAACTGCACGATGACCCATTAAGACAGACATACAAGCATTTGGCCTTTTTTCTCATCAGAACGTGGGCACCAGTTGCAGAAAGATCTTAAGTGGATATTTGCCCTCATCGGGGATCGAGGAGGAGGAGGAAGAGATCAGGAAGTAATGATGGGAGGATATATGGGATATATGAAGATATACGACCATCCACCTGTTGCATATGGATAAAATTTCATACAATATCCAACTATTGCAAGTATACCGTTTACCATTTTTACCTGATGGCAGGTAGGTATCCAGTAACAGTAGGTCTATCATGAGATTTTGTCCAATTGTAAATTTATTTGTTATATCAAACGCATTGCAAATCACAAATACTCTGATATAATTAATGTAACATAAACATCAGACTTATATAGGAAAAGCTTAAATTAAGAAATTTACATGTAAATTGTGACATTTACCATAACAATTAGGTACTTGAAAGCAGATATAAATTTATGAAGTTAATATTATACTTCGTTTAGATTCTCAGCAAAGTGTATGTGCGTCTGAATGAAAATCACAGTCATTATCGTCTATTTCTGATCCTATGATGCTCAGCAGTTTCGACGAATCTTGGGAATGTCAGAGGAGGACACCACCCACCATCTTGAACTGTCTTGAAAGTCTCTTTTCTTATTGCCTGCTTTGCCGTGAAATACTGAAGATAACCAGACGTGTTATTTGATCCACTTGTATTATATTATATATATATATATATATATATATATATATATATATAATATATATATATATATATATATATTATATATATATATATGAAGCTGCAATGATTTGATGTTGCGACGCTCTTTCAAATTGTAAATTTGATATAATTTGATATATTCTTGACAGTGTTTCCTAGACAGTATAGAACTGAAGACACCTGTCCTTGAGGATAGTGGGTAGAAAGTAGTCACACAGGCAGCCCCGTTTGGCCCTGTTGCTGTCTGTTCTATTCTTCCTTTGTATAGGTAGGTCTGAGATCTAAGGGAAAATAATTACGTATCAAATGTGCCATAAGTCTCTTTTTGTCTTAGGCAATATCCTAGGGCAATAATAGTCTATAAATGCTGCTTGGAAGTTGCTAGGCAGTTTACTAGTCCTAAGCACTTTTTCCCCCTAGACACGTGTATATATATTATATATATATATATATATTATATATATATATATATATATATATATATATATATATATATATATATATATATACGCACGATGGTGATAGATGATGTCCTGCAAAGTACAACTGAAACCAATGCTTCACTTCGGATATAGGATATTGTTCGACTGAGGAACTAGGTAGCTGGAAACATATGGTTGTTTAACAGGGATAATTTAATGTTGCGGCTCTTATTGAGTTTAGACACGGACAGAAAAGAACCAAGCTCTTACCGTCCCAGAGATAAAAGCAATAGTTCTACTGAAGAACTAGGCTGCTGGTAAAATATAGTTGTGTAGCTGCCTGCGATTATAATTAGGATGCAGCTCTCACTCAGTTTGGACACATTCGTATTATAAACATTTAAGAACATAAGAATACTACAAGAGGTTGTGAGACCTACACGTCGTAGTTCCTGTTACTTAACACTACTTACATCCACGTTTCATCCCCATCCATGAACTTGTCTAGCCTTCTTTAAAAACTCCCTATTGACTCCGCACGAACTACCTGATGCCTGTGAGTCCATTCCAATCATATACTATTTTACATTATATTTTACAGTCATTTTAGAAAATTTGTCATATTAATGCAATGTGTTACCAAATATTTTGAAAGAGTACAAACTTTTTACTCACATGATTTTCTTTTCTTGAGGTTTCTTTTTATTCTGGGCTTGCATTTTCTTTTAACATATTTTTTATTAACGTTGATAAACCATTGAGTTTTAGTAAACAATTGAATTTTAGTGTATTTCGATTATATATAATATACTATTATAAAGATTAATTAGTACCGAATGACACATTATTCATTCACTAATTATTATGCTGTATGATATGAAGGAACCTCCTGTCTGTACATATAAAGTTCTGGTTTTGAATCCTACTTTTTTCTTCGTGTAGATTAAGTATTTAAATATATATTTTCATGAGTGGTCATCCTGTTAGCCTGCGCCGCGCCGGTGGCTGGGTCGGTGGAGTCGCTTTCACGGGCAGGGCCAGAAGCCACAAAACACTTAAAGACCTTTTTTTGGTTGTTAGTCCAACGACGGAACCCACAATGCGGAAAATTCGTCGGTTTCGTCGTGAACGTGCACACTGTCCAACGACTGCTCAAGACCGGTATTAGCAGAGGTCGGAAGTCTCCAGACATGCTCATTATTGCTTGGTATGCTATGAAATATCTTTTTTATAGGTGAATGTAGACATATGATTGCATTTGGATGGACATTATTCATATATATGAGTAAAGAGATGAAATACAAGCAAGGGACTCATCTACGTCTGGCAGCGCGGCCTTCGGCAGCAGCAGCAGCAGCATGATGAAGCCCGTTAGGTGGATATCAACACCAACTTCACTAAGGGAGATAGATGTCTTTGGTAATATTTAGTAGGGGAGCGAGAACCCCTTGAGGAATCCTATGATCCCAGGTGATATCCTATGGTGCTATCACAGGTGTGGGAGCTGACTGTCTTCTTCTGGAAGGCACAGGTGAGGCGGATAACTGCGGGTTTTTACTCAAAAGTTTTGAGTGGCGGCTGGAGTCGCCATCTCCATCGCCACTGTAGGTTTGGGCAGGTTTAAACGTCTTATTACTCGTTATTATACAACTTAGTGATTATGGTGAGATGTTATATATACTTGTCATTATCTAAATCAATGTAGCACCGTGTGTCACCTTAAATAAGGGTGATTTAAAGATGTTATGATGAGGTGACTGATGGCGGGGCAGTGACTGAGAGGCCTTGCCGCGGGACCTCCCCATATCACAAATATTCACTATTTCAACCTACACACACACCTTCTACCACCAAAACACTAGCAACACAAGCTCCTTACTTATACATCTTACTATCTGATACATTAAAACTCCTTAAAACGCAAGCATTCCGAATAAAACGAGAATTAGTTTGAGATGACGGGGAAAGAAGGCGGGGAGAGGCAGTCTGGCATGCCATTCTTGCCCGGAAATATGTCTCGCTGACTTGTGATTGGTCGAGAAGTTTTAAAAACTGTTTGTCATTGGCTGGTGGCTGCTGACGCGCTTGATGACGTCATTACTCGCCTTAGCCAGTCAGCGCCTTCCGACGCGTTAACGACCGAAAAGGGAGACTTTGTAGCTTTCGTCGTTAGGAAAATAAGTTCAGAGAGATGGTCGTTGCTGGCGCAACTACCTTTGTTGTTGGGTTCCTGCCCAGGTCTAGGACGTCAGGGCCAGAAGCCACAAAACACTTAAAGACCTTTTTTTGGTCGTTAGTCCAACGACAGAACCCACAACGCGGAAAAGTCGTCGGTTTCGTCGTTAACGTGCACACTGGCCAACGACTGCTCAAGACCGGTATTAGCAGAGGTCGGAAGTCTCCAGGCATGCTCATTATTGCTTGGTATGCTATGAAATATCTTTTTTATAGGTGAATGTAGACATATGATTGCATTTGGATGGATATTATTCATATATATGAGTAAAGAGATGAAATACAAGCAAGGGACTCATCTACGTCTGGCAGTGCGGCCTTCGGCAGCAGCAGCAGCAGCATGATGAAGCCCGTTAGGTGGATATCAACACCAACTTCACCAAGGGAGATAGATGTCTGGTAATATTTATTGGGGAGCGAGAACCCCTTGAGGAATCCTATGATCCCTGGTAATATCCTATGGTGCTATCACAGGTGTGGGAGCTGACTGTCTTCTTCTGGAAGGCACAGGTGAGGCGGATAACTGCGGGTTTTTACTCAAAAGTTTTGAGTGGCGGCTGGAGTCGCCATCTCCATCGCCACTGTAGGTTTGGGCAGGATTAAACGTCTTATTACTCGTTATTATACAACTTAGTGATTATGGTGGGATGTTATATATACTTGTCATTATCTAAATCAATGTAGCACCGTGTGTCACCTTAAATAAGGGTGATTTAAAGATGTTATGATGAGGTGACTGATGGCGGGGCAGAGTGACGGAGAGGCCTTGCCGCGGGGCCTTCCCTTATCACAAATATTCACTTTTTCAACCCACACACACACCTTCTACCACCAAAACACTAGCAACACAGGCTCCTTACTTATACATCTTACTATCTGATACATTAACACTCCATAAAAGGCAAGTATTCCGAATAAAACGAGAATTAGTTTGAGATGACGGGGAAAGAAGGCGGGGAGGGGCAGTCTGGCATGCCATTCTTGCCCGGAAATATGTCTCGCTGACTTGTGATTCGTCGAGAAGTTTTAAAAACTGTTTGTCATTGGCTGGTGACTGATGACGCGCTTGATGACGTCATTACTCGCCTTAGCCAGTCAGCGCCTTCCGACGCGTTAACGACCGAAAAGGGAGGCTTTGTAGCTTTCGTCGTTAAGAAAAGAAGTTCGGAGAGATGGTCGTTGCTGGCGCAACTACCTTTGTTGCTGGGTTCCTGCCCAGGAGTCAGGACTCAGTGACTCAGTGGACTCAGTCACTGACTGTCAGTTCCGCAAGATGCTGTGAGCGCGAATCAAGGGTTAGCAAGCAGTAGACTGTGGGTCCGACTGCTTTCTTTTATGATGCTTGGGATTTTGTCCTCGCTGGGGGTCCCTATGGATTCATAGTCTCAATAGTGTTATTTACCGTTAAATGGAATTATTCCCTCATGTTTTTAAAGAAGTTTCGTATATACTTTGATAGCGTGGTGGAGACCCGATAAGGGGAAGTGAGCAGCGTGCCCTAGGCTGTCATCCCTGCTTCCAGAGCTTTTGTTCTCTCTGGGGACAGACGCAGCCACTACCATTGCAGAATGATTTGGGTATCTATATTGAACTTCAAATGAAAAATGTATTGCTTTATTATTGCTTTAAATGAAATTATTTTGTGACTGCGTGGCGGGAGACACTGCGGTGTGCGAAAGGAATGGCTTAGGCTTTGTTGCTATCAACTGTGCACGATGACCCATTAAGACAGACATACAAGCATTTGGCCTTTTTTCTCATCAGAGCGTGGGCACCAGTTGCAGAAAGATCTTAAGTGGATATTTGCCCTCATCGGGGATCGAGGAGGAGGAGGAAGAGATCAGGAAGTAATGATGGGAGGATATATGGGATATATGAAGATACATGAAGATACTACTACCTGTTGCATATGGATAAAATTTCATATAATATCCACCTATTGCAAGTATACCGTTTACCATTTTTACCTGATGGGAGGTAGGTATCCAGTAACAGTAGGTCTATCATGAGATTTTGTCCAATTGTAAAGTTATTTGTTATATCAAACGCATTGCAAATCTGAAATACTCTGATATAATTAATGTTACATAAACATCAGACTTATATAGGAAAAGCTTAAATTAAGAAATTTACATGTAAATTGTGACATTTACCATAACAATTAGGTACTTGAAAGCAGATATAAAGTTATGAAGTTAATAATATACTTCGTTTAGATTCTCAGCAAAGTGTATGTGCGTCTGAATGAAAATCAGTCATTATCGTCTATTTCTGATCCTATGATGCTCAGCAGTTTCGACGAATCTTGGGAAATGTCAAGAGGAGGACCACCACCACCAGTCTTGGACCTGTCTTGAAAGTCTCTTTTCTTATTGCCTGCTTTGCCGTGAAATACATGAAGATAACCAGACGTGTTATTTGATCCACTTGTATTATTATATATATTATATATATATATATTATATATATATATATATATATATATATATATATATTATATATATATATATATATATATATATATATTTTATATATATATATAATGAAGCTGCAATGATTTGATGTTGCGACGCTCTTTCAAATTGTAAATTTGATATAATTTGATATATTCTTGACAGTGTTTCCTAGACAGTATAGAACTGAAGAAAACCTGCTTGAGGATAGTGGTAGAAAGTAGTCACACAGGCAGCCCCGGGGCCCTTTGCTGTCGTTTTTCTTCCTTTGATAGGTAGGTTGAGGTCTTAGGGAAAAATAAATTAAGTATCAATTGTCCATAAGTTTTTTTGTTTTAGGCAATATCTAGGGAAAGAATATTCTATAAAGGCTAAGATTGAAGGCTTTATAGTCCAAAGCATTTTTTCCCCCGGGGACCGTGTATATATTTATATTTTATATATATAAATTATATATTATATTATATATATATTATATATATATAAATTTAATTAAATTATTTATTATATATTATTTTATTATATATTATATAATATAAAATTTTAATATTATATATATTATATATATATATATATTTATATATTATATATATTTATAATATTTTATATTTATAATTTATATATATTAGCCCGAGGGTGAAATGATGTCCTGAAAGTACAACTAAAAACCAATGCTTCACTTGGGATATAGGATTTTGTTGACTGAGGAACTGGTAGCTGGAAACATATGGTTGTCTAACGGATTTTTAAGTTCGGCTCTTATTCAGTTTAGCACGGACAAAAAAGAACCAACTCTTACCGCCCCCCAGAGAAAAACAATAGGAATAATCTAAAATGTGAGAGAAAGCTCTTTGTCCCCTTGGGGCGTAAAGGAGGAGAGGGGGGAAAGGGAAAAGGGGTCACTGTCTACTGTCTCTGCGGGGACCAACTGGTGGTGGTTGTGGAGTTGGTGGGCGTGGGGGTGGGGAGGTGGGAGAAGGGAGTGTGTGGTGTGTGTGGGTGTGTGTGTGTGTGTGGGTGTGTGGGGGGTTGGTGTGTGTGTTGTGTGTGTGTGTGTGGGTGTGGGTGGGGTTATAGTGCGTAATTTGGTTGGTTGCTGGCGTTTTCTTGTTTATAAATTGTTGATCTTTTCTTTCTCTTCCTCTTTTTTCTTCTCCTCCTCCTCCCCCTCTTCTGCTCTCCTATTTTCCCTCTTTCTCTTCCCCAATTTTTTACCCTTTCATAACGTTTTATTCTTTCCTCGGGTGCCTTTTCTTATTTTAACTTATTTGCCCTTTTTACTTTTTTACTTTTTTTCCCCTCTCTCCTCTCTCTCTCTTCTTCTTTTCTCTCTCTCTCTCTCTCTCTCTCCTCCTTTCTCTCCCTCTTCTCTCTCTCTCTTCCTCCTTTCTCTCTCTCTCTCTTCTCTCTCTCTCTCTCTCTCCTCTCTTTTTTTCTCTCTCTCTCTCTCCCCCCCCCCTCCCCTCTCTCTCTCCTCTCTCTCTCTCTCTCTCTCTCTCTCTCTCTCTTCTCCCTCTCCTCTTCTCTCCCCCTCTCTCTCTCTCTCTCCTCTCTCTCTCTCTCTCTCCTCTCTCTCTCTTCCCCTCTCTTAAAAAATTCCCCCCCTCTACTTAGCATTTTCTTTTTTTTTCATTCCCACTCACCTTTCCCCATCACTGTAGATGGCTTATTATCTATATTTTGTTATATAGGGGTAGTAGGGTAGTAGACGTAGTAAAAACAGAGTAGTAGCGGTAGGAGAAGTATAAGAGTAGTTTGTAGTAGCAGTAGCAATTTCTATCCTATAAAATATTGTCATCCCAAGTTGATAAGATTTAAATGAACGCACTTTTCCCCCCAAAATATTATGACCTACGTTTTTGAGTCTGGAATTGCGGGGTTTTTGCTTGGTGATTGACTTTTCCTTGGTTTTTATCTTGCAAGCCTTATATTTTATCCATTAAATTGTGTTTTACATTGAAAATTCGGAAGTCGAAGATAAAGTGAATCGGTATAAGGAAGGGAACGAAATATTTTGCAACCTTTTTATTTTCTGTCGAAGCTGTATAAAAACCCCAAACTAAAACCCCTAAAAAATAAAAAGTGTCCCCCCATCACAGCCGAAAATTTTTTTATTTGATATTTAAAAAGACTGAAAGACACGACAAAAGATAGACAGACGAAAAGGAGGGAGGAGGAGGGGGAAGAAGAGAGAGGAGGAGAGAGAAAAAAGGGAAAAGGAGGGGAGAGAGAGAGGAGAAAGAGAGGGGAAGAGAAGGAGAGGGGGAGAGAGGAGAGAAGGGAAGGAGAGAGAGAGAGGGGAAGGGGTTTAAAACGGCAGACTAAAAGGGCAGACAAAATAAATAAATGGAAAAAAACCTTTTTCCCTGCTGCGGGCCTTTTTTTTGTCCCTCGGGTTTCCCGCACCCCTGTTTTCCCCTCTCGCAAAAAATAAAAACAGAAAAAAAATTAAAATAGAAAAAAATATAAAAGGACAGAGCCCGAATGGCAGAAAGGGAGGGACAATAGTAATATAGTAAACATGCAGTGACCGTTAGTATGATGTGTAAGGACCCCCTCTTGCTTGCATGAATCTTAACCCTTCACGCCCGGTTTTTCCTTTTCTATAAAAAATTGTATGTTTTCGAGCCAAAATTACAAAAAGTAACTAAATAAACCAAAATTTGCAGTCGCAAGGATACTAAAGGTATAAACTATAAATATTTCTAATAGTCACTAAAATCGTCTACTGGTACCCAAATTACAAGGAAAAAACGTTTTTGGGTCTTTAAAGGGGTTATACTGTTTCATGCAAGAGCTGGTTCCTACATTGGGGGGCAGCGGTGGGATAATAGTATGAAAAGGGTTTTTAAAACCAAGGAGAAAAGCTATGATATAAAAACCCCTATATAATGGTAACATTTCTATTTTCCCCGTTGTCATCGTTTGTCATCTTGCTATTACCCCCCTTCATGTCTAAGGGATAACTCGTTTTATTTTCCCAAAGGGCATAGTTTTTCCCGAGCAAACTTGGTAATAATTCACGTAGGAAAAAATACATCTGGTCATTGAAGGATAATATAAATAATAATAATGAGATAAGAGATGATGGGGAAATAGTAATAATAAAAAAATGTGATTGACAATATTCTGTCTATAATTTTAATACGTACCCAGTGATGTTGTCTCGACATCTTATAACTCAAACTCTCTACTTTAATAAATATTCCAGCATCAATTAAATATACGTTTATACACGACCACATAAGTGAAATTATTTCATGCCCGTGCTCGAGGTAAAGAAAAAAAAGAGACAGGGATAGACAGATTCAGATCTAAAAAAGAAAAAAATACCTAACTAATGTGGCCAAAGGCTACAAATTAAAGGAGGAAACGATGCATAGGAATGATTAACATCAAAGGGAAGGCTAAACTGACGCAGAAGGGGGAGGAGGAGATAGACAGTTACTAAACAAAGTACACCCCAAAGGAACTGATATGATAAGTAAGTAAAACCTCTCGCTCTCTCTCTCTCTCTCTTTCTCATTCTCTCTCACTCTCTTCTCTCCTCTCGTCTCTCCGCTCGCGCTCATCTCTCTCTCTCTCTCTTCTCTCTCTCTCTTCCTCCTCTCCTGCTCTCTCTTCTCTCTCTCGGTCTCTCTCTCCACCTCTTCCCCTCTTTCTCTCTCTCTCTCTCGTCTCCCCTTTAAAGGTCATTGCCCTAGTTACTGTTTTCTCCTCACGATTAGCTACCAATCAGAAGGGATGATGAGGTCAGAAGGTGATGGATGAGGCAGAAGGGATGATGAGGCCTAGAAGTCCATCAAACGCTTTGATCTTTCGTGAGAGAGCAGAGAGAGAGAGAGAGGAGAGAGAGAGAGAGAGAGAGGAGAGAGGAGAGAGAGATAGAGAGAGCGCGAGAGAGAGAGAGAGAGAGAGAGGAGCGAGAGATAGAAGCGCGAGGGGGACGGTGCGGGAGTCAATGGGATATTGTTTACCGGTTAGAGAGTATTAACTGTATCTGGGCTCTCTCCTCCTTCTTCGCTCACTCCTTCTCCGACTTCCTCTCCCCTCTCGTCCCGTCCTGGCTACCCCTCTCTCTCCGTCTCACTCTCCCTCCTCTCTCGTCTCTCTCTCGTCCACATCTTTTCCCTCCTCTCTCTGCTCTCTCTCTCCCTCTCTCTTCTCTTCTCTCCTCTCTCTCTCTCTCTCTCGGCCCCTTCTTTCATCCATCCCATGCTTCTTTCCTCTCCGTTCCGTACTTTCTCCTCACTAATTCCTGCTTCTCCTTCCTTCTTCCTCCCTTCTTCTCCTCCTCCACAGACCCCTCCTGGTTGAGGATCCATCCTGTTTGGGATGACAGACTCCGCCTCTAGCCCCGTTGGCCATAGCACTATTAGGAAGTCTGCTTAAATGATAAATTTTCTTCTTACAGACTCAAAAACGACGAGCACAACGGCACTAGCAGCATCCCTTAATCCTGTCTTACCCACAGCACGCTGGATCATGTATCCGTTTTCCGTAAATACTATTCAAAGTAAGATATCGAGCGCCCCTGTTACAGTGGGACCCTAGACACCCTGCCTGTAACCCTCACGCAAGTACCAAAACTATTAAGGAACTTAAATTACTCTAGCAGCAAGGCCAGAAGATTATTTTAAAAGCATAACGAATGATTAGCATACGTTTGTTGCCGAAACGCCAGCATCGTAGTATTCACTGCGAGTTGCCTCAACACAGAAGATAAACATTTATTAAGCTAACAATAGCCATTCCAGGCTATAAGACCATTCCTAAATTGTCGTACGCATAAAGCAGTGGAGGTGTCCATTCCTACTTTAAGATTAAAGTTGCACAGCATCGAAATCGATAAAGTAATCAAGATTCTTATGACTCAGTCTAACGCAAATATTAAGCTAAACGGTAAATTGCTAACTATTGGGAACAATATACGTCCTCTCCCCAATCATGCTGAGTCCGATTGCCCTCTAATGACGAGATAAAGTCAGTTGTCAACAATATACATACCATTATATGTGTAGATTTTACCTACTCGTATAACTGGAATATAATTCTGCTGCTAAGAGAATGTATGCGATTGCTTGCTATGGTAAACGAAGTATATTGTAAATCAGGTGGTTCCGTAGAGCCTACAGGATATATATCCTAGAATTTAGTTTTCACTACCACACCGACATTGATCTGATTGATTCTGCGATATAGGTATACATTTGAGCAAACATGATCACAGGTTGAAATCAGAATGCGGCAGAAAATTGCAATGTAAGACATCTAAAGAAAATCGTTTAGTAGTGTTCCCAATTTAATAAAAGCAGATTTCACGAAGATCAGTCAGGGTACTAAGTGAAGATTGATTGGATTGACCTACTAAACGTGAATACGCCGAAAAACATTGTAATTTATTCACAAATAACTCAATCGTTGGTTGAAACATGTTCCCATTGGTAATAAAATTCTGAATAACATAACGGACCCATTGGGGCATGATTTAATGTGAGATCAACAACTCATGGCAGCTAAGCGCCCGAGCGTATAAAGTTTTACAAAGCGAGCACAGTCGGAATGCGATTCTAGAGAGTACAATGCCGTAAAACGTCGTTGCAAGATTAATTTTAACGACTAAAAAGCGTTAGTATGGAAGAACAAATTGCAAAAGGAGATCGAAGATCAACTCCGAAAAGGTATCTTTCAATAATTCGAAGTAAGAAAACGTTAGAAACAAATATCTGGGCCACTGAAGATAGATACATCTTGGTAAATGTTAATAAGAGCAATGGTTCGTACTCAATGATTACTATTAATGCGGTATTTCATTAAAGCGAAGACTAAGCTCTATTACCATACCATGTAAACCATGTATGCCGATACTGCGAAGTGATAGATTGCGAATAGAGAGAATAACAGTAACCGGAAATATCAAAGTATTTGCAGAAGCTTGACCCAGCAAATTTCCTTGGGCGTGGACGAAATTTCGCCGCGATTACTTTTTGGCGAATGTCCACGTCACTATTCGCCTTCCTTAAGATTTATTCTCTCAATAAATCGCTAATGGACAAAAAAGTGTCCTAGTATGTGGAACTAGCTAATGTTTGCACACCATATTTCAAGAAAGAATAAGAGCCTCGCAAGTAGTTCACTGGGACAATTTTGAAGAAAAAAAAATATTGTTGAGATTAGATTTTTGAGCTTATTTAGGCACTAAATTGGCCATGCTGATTGCCAAAATATTTAGTCAGTTTTTTCTAGCAGCGCAGCTTTTTTCTCCACATCTTACCCTCTCATATAAGGCCAATTCACAGTGGGAGCTGTAGTAAAACTTGCCAGCTGATTACGATTTTGACTCATCGAGGGCTATGGGCAGAACTTGTTTGTGCAGTTACAATTGAGACAAGTGCGGTGAGATGTGTGTGCAGCTCCCATAGGTCATTGACTATCAATTCTGCAAATAGAAACAGCTGGATAGTAGGAATTAGAGGATTTGTTATGGCTTTTCTCTTAACCTGTTAACAACATTAGCCATTGTAATTCTACTTTCGTTTTATATCCTGTTTAATTTTTTGTTTTCAAAGTGCTTTGTAATATTCAGCTTAGTGTATTTATTTACTAGGTATATATTTCTTTGTCTTCAGATCATGTCTGCTCCTGCTACGTCCTCTCGTCGTAATCCTAAACAACCCTACTCCTTCTGCTATATATGTGGTACATTCAACCCATTCCAAGATCGGAGGGCAAGCTCAGCGTATTTGTCAAAACAAGCCTATTTCGCATAATTTTAAGTGAAACTCCGGTGATAAGACGAGCTATGGCCCCTCACAAAGTGTGCAAGCAGTGTGTCCGGGAGAGATTACTGGGCATGTGGCCAATAGGAACACGTGGAAAGTTGGCATTTGTTACATCCCCTGGTTTGGCGAAGCAAAGATCATTCCACAGTACTGTTACTCTTGTTTAGGTGAAAACATCAGATTTAACAAGAAAATAAAGTAAAATAGAATAATCCTATCTACCCGTCAGCTAAGAAGACCAACTGCCTTCATTCAAGCTGATTCCAGTGCCAGTTTTTCGACCAACTACATCCTCTAGAGATTTCGGAGTGATTTTGAAGACGCAGTGCAGCAATGATGCAGATTTTGACATTCTACGAGGATTCACAGCGTTCCGTAGGGGATCTTGATCAGCCAAGTTGAATGATTATCACGTGATTTGGGCCTAATCCAAACAAAGCTTCAGAAATACTAGCATCAAGACTGACGAGAAACACATATCTTAACAAGGAGTGAGAAGGTATCATACTTTTCGAACCAGAGAAATACACATTTCTGAGTACTTCGAAGTGCTCGCGGTTTGTGTTTTGCCATAACATTCCTCTGTTGACGTGAAGGGAAATTCCGGGCTTTCAATCTACCATCCAATGAATGCGATGTTCATTATTGATAGCTCCAAGCGGACTTGAAGTGTGTCCTCTACACAATGGGCAATTTGTTTTGGTCGCAATCCCTTATTGGGCATCGGTCTGTCTTCGCTGAAGAATGGGAGATGTAAGAAGTCGTTTGAGTTATGGCAATATGACAAACACAATTGGATCTCTTTGTTGGACCTTAAAATGGTGTCCTTCCTTCTTGGATCACACTGTGGATCCAAGTATCCCTGCTTTCTCTGTATGTGGGCTAGCAGAGCTCGAAGAATGCATTGGTTCAGAAACGAATTGGCCTCCGAGATCTGATCTATAAACCTGGAGATCCTAACATTGTACATGAGCCTGTTGCAGAAGAAAATAATATTCCCACATCTGCACATAAAAACTAGGTCCTCATGAAACAATTTTAAAGCATTGTCAATTGATTGGCGATGTTTTGAAGCGTACTCATCTTGGGCATTTCGGACTCGTCGATATGAAAGAAAAAAATCAAGGCGGCTAGCGCGGGTGTGTTTTGATGGTCCACAAATTCGACGCTCATCAATAGATGAAACATTTCAACGTACTACATGTCTAGACCTTGCAAAAGAATGCTTGCTTTCATTCAAAGACGTGTCAAGAACTTTCTTTGAAATAACGTGAAAGTAATTACACAAAATTGTTCCAGAAACTATTGTGAGAGCTACAAAGCGCTTGGTTTGCAACATGAGTATTAAGTACATTTTTTGCATAGCAATCTGCCAACTTTCCTGGGAAATCATGGTGCTGCTAGCGACGAGCAAGGTACTTTCACAGATTTGAAGGTTTATGGAAGGAACGTTACATGGTAGAATGGGATGTCAGATGATAGCTGCCTATGTTTGGAGCTCAAACCGATGGTCCACTCAAGTTAACACCTCCAGACAACCGCTAACAAACTATTTTTAAACTCTTAACCTGCACACTAATTATACCTTTCCATTCTAAAACATGCTTATCGATAATACATATAAGCGAAAGTGTGTCGGTCTGTCTGTTCGGTCTGTACTGTCTGGTCTGTCTGTCTGTCTTTCTTTCTGTTCTGTTGTGTGTGTGTGTGTGTGTGGTATAGGTTTCTCCCCCCGTGGCGCAATCACCTCATATGGCACTTTTTTGGAACCGGGTTGACCAAGGAAGTCATAATCCCAATTTATTAGATTATTCGATCACTTTTTTTTATTTTTTATTTTAGCAGCCCTATTAGCGATAATTGTGTGAAAAAAAAGTGCGTGGTTGCGAGAATTGACGAAACCTGATGTAGGGTGTGGGTAATGGGTGAGTGAATGGTGGGTATGGGTAATGGTGTGTGGTGTATGGTGGTGAATCTGGTGGGGGGTGATGGCGTTGGAGGGTGTGGGTGCTAGGTGAGGAATAAGTTGGGGGGTGATGGTAACTGGTAATATAAGCGAAAGTGTGGTACCTGTCCCCGTCTGTCCCTGTCTGTGTGTGTGTGTGTGTGTGTGTGGGGGGGGGTGGGTGTGTGTGTGTTGTGTCGTGTCACTGGTGATAGGTTTCCGCCCCCCCGGCGCATCACCTCATATGGCACATTTTTGGAACTGGGTTGACCAGGGGAAGTTTTAAGCCCAAATTATGAGATGAATCCGACCACTTTTTTTTTTTTTTTTTTGCAGCCCTCTTAGCGATTAATCTGTGAAAAAAAAAGTGGTTGCGATAATGGAGGAAACCTTGATGTAGGTTATGGTATGGTTGAGTGAATGGTGGGGTGATGGGTATGGGTGTGGGGTGATGGGTGAGTGATGGGTGGGGGGTGATGGGGTTGGGGGTGATGGGTGATGGGTGAGGGATAGTTGGGGGGGGTGATGGGTAGGGTAAATAATTAAGCGAAAGTGTGTCTGTCTGTCTGTCTTTCTGTGTGTGTGTAGTGTGTGTGTGTGTGTGTGTGTGTAGTCTGGTATAGGTACCTGCCCCCCGTGGTGCAATCACCTCCTATGGCACATTTTTGGCGAACCGGTTGCAGGGATAAGTTTTAAGCCCAACATACGAGATGATCCGATCACTTTTTTTTTTTTTTTTTTTAGCAGCCTATTAAAGCGATAATTGTAAAAAAAGTGGGTTGCGAGAATTGAGGAACCTTGCTGTGTCGGTGCTGGGTACTGGGTGAGTGAATTGTTGGGGTGAGGGTAATTGGGTGTGGGGTGATGGTGAGTGAATGGTGTGTGGGGTGATGTTTTGGGGTGATGGTCTGATGGTGAGGGCAATAGTGGGGGTGATGGGTCATGGTAAATATAGCGAAAGTGTGTCCTGTCCTGTCCTTGTCTGTCTGTGTGGTGTGTGTGTGTGTGTGTGTGTGTGTTGCTCTGGTAAGGTTTCCGCCCCCGGTGGTCGCAATCACCTCATATCGCACATTTTTTGGAACCGGTTACCAGGGAAGGTTTTACGGCCCAATTATTTATATTGATCCTGATCACTTTTTTTTTTTTTTTAGCAGCCTATTATCACGATATTTGCAAAAAAATAAGTGGGTTGCGAGATTGAGGAATACCTTGATGTAGGGTGATGGATAATGGGTGAGTGAATGGGTGGGGTGTGGTAATGGGTGTGGAGGTCGATGGATGATCTGAATGGGTGGGGGGTGATGGGTTTGGGTGATGTTTGATGGGTGAAGAATAGGTGGTGGGTGATTGGTCAATGGGTTGAGGTTGAAATGGTGTGTGGCTGATGGGTCAGGCGAGTGAATGGGTTGGGGGTGATGGGTAAGGGTGAGTGAATGGTGGGGGGTGTGGGTAATGTGAGTAATGGTGGGGGTAATACTACATTTCTAGCATCCATGATTTCCGGGACAACATAAATTGAGGGTGCTATCTAGGATGGTCCCCGGTGATTTGCGTGGCCTTTGGCCCACCAAACACGGTGGGTGTGCCGAAGGCCCACCACCAATAGCCCTCCGCAGGGAGCTAGCCAAAAAGTTCCGCCACGAGGGCGCTTTTGCGGCTAGTGGTTAAATAAACTTCTATTCATGCGCTATTTCTTTCATTTTTCATTGGACGTTAACATGTTGGCAACTTTTTATAAAATAAGCACTTATTACTGTTTTATGTACAGTATTTTTTCAATATTTTTTAGGAAAACGAAAAATCCTAGCATTTTCAAAACTGACGTGATAGAGAAAAACTGCGATCACGTTTGGATTCACAACCACAATGACTTAAATAACAGTGTCAGACCTAACTCAGCAAAAAATGTCCCAGTGAATTATTCGCCCAATTAGTCTACCGTCTGTGTATTACTATTTGAGAAAATTTATTGCGGGATAACTAGTGTCTTTTCTCGCTGAATAACTCAATCCTAAGCTCGCCGAGCAGGCATTTCGAAATAAAAGATCCTGCTTAACAACCTACTCGAATTTTTTTATATCAGTGTATTCACAACTGGGGAACGCTAAAATTCCCTCGATTAATATACCTTCTAATTTTCAGAAAGCCTTCGATACAGTTCCCCATAAGGCGCACTGTTGACCAAGCTATGGCACATGGCTTTGAGAGCTTATGTTTCATGGATTGCGATTTGGGCTTTCAAATCGTAAACAACAGATAATAAATGGCGAGGCATCTGATTGTTAGCATGTTACTAGTGGGGTCCTCAGGGCTCGGTCTTGGGTCCTAACTCTTGTGTATGGGGGCATAATCAACGATCTGGATGCGGACTTAGTATCTAAAATATCGAAATTTGCAGGTGACACCAATTAGGTCTGTAAAGCATATACTAGAGAAACCTAACTGCGACATCATTAAAGTGATCTCGACAAAAACTATCAATTGGAGTGATAAATGGCTGATTAAAATCTTCCGATAAATGTAAAGTAATGCCCATAGGCAACGATAACCTCAAATATAACTATCACATGCAAAATAAATCGTTAACTGAAGTACAGCAGGAAAAGGATTTAGGTGTCATCATCAGTAATGATCTGAAAACCAGTCCGCATTGCCTAACTGCCAATAAAAAGGCAAAGATGATGTTGGGCTTCATAAACCGCAATTTTAAAACATAAAAACTCCGAAAGTAAGACACAATTATACACGTCCTTGGTTAGGCCGCACTTAGAATATGCCGTTCAATTCTGGTCGCCCTGTTTCGTAAAAGATCAAGCCAAATTGGAATCAGTGCAAAGAAGAGCAACCAAACAAATTCCATCTCTGCGAAATTCTTCTTATGAAGAAAGACTGCGGAAACTTAATATGTTTTCCTTAAAGGATCGTAGAATCTGTGGGGACTTGATAGAAACCTTTAAAATCCTAAAAGGATTTCATGTCATTAATCAAGAGAACCTATTCGAGCTTTCAACTCAAGTGACAACAAGAAATAACGGTTTAAAACTTAACGGCCAACGTTGCATCACAGATCTCCGTAAAAATTATTTCAATGTTAGAGTTGTTGATCGATGGAACAAGTTACCAGCAAATGTTGTCGAAGCCAGCACAATAACTACATTTAAAAACAGATTTGATGCGCACTGTAAGATAAATGGGTATTGATAGTGCCCTGCGAATGATAGTGCCCTGCGAATTCATATTATAGTCCCCCGGATCGATTAGTGTTAGTGGTAGTTGTAGCTAGTATGTTTCATATCCTATCATTCTTCACTACGAAACTTCCATGTTCATATCTTCCTTGGGGACATGGTATCTTTTTCCAACTGTTTTCTTACATGTAGTTGATAGTTAGTAGTATGTAGTTCAGCAGATACCCTCGTTATGGATCAATAGGTCTCCTGGTGTCTGTTATTCCTATGTATTCCTATGTATTCCTTCCTCCTCCTCCTTCTCCTTCCTTCCTTCCTTCCTTCACACTAAGAAAAATAGGTGCAAAATGTGGCACAGATCTTGCAACTTCAGTAAGGGTGCAAAGTTGCACCCATAAGGGTGAATAGTTGCACCTCTTAAGGTGCAACCCCCCTTAAAAGTGCAATTATTCACACTTATGGGTGCAACTTTGCACCCTTATTGAAGGTGCAAAATCTGTGACACATTTTACACCTTTTTTTCTTAGTGTGTTCCTTTATTTGTATGTGTGCCAGTGCGTGTCAAGCCTTCGACCTAATCCCTTAAATACGTCGTCACACTCACCCCTTGCTGTTGCCATTTCAGCGTTGTCAGATGCGTGTCACGTCACTCCTCTAGGAAGGGTTCGAAATTAGGGCTTACGACGCCTCGCAGGGTCTTAGGAGGGACTGATGGGAGAGGTCTGATTGTGGCAAAATTAACACTGTCATGATACAGAGTAATACGGATTCAAGCTGGAAAAGCGTAAATTTAAAAAGGAAATAGGGAGAAACTGGTTCACAAATAGGGTGGTGAATGATTGGAATGGACTCAGTCGTCAGGTAGTCAGTGCGGAGTCTATAGGGGTCTTTAAAAGGAGTCTGGATAGATTCATGGATAGGGAAGAGAGGTGGATGTAGGTAGTGTTAAGTAAGGAACTACCTCGTGTAGGTCTCACGGCCTCTTGTAGCTTCCTTATTTTCTTATGTTCTTATCTCTTTCGACTCCCATAAGTTTGTATGAGTGACCGATGTCGCGTTTATAGATTGGTATTATTAACCCCTTCACACCCAGATCTTTCCTTTGCTATAAAAATTGTCTGTTGTTAACCATAAAATTACAAAAAGTAACTAGATATACCAAATTAGTTAGTCGACAAGAATACTATAGAACAGGTCATATCTAAAAAATATTGCTTTTATTCACAAAAAAATCGTCTTATGTTACCCAAATTACAATGGAAATTACGTTCTGGGTCACAAGGGGTTAATTGGTTGCTATAGATAGGAGTTTGACGAAAGAAGGATTAAGAGAGAGAGAGAGAGAGAGAGAGAGAGAGAGAGAGAGAGAGAGAGAGAGAGGAGAGAGAGAGGAGGAGAGGGGGGGGGAGAGAGAGAGAGAGAGAGAGAGAGAGAGAGAGAGAGAGAGAGAGAGAGAGAGAGAGAGAGAGAGAGAGATTTTTTGTTTTGATAAATTTATTACGCCAAGGCGTCAGACCAGGACACAGGAAGACAAAATCTTTGTTGATAAACTTAACACATTGAAATTAGCAGCCCCCAAAACGTGGGTAGCGGACAAGAACTTCATCTAAATTGTCATGGGCTAGCAGGTGCCGACAGATGTCCACCAGTGGTCGTCCTAGAGGCAGCAAGCCACTGACCTCCGGGCAGTGAAGGCAGTAATGCTCCAGCGAGTTACTGTTGGGTTGATCACACAGGAGGCAGGAGGAGAAGTGTGGCGCGTCTTCGAATCCCGCGACCGCCACACTGGTCTGTAGCCCAGACGTAACCTGGCCGCTACCACGTTGTGTCTCCGCACCATTAGGCCCCGACGACGGTACTTGTAGCGATGTTGGCGGAACGCGTCGTAATGTTGAATGGAGACGCGTTGTCTCTGTCTGGCCCTGTGGGTGGAGAGTGGAGGGCCTTTAAAAAGGGGGGGTGCAGNAGGGTCCAGAGCCGTCTAGATCACCCACCTTGCCTCCGCCGCCTCCTCCGCCCTCAGGACGCCGTCGCCGCCGTCTCAGTAGTATTGTGTCCGTCGACCCCTGGTGACATGAAGGCGAGACGAGAATCTCATTTGTCCCCCTCTCGCGTAAAGGGGAGAGGAGGGAAGGAAGGGAGTTGTCTACTGTCTGCTGACGGGGACCAATGGTGTGGTGTGGGTGGTGGTGGCGTGGGATGGCGGTGGAGAAGGAGGTGTTTGGTGTGGGGTGTGTGGTGTGGGTGTGTGGGTTTTGTGTGTGTGTGTGTGGGTGTGTGTTGTGGGTGTGTGGGTGGGGGGGTTGTGTGGTGTGTTTGTGGTGTGGGTTTTTTGGGGTTGTATTTTACGATCTTCTTTTTGTTTTTCCTTCTCTCTTCTTTTTGTATTAATTTTGTCTCTTCTTTCTCTCCTTCCTTCTTCTTTCTCTCCTCTCTCCTCTTGTCTTCCTCTTTCTCTTCCTATTTTTCTCCCTCTTTCTCTCTCCTCTCTCCTCTTTCTCCTTTCTTCCTCCTCTCTTCTCTTTTTCTCTCCTCTCTTCCTCTCTCTTCCTCCTCTCTCCCCTTTCTCTCTCTCTCTTTTCCTCTCTCTCTCCCCTCTCTTTTTCTCTCTCTCTTCTCTCCCTCTCTCTCTCTCTCTCTCTCTCTCTCTCTCTTCTCTCTCTCTCTCTCTCTCTCTCTCCTCCCCTCCCCTCTCTCTCTCTCTCTCTCTCCCCCCTTTAAAGAGGTGCATTGCCCTATTTCCCTGTTTCCTCCCCTCACGATTACTACCAATCAGAAGGGATGATGAGGCCAGAAGACCATCAACCGCTGCTTTCGGGGAAGGAGAGAGAGAGGAGGAGAGAGGGGGAGAGAGAGAGAGATAGAAAACTGGAGCCAAGGGGGGAAAAAGCCCCATTTTCGGGTTTTTCTTCCTTATGCTTCTCTCTCTCTCTCTCCTCTCCTCTCTCTCTCCCTCTTTTCGCTCTCTCTCTCTCTCTCTCTCTCTCCTCTCTCTCTCTCTCTCTCTCTCTCTCTCTCTCCCTCTCCCTCCTCCCCTTCCTTCCTTCCATCCATCCATCCTTCTTTCTTTCCTTCCTTCCTTCTCCTACTACTCCTGCTTCCCTTCCCTTTCTTCCCTCCCCTCCTCCTCCACGAGGACCCCATCCTGGTTGAGGATTCCATCCTGTTTGGGGATGACGGACTCCACTTCAGCCCCGTTGGCCATGCACGATTAGGACGTCTCCTAAATGATAAAGTTTCTTCTTACAGATCAAAAAACGACGAGGGGACGGCAGTACAGCATCCCCTTTAACCCTTTCTTACCCCACAGCAACGCTGGGTCACGTTCCTTGCCTTAAATACTAATCAAAGTAACTTAATCAAGCGCCCGTTCCCAGTGGACCCTAGACACCCTGCCGGTAAAACCCCACGCAAGGTTCCCAAAAAACTATTAAGGAACTTAAATTACTCTACCAAATGCCAGAAGCATTATTTTAAAGTGTAACAAATTTATTAGCTTACGTTGTTGCCGAAACGCCAGATATCGTTAGTATCACTGAGAGTTGGCTCAACACAAAAGATAAAACATTTATTAGCTGAAATAGCCATTCCAGGCTATAAGACTTTCCCAAAATTGTCGTCGCATAAAGCAGGGGGAGTGTGTTCTTTACATTAAGATAATTTGCAAGCAATCGAAATCGATAAAGTAAATAAGATCATTATGACTCAGTCTATGCAAATATTAAGCTAAAGGTAAATTGCTAACTATTGGACAATATATCGTCCTCCCAGATCAAATGCGGAAGTCGTTTGCCTCCTCTATGACGAGATAAAGTCAATTGTCAACAATAATAACGATACAATTATATGTGGAGATTTTAACCTACCTCGTATAAACTGGAATAATAATTCTGCTGATAGAAAAAGGTATGCATTGCTGATATGGTAAAGAAGTATATTGAATCAGGTGGTCCGTGAGCCTACAAGGGATAATAGTATCCTAGATTTAGTTTTCACTACCGACATTGATCTGATTGATTACTGCGATATAGGTGAACATTTGGCAAACAGTGATCACGGGTTTAAATCAGATGCGGCAAAAATTGCAATGTGACATCACAGAAAATCGGTTATTAGTTCTCAATTATAATAAAGCAGATTTCACGAAGATCAGCAGGGTACTAAGCGAAGTTTTTGGGATTGACCTACTAAACGGTAATAACGCCGAAAACCTGTGTAATGTATTCACAAATAAACTCCAATCGGTGGTTGAAAAACATGTTCCCATGGTAAGAAACGTCTGAAAAACATAAACAGATCCAGTGGATGACTAATGAGATTCAACAAATCATTGCAGAAAAGCGCCGAGCGTAAAAAGTTTACAAGCGGTCAAATGCGGACTGCGATTCTAGAAAATACAATGACTAAAACGTCGTTGCAAAGGTTTAATTAAGACTAAAAAGCGCGAGTATGAAGAAAAAATTGCAAAGGAATCCAAATCAAACACGAAAAGGTCTTCAATACGTCGAAGTAAGAAAAACGTCAAAACAAGTATTGGGCCACGAAAGATAAGAATAACATCTTGGTAATGATAATAAGAGATGGCGTTCGTACTCAATGATTACTTTAATGGGGTTTATTTATTAAAGAAGACGAAGCTCTATTACCATAACCAGTAACATGTATGCGGACTCGAAGTATAGATTGGTAATAGGAGAGATAACGTAGACGAAGTATCAAAGTATTTGCTGAAACTTGACCAGCAAAATCCGTGGGGGTGGACAAAATTTCGCGGCGATTACTTCGCGAATGTCCAGTCAACTTCGCTTCCATTTAAAAATTATTCTCAAAAAATCGCTAATGGACAAAAAAGTTCCTAGTATGTGGAAACTAACTAATGTTACAACGATATTCAAGAAATGAAAAAAGAGCCTCGCAATAATTATCGCCAAAATTAGTCTAACGTCTGTGATTGTTAAACTATTTGAGAAAATATTGCGGGATAAAATAGTGTCTTTTCTCGATGAAAATAAACTCAATACTAAACTCCCAGCATGGATTTCGAAATTTAAAGGGTCCTGCTTAACAAACCTACTGGATTTTTTAAAGTCATTTATTCAAACTGGGGCGCTAAAAATTTCCCCCGGATGTAATATACCTTGATTTTCAGAAAGCCTTCGATACAGCCCCATAAGCGACTGTTGACCAAGCTAAGGGCACATGGCTTAGGAGAGCAATTATGTTCATGGATTGGCGATGGCTTTCAAATCGTAAAAAACGGGTAGTAATAAATGGCGAGGCATCTGATTGGTTAGATGTTACTAGTGGGGTGCCTCAGGGCTCGTCTTGGGTCCTACTCTTTTTCTGATATATATCAACGATCTGGACTGCGGACTTGTATCTAAAATATCGAAATTTGCAGATGACACCAAATTAGGCCCGGGAAAGCCTATACTAGAGAAAACTGCGAACTCATACAAAGTGATCTCGACAAACTATCAGATTGGAGTGATAAATGGGTATAAAATTCAATTCCGATAAATGTAAAGTAGTGAAAATAGGCAACGATACCTCAAATATAAAATATCAAATGCAAAATTAATCGTTACTGAAGTACAAGCAGGAAAAGGATTTAGGTGTCATCATCAGTAATGATCTGAAAACCAGTCCGCATTGCCCCAGCTGCCAGTAAAAAGGCGAATATGATGTTGGGCTTCATTAAGCGCAACTTTGAACATAAAATCCGAAAATAATGACACAATTATACACGTCCTTGGTTAGGTCCACTTAGAATATGCCGTTCAAATTCTGGTCGCCCTGTTTCGTAAAAGATCAAGCCAAATTGGGAAACAGTGCAAAGAAGAGCAACCAAACAAATTCCATCAGTGCGAAATTCATCTTATGAAGAGAGACTGCGGAAACTTAATATGTTTTCCTTAAAGGATCGTAAAATCCGTGGGGACTTTATAGAAACCTTTAAATCCTAAAAGGATTGATGTCATTAATCAAAAACCTATTCGAGCTTTCAACTCAAGTGACAGCAAAAAATAACGGTTTAAAAATTAACGGCCAACGTTGCATACAGATCTCCGTAAAAATTATTTCAAGTTATAGTTGTTGATCGATGAAACAAGTTACCAGCAAATTTTGTCGAAGCCAGCACAATAACTACATTCAAAAACGACTTGATGCGACTGTAAAATAAATGGGTATTTATAGTTGCCCTGCGAATGATAGTGCCCTGCGAATTCATATTATAGTCCCCCCGGGTCGATTAGTGTTAGTGGTAGTTGTAGTTGTATGTTTCATATCCTATCATTCTTCACTACGAAACTTCAATGTTCATATCTTCTTTAGGGACATGGTATCATTTTCCAACTGTTTTCTTACATGTAGTTGATAGTTAGTAGTATGTAGTTCAGCAGATACCCTCGTTATGGACTAATAGGTCTCCTGGTGTCTGTTATTCCTATGTATTCCTATGTATTCCTTCCTCCTCCTCCTTCTCCTTCCTTCCTTCCTTCCTTCACACTAAGAAAAAAAGGTGCAAAATGTGGCACAGATTTTGCAACTTCAGTAAGGGTGCAAAGTTGCACCCATAAGGGTGCATAGTTGCACCTCTTAAGGTGGAACCCCGCTTGAAAGTGCAATTGTGCACACTTATGGGTGCAACTTTGCACCCTTATTGAAGGTGCAAAATCTGTGACACATTTTGCACCTTTTTTTCTTAGTGTGTTCCTTTATTTGTATGTGTGCCAGTACGTGTCAAGCCTTCGACCAAAGACTACTCTATACTGGACTTGCTACTCATTTTGGGCTATTTCCAGTGGAGGCCAGTTTTGCGATTCCTGCCATTTTCGAACATCACTCCCTTTTCCCTTCCTATGGTTTATCAGTATATATGATATACCGTTATCTTTGTAAATGTTTGTTCTATAATATTATCAAATAAAAAACAGTAAAATGCAATAAAGAAATGCCATTATGAGAAGTTAAGAAATATGCATGAACTTAATATTCACTTGAACTCATCGCTATTTAATATTTTGCGAGCAAACATTTTAGATGCTAGCGATAGAAAGAAGCGGATTTTCATTAGCTTTCCATTGCTATATTTCGTTTTCTGATAAATGAATCATAACCATGCATAAATTAGCGTTAACTAAAAAAATAACATCATCTATCGGGATAATTACCCGATGGATGATGTTATTTATTTAGTTAACGCTAATTTATGCATGGTTTTAATTAATTTATCAGAAAATGAAATATATCAATGGAAAGCTAATTAAATTCCGTTTCTATTGATATGTTGCATGTAAAAGGTCTTCACGCAAAATATCAAATTGCGAAGAGTTTAAGTGAATATAAGTTCATGCATATTTCTTCAGAGTCTCATAATGGAATTTATTCAGTGTATTTTACAGTTTTTTATTTGATAATATTATAGAACGAACATTCACGAAGATAACAGTGTATCATTTATACTGATATGCCATAGTCTACTGTATTCATGGAACACTTTTTTATTTGCCGATACGATTGATGATGTTATTTTTTTAGTTAATGCTAATTTAGGCATGGTGGTAATTCATTTATCAGAAAACGAAATATATCAATGGAAAGCTAATGAAAGTCCGCTTCTTTCTATCGCTAGCATCTAAAATGTTTTCTCGCAAAATATTAAATGGCGAAGAGTTTAAGTATATATTGAGGTCATGTATATTTCTTTACTCTCTCACAATGGCATTTCTTTAGTGTATTTTACTGTTTTTTATTTGATAATAGTATAGAACAAACAGTTACGAAGATAACGGTATATCATATATACTGATAAACCTTAGGAAGGGAAATAGGGGCGATGTTCTAAAATGGCAGGAATCGCAAAACTGGCCTCCACTGGTCATGGGCGGGTTGGCGCGGGGCACGAGTAGCAAGTCCAGTATAGAGTAGTCTTTGCTTCGACCTAATCCCTTAAATACGTCGTCACACTCACCCCTTGCTGTTGCCATTTCAGCGTTGTCAGATGCGTGTCACGTCACTCCTCTAGGAAGGGCTCGAAATTAGGGCTTACGACGCCTCTCAGGGTCTTAGGAGGGACTGGGGGGAGAGGTCTGATTGTGGCAAAATTAACACTGTCACGATACAGAGTAATACGGATTCAAGCTGGAAAAGCGTAAATTTTAAAAGGAAATAGGGAGAAACTGGTTCACAAATAGGGTGGTGAATGATTGGAATGGACTCAGTCGTCAGGTAGTAAATGCGGAGTCTATAGGGGTCTTTAAAAGGAGTCTGGATAGATTCATGGATAGGGAAGAGAGGTGGATGTAGGTAGTGTTAAGTAAGGAACTACCTCGTGTAGGTCTCACGGCCTCTTGTAGCTTCCTTATTTTCTTATGTTCTTATCTCTTTCGACTCCCATAAGTTTGTATGAGTGACCGATGTCGCGTTTATAGATTGGTATTATTAACCTCTTCACACCCAGATCTTTCCTTTGCTATAAAAATTGTCTGTTGTTAACCATAAAATTACAAAAAGTAACTAAATATACCAAATTAGTTAGTCGACAAGAATACTATAGAACAGGTCATATCTAAAAAATATTGCTTTTATTCACTAAAAATCGTCTTATGTTACCCAAATTACAATGGAAAATTACTTGGGTTC
>JACEEZ010026173.1:21180-42358 GCA_016584305.1 Chionoecetes opilio | reverse complement strand
GAGAGAGAGAGAGAGAAGATACATTAATCCTATTTAGACAGTTTGCACGTACCAACGACGAGGATATTGACGAAACAAATTGCCACCACGCCAGAAATAACACAACAATGGTATACAGCTGTTTAACCCCTTGAGACCCAGAACATAATTTCCATTGTAATTTGGGTACCATTAGACGATTTGTTGTGACTATAAGCAATATTTCATAGAAATGACCTGTTTAGTATTCTTGTCCACTAGCTAATTTGGTATATTAAGTTACTTTTTCGTAATTTTATGGCTAATTACAGACGGTTTCATATAGCAAAGGAAATATCTGGGCGTGAAGGGGTTAAAGCACTAGCAAGCTCATAACGTGAAGTTCTGGTTGAATAATTATCTCGAATTATGTCTTAACTAGTTTTCCGGTCTTGTTATGTTCTCGAAAGGAATTTTAAATGTTATTACATCGAGCTTTGAAAATCAGTTCAATTATAAAATGGACAAGTATTAAAGTATAAAAGTATTAAAGATTGTACTTGACAAAACGTTATTGTTCTGTGTCTGATTATTTTTACAGTATCGGTAAGTGTTGTTGATGCTTCATTGTAAGGGCAGATTTATCAATGTCTTAGCTATGTGTGAGGGTAGGTGAAAGGCTAAATAACAGAGTAATTAACCCCTTCACGCCTAGATCTTTCCTTTGCTAAATAAAATCGTCTGTTGTTAGTTGTAAAATTACGAAAAGTGACTGAATATATCAAATTAGCTAGTGGACAAGGATACTAAACAGGTTATATCTATAAAACATTGATTTTATTCACTAAAAATCGTCAAATGGTACCCAAATTACCATGGAAATAACGCTCTGGGTCTCAAGGGGTTAAATGAGAAAATGAGTGAAAAACAGGGGTTGTGTTTTAGAAGGGTAGCAGGCCTATTAAGGTGATGGCGGTGATATCGTTTACTTTACCTAGTAACAAAGCAATCTTTAACAACCCGCAAACTACGTAGCATAAAAAAAAGAGGCTATCCTTCCCACAATCCTCTGCATCGCTGTTAACGAGTTCGAAGCACTAACGAACCCTATCAATATAAACTTTATATGAAATACTACAAAACTATACTAATACTATTACTAACTCACATTTACCAACATTAAATACTTAGAGAACGTAATTGGTTAAGAACTATTGGTCAAAGGTCAACAGGTAAGGGAGGGGGAAGGAAATAAGGGAAAGGTTTGGTGTTTCGAAGCCGTGTTGATTTCCTTGAGTAATCTGGTAAGAGCGACAGACGTGAGCGAGCAGCCGAGGGGGCAGGACGTGTGTGCAGGCAACTGTGAGGAGGAAGGGGACGATTTTTGGCCAAACAACGCTTTATTTTGTTGCAGTTCTTCATATTTCTGCAACGTAAGGCAAGTAGAGAGAGAAAGGGAGAGAGTGGGAGAGGAATGAGTGGGCAGTGGCGGGTCAAGGGGGTGGTTACGGCCGCCCCTGAAATCTCATTAGGCACCCCAGATCCTAGTCAGGTCTAATGAAAATTCAATCATTTTTTCAGGGAGGCAATTCATTTTTTTCATTTTCAATCATCAGGGAGGGAGGGAGCTAGGGAGAGCCTACTTGTGTTTTGAGGTTGTTTAGTCCTTCCTGCAAAGTAATGGTTGTTGTCTATACCAGCGGCGTAGCTACTGGGGGCACGTGCTGGCCTTGGCTGCCGTAATCTGCTTGCAGCTTGGACCTGTGACTGACGATATGCCCTAATACCCTTCTATGTGGCATCTGAATGCCCCTGAGTTCCCCTTGCAATAGTTCGCCCCCCCCCCCATACACAGCTGTGTCCCCCCAGGTGGCCCCCCACCAATGATAGATACCTAGCTAGCTACGCCACTACCTCAACTAAAAAGGCATCGATTGCATGTCTTTAACTCAATTTCTCACTATTCCATATGACTGAATTTTACGTTATTCTCTTTGCCTTAAAACGCCTGCATGCTTTTCTTCCCTTCCTCATCTTGACCGACTTATAGTTCCCTTTCTCTTTTACACTCCCTTCATTTAGCTCAACCTCTTGTTCAGGAACCCGTCAGGGTAGCTCGGTTGGTAGAGCTGTGGGCTCGCGTGTAGCGTTCCTGCTTTCGGTCAGCGGTTCGAGCCCACCAAGTTCGTCCTGGCGTGGTGGTGCTTTGTATAGTCTATAACCTTGTAGTTGGTACTTGCAAAGTGTCTAGATAGGATCAAAGTATCTTATCTTATCTTGTTCAGGAGATCCAAGACTGGCTATTCCGTCACTCCATATGTCACAAGTCCGTGTGTGTTTGCTGGGTGTCAGTGTCAAGTCGTGTGGGCGATCAAAACAAGGACTCTTTGAGCTACCGTGGTGGTGATAAGACGTTGTGCTCCAGCTCCTCCACCAAAGTATAACCGCTACTATCGCTTCACTAACCACGACACTACACTAAGTTGTTTGTGTGCCTGATTCTGCTGTGTGGTATCGGCGTATGTATGTGCCCTGGTTCCCCTATTCCCGTGATTGATGCCGCCTGACGACGACGGCCGCCAGCCGGCTGCCGTGGACATGGACACCACTTCAACTGTCCCCAAGAGGTCCCGCTCGCCTTCCCCTCCGTCTGGTGAGACCCACCTGCCTGATAAGGCCTGCAAGCTTGCACGCTCCTTCGCCTCCATCACTGCCTCCCCTCCACGCGATGCTATACCCACCGCTTCTGCTGCTTCTGAATCCGCCTGCTCTCTGCCTTCCCAGCCTAATCGCCTCATCATCGTCAGGTCAGCTGAGGGACTCAGATCATTTATCAACCCCGGGAAGGTGTCCAGGGCAGTTTTTGATTCCATTTTTAAAAAGAAATTTGTGTCTAGCACTCTAACCATCACCGGGGGGGGCAGAGGTGTTAAGTTCGAGGTGGCCAACCTTGACAACCTTGCCCACCCCCCAGAGTCTGTCACAACGCTGGGGGAGTGGTCCGTAAAGTGCTGGGTTGCATCGGACGACGACCCGACCTACATGTTCGGGAGAACTTTCCCTGTTTCCCCAGAAATGACGAATGACGAGATTCTGGCTGGGCTGACTATACTTGACGGCTCCCCTTCAGTAATTGTTAGTGCCCTTAGACTCCCGACTCCCGTCCGGGACGGTGAGTCGGAGGCCAACATGGCTATCAGGGTCAAGTTTCGGGGCCCCCTTCCAGACCGGGTCTCTCTAGACAACACGGTGTACTGGGTCCGGCCCCACACCCTCCCTGTCCTCCGGTGTACCCGCTGCCTCCTTTTTGGCCATGGTAATGCCACCTGCAACATGAAGATCCGCTGCAGTAACTGCAGCGGTTTTCATGTTGCAGAGGGGTGTGCCCGGCCGGTGTACTGCCTTTTTTGTGGTGATGACCACCGCCCCACCTATAAGCAGTGCCCGGCTTACCTCCAGGCGATGCAGGTGCAACTCCTTCAACATGAGCCCACCTGTTCCATCTCGGATGTGAAGAGGAAGCTGAGGGGCATCCACCCTGGGACCTTCCGTCCAAGGGGGCCCCCTGTACGGGAGCCGTCCTCCCCTACTCGCCACCTTCCGTGCCAGCCTGTTCCAGGGCCTCCCCCTGCCTGTCAGCCTAATCCAAGGCCTGCCCCCTGCCATCCTATGAGCCCCTCCATTACTGTTGTCCAGCTGGCTGCTGGCTGCGTCACCCCCACCCGTCCACCACTATCATGGGTCCCCTTCCCCCAAACCCCAAAGGCGCCAACAGTCCCCCCCGGCACCGTAACATACCCCAACTTAAATATAGGCACAGGCCCTCCTTCCTGCCGGAGGGGCCCTATAGGGAGGATATGGGTGACTTTCCATCCCCCTACCCCCTTATCACCTAATCCCCCACCCCGACCTGTTCCTTCCCTGCCTTCCCAGCCTCAGCGCCATGCCCAACTGCCAGCAGCTCAACAGCCTCTGCCCTCACTGGGCAGTGCTAACCATACGCCCCCTTCTCCTTCTCAGGCTCAGCATGCTTCGGGCTTTGCATGGCCAGCCTTCATTAAGGGAATTGCACCCATTGCACTTGAATTTTTTAATCTCCTTATTTCAGGTTCCAGCCTCAGGGACAGCCTCATTCTATGCCTGCCAGGCCTCCTTACCTTCCTTATGTCACTCACGCGGTGAGTCCTTTACTCCCCTCCCACTTCATCTTCTGGAACGCCCGGTCTCTGTACCGGAAACTTCCAGTCTTTAAAACCACGCTCTCATCATACACTCCTCTAGTTGTTGGCGTCTGTGAGACGTGGCTCACAGACGCATTCTCCCCCTCCTTTCCCAACTATGCTTCCTACAGGATGGACCGGGGGACCGGCGGGGCAGGAGGCGGCCTGCTTCTGCTGGTCCACCGCTCCCTCTCTTCTAGCCCTCTCACTATCACTCCTTTCCCTGGAGGTGGCCTGGAGCACCTGGGGGTGACGGTTACCTTTGATTCAGGGCCCCTTCAGATTCTATTGATATACAATCCATGTTTAGATATCACCCTTCAGGAATTCCAGCACTTGTTCTCTCAGCTTTCCTCCCCAGCTTTAATAATGGGTGATTTTAATGCCCATCATGACCTCTGGGAACCGGCCCTCCCCAGGAGCCGGAGAAACCGCTCGGGCAGGTCACTCTCGAGCTTTCTGGCGGACAGTGCTTCTTTATCTCTCCTTACTCCACCTGGCCTCCCTACCAGGACTGATCCAGTTTCAGGGAACCCCTCCACCTTGGACCTCTGCCTGGGTAATGGCCCCCTCCTCCTCACCACTGTCACAACTGGCCCTTACATGGGCAGCGACCATCTTCCTGTTGTAATTTCCTTCCCTTCAGTACCACCACCCCCTCCCCCTTCACGCAGACCTCGTTGGTCCTTCACCAGAGGAGACTGGGGCTCTTTTCAATCAGAATTAAATTCACTTACCCCTCCCATTACCCTCCCTTCATCGGATATAATTCAATACCTCACGGTCACCCTGGTGGACGTGGGGTCCCACCACTTTCATCTCATCACTTCCCACCCCTCCCGCTCTTTCCGGGTCCCCTGGTGGTCCCGGAAGTGTGCGGCAGCCCTTCAGGCCAAACGCCACGCCTTTACTGCGTGGCGTAAGAACCCCATTCCCTTGCTCCGTAGTCGCTTCCGTTTATTGGAGGCCCGATGCAAACGTGTTATTCTTGATGAGAAACGTTCTGCATGGGCCTCCTTTTGTGCTTCCCTGTCCTTCTCCTCCTCAGTCTCCCGGGCTTGGTCCTTTTTCAGGAAGATGGTCCACCCTCAGCCCCCCTTCACTTTCCCGTTAACTAATAACGGTGCCCTCCTCGTCACTGATGCCGAAAAAGTCGAGTGCCTTGCCTCCCACATTCACACTACACTCGGCTCTCCAGACCCCGTACCCCCACCTGTATTACCCCCTTCACACACCGGCCATACAATTAGCACTGCTATAACCCCCCAGGAGCTTTCCTCGGCTTTACACGCACTGTCCGCTGGGAAGGCGGTGGGACCGGACAACGTCCCGAACGAGTTTCTTCGCCGCCTCCCGGGTGCTCTGGCTCGCCTCCTCCTGGACGTCCTCAACGCCAGCTGGCTGTCGGGGACGTTCCCTTCTGTGTGGCGTCATGCCATCACAATTCCTATTCTTAAGCCTGGCAAGGCTCCGTCTGAGGTTTCCTCCTATAGGCCCATTAGCCTTCTCTCTAATCTCAGTAAGGTAGTAGAACAATAGTACGGTGTAGGTTGACATGGTGGTGGAACACAAACACCTTCTTCCATCAAACATGTTCGGATTTCGTCCTCACCGGGACACCCTGGATGCCCTGCTCCAGCTGGAGCACCACATACAGGAAGGATTTACCCACAAACAATTCACACTAATAGCCTTTATTGACATCCAAGCAGCTTTTGACACCTCCTCCCATAATGCCATCATTGGAAAACTTGCCCGCCTAGGACTGCATGGCTCCCCTCTCCAATGGGTTAAATCCTTCCTGTCTTCCAGGTCCTTCTCTCTGGTGATCGGGAACACCCATTCCAGGTCTTACCCGGTCACCAGAGGCGTCCCACAGGGTTCTCCCTCAGTCCTGTCCTCTTCAACATCTTGCTTTCAGACTTTCCCTGCTCTCCATGCACACATGCACTCATCTATGCTGATGACATCTCTCTCATTTGCTCTGCTCCCACTATCCAGGAGGCTCAAGACCATCTTCAACGTGGGCTTGATGCCGTCCACTCATGGACCTCCCGTTGGGGCCTGACGGTGAGTGCCCAGAAGTCTAGCCTTCTGTGCTTCACCCGAAGGCGTATTCCCAACATCCCAATGGTCACCATTAATGGGTCCCCAATTTCCTTCAAAACCCAGCACAAATTCCTTGGTTTACTGTTGGATGGCCCCCGCCTAACCTGGGGCCGCCACATACAGTACCTGGTGACCTCGTGCCTTAAGAGGCTTAACTTAATGAAGTCCCTTGCAGGGGTCAAGTGGGGTGCGGACAGGAATACCCTCCTTCATTTCTATAGCACTTACATCCGTAGCCGCTTAGACTACGGGTGTGAGGTTTATGGTGCGGCCTCACCTTCCCTCCTCCACAAGTTAGATGTAATCCAGAATAATGCCCTTCGTATAGCTTTGGGGGCCTTCAGGTCCTCCCCAGTCACAGCCCTTCAGGCAGAATCCTCCCTCCCCTCCCTGTACACCGACGCTCCACCCTCCTTGTCCGCACCTACACCAAACTTGCCTCCTCCCCTAGCTGCCATGCCCTCCACTCCCTCCTCCTCCGACACGGTAGGGAAACCACTTCATGGCCCCCTGCCGTATCAGCCCACACACCTTTCGTAGAGCGAGCCCTCTCCTTCTTTGCTTCTATCCAGGTGACTCCCCCCTCCTTTTGCACTCTGGAGAAGACCTCTCCCCTGGGCCCCTTGGTTTCCTCTCTCTTCTCTAATTTCTCTGTCCCTTCACACACCTACACCATGGTCCAAGGCTGCCTGTCCGGTGCAGGGCAGGTACCTTTTTTACTCCCTCCTACACACCCGTTACAATAACTCCCTCCACATTTACACCGACGGCTCCCGTCTGCCAGCCCCTCCGTCTGTAGGTGCGGCCATGTTCATCCCGGCCAGGTCACTTGCCACCGCCTGGAGGTTGCCACCCACTGCCTCCATCCTGACGGCAGAACTTTTTGCCATCAGGGAGGGCATCAAATATGCCACCACCGTGCCCCCCTCCTGTGCTGTAACCATTTTCACTGACTCCCTCACAGCCCTCCAACTTCTCCGACGTCACCGCCCTATCACTCACCATGCCCTTTGTTTTCACATCCACCACCTCTTGCTTCACTTATCCTCCTCTGGCCATGTCATCCACCTTCAGTGGGTTCCCTCCCACATTGGTGTCAGGGGCAACACTGTGGCTGACAGGGCGGCAGCGGAGGCACACTCCCTCCCCTCTCCCATAGACATGACCACAGACCTGACTGATTCACTGACTAACCTTCAGACTACATGCAACCGACACTGGACAATGAACTGACTGACGCCTTACAGTACACTTCACTTGGACGTATACGACATGACACACGACACCACTGGTGGACCCACTCCCCCAGCCGTGCCCTGGACACCGCAGTCACCAGACTCCGGATTGGCCACACCCGCCTCAACGCCCACCTACACAAACTGGGCATGACAGCTGACCCTCACTACCCCTGGTGCCCCACATACCCGGACACACCTGAACACCTCCTCCTGCAATGTCCTCGTCACCACTCCCACCGCACGGCGCTCCTCCAATCACTATCCCCACTCCTCCTCCGCAGGCCAACTCTAGCTGACCTCCTGGGTGGCTCTCCAGACCCCGGCTTGGCCTTCAAAATTCTCAAACACACCAGGACCTTCCTACACAAATCGGGCCAACTGCACAGGATCTAACCTGCTAACCCATCTGCATACTGCACCTTCGGGGCACTAGAGGCTGTGGCACCACAGCCTACACGGCCCCATCAAACTCCCAACAACAACAAGTCGTGTGGGCAACGAACGCTGTGACTCTGTAGTGCATTCAGCTGCCGTGTCGCGGTGCCATCGTTATTACAACACTCCAGGCTCTGGCCCTTATCCTCTCTTTAACCCCTTGAGGCCCAGAACGTAATTTCCATTGTAATTTGACTACCATTAGACTATTTCAATGAATGTAAGCAATATTCTATGGATATGACCTGTTTAATACCCTTGTCCACTATCTAATTTGGTATATTAAGCTACTTTGCGTAATGGCTAACAGACGATAATACTGTATACATAGCAAAGGAAAGATCTGGGCGTGAAGGGGTTAAATTGTTCTTTTTTGACAGTTTACGTGTATGTTCTAGCTTTTCCAATAATAAACTTCACATCGTCAAACCCTGTCTCGCCTTGGTCAGATCCGTGCCATGGGAACGTACAATGGGAGACTAACCTCACGCGTCTATGCATTGAACTGTTTCAACATACTTACCTCCCACACTCCAAGTCGCTCTCTCCCCCGATCTTGTGTTGTTCCTTAACCCCTTCGCGCCCATATCTTTCCTTTGCTATATAAAATGATCTCTTGTTAGCCATAAAATTACGAAAACTAGCTGAATATACCAAATTAGTTAGTGGTAAGGATATTAAACAGGTCATATCTATAAAACATTGCTTATATTTATTAAAATCATCTAATGGTATCCAATTACATGGAAATTACGTTCTGGGCCAAGGTATTCGTTTATCAGTTTATTCTGATNTTTATCAAGATAAGGACAGGACTATGTATTATCAAAAGGGAGACAGTAATAGTGTTGATAGGTATGCCCTCATTCCTATTAGTGTATAGAAGCAGGATAGTCGAGTAATGTATATTGCTATCAAAGGAGTTGTGTGAGGATAAAGGTAAAGATGGGGGCATACGCTGTACTGCGCGTGGTCTCGGTGCTCATCTCCGTTGCATTAGCCTTTGAGCATGTGGTGGGAGAGAAACCGTTACCCACAGGGCTAGTGTGACATCCGGGTTGCCACAGTTTTTTTTTTTTTTTATACATCTGTGCCTATAGCGCCTGTAGGCAGTGGTGACCCAGGGCTCGGATGGTAGGCTCTGGAGGTTCACTTGAGGGTTCTGATGGTTGGTCCTCGCTCGTTGGTGGCGCAGGCAGGATTCTTATAGTGACGCCTGTGAGGCTCATGCCGCCCCCCTGTGTCCTGCGATGCACTCGCAGTCGAAGGTAGAGTTGATAGGCAGGGCATGTGGGTGTTCTTAGGCCACTCGACGGTGCAGAAAGGTTTTGGTTTCTTCGGGGATCGAACTCGGGTCACCGAGAACGCCAGTCGGAGACTCTAGCCGCCTCCCCCAGTTACCTTCCCCAGGTACCTATTTACAGAGCTGGGCACTTCCGTACCTCTGTCCGTACCTCCGTACCTCCGTACCTACGGACTTCCAAACTAGGTCCGGAAGTCCGGAGGTACGGAAAGTTTTTCAAAGGTACGGAAGTAACAGGTACGGACCTGCGAAATTTTGGGTCCGTACTTCCGTACCTGATATTTTCTATGATGAAAAAAAAAAAAACGAAGACGAAAAAACAGTCCACAGAATAACTTTCACGCGTTTTGGCGGGCAATTTGCCACTAGCTGTCAGCTGATCATTTCCTAAGGCGAGATCCGTGCATCTGTGGTGCCTGGTAAACACCAAACGTGCGGCATCAAGCTCAAGATCAACAACCATTTATGTTTACAGTCACATCACCCGGCAACGCGTTTCAAAGTTTCACTGCTATTGCTTACTGTTTAGAGTTTACAACTAAACATGGACAAATACGTGAAAAGAAGTGATAGCGACAGGAGCAGGAGTGTGTCTGGGAATAGTAGCTGTAGTAGTGTGAAACCCGCTACAGGAATGCCTGGCTGGACCTTTTCAAGAGGTACAACACCCCTCTCCCCAGCTCTGCTGGTGTGGAAAGGCTGTTCAGCTCCGCGGGAGACATCTTGCGGCCGAAGAGGTCCAGCCTCAGCAACATAAACTTTGAGCAGCTGGTGTTTGTGAGGGGCAACATGCACCTCCTAGGCTACAAGGAGGTGTAGCAGCAGTACAAGGAGGAGAAGGAAGTGGAGTAGGAGTTATACACTCTAGAATAAACTTGTGATTTAAACTAATTAGTCATTTCACTCATTTGTGAACTGTGAAGACTGGAGACAAATTTTATTTTAATTGATTTGATGATTATTTGATGGTAAATATATATTGCTATATATATTTATGAAGCTCTGATGTATTATAGCCTTGTATTTTTTTTTTTTTTTGAGGTACTGACTATATTTTTTCAGGCGCGTTTTAATAGTTATAGGGTACAGGTACGGAGGTACGGAGGTACGGGTACGGACAGAACAAAGTAAAATAAGGTACGGAAGTACAGGTACGGACGACCCGCGTCCCGAAGTACAGGTACGGACTACCCCAAATCCAGGAACGTGCCCAGCTCTGCCTATTTATCAAACCCGAAAGGGAGGAAGAACAGCTGATATGTTTGGCCGCCGACTTGCCCTGGCCCGGATTCGAACCAGGGCCCGCAGATTCGTAGCTGAGCATGCTAGCCACTACACCACGGAGGCAACAATCTTTGAGAATACTGAAACAAATATAGGTTAGGTTTTTTTTATTAGTAACATTTGCCATCTGTAGTCATGAAATAGGGTTTTTAGAAGCAAAAAAGTAGACAGAATTTTCCAAGACAAGGATTTAGGTGGGTAAAATGTGTGGGGTGGGTTATTCTCTCTCTCTCTCTCCAGCGTTAAATTGTTACGTCTTCAATTCAGTGGTTCTCAGTCTTGGTCACATTCCGTTCCTTCCCCATTCTAGATTGTCAAAATGCAGTTTTTCACCCTGGGGTCAGGGCTTGAACGGGTTTAGTTTTGAGTTAAAAGTGATCGTAGTAAATGCATCATATGTTATGGCAATTGCATAGCACCGTTTGTGACAGAAATCATAAACTAATTTCACTAGAAAATCTGAACCAAATTTATTGAAGTGAATGTAAAAAACTTTGAAATATCAATTAAATAATTATTGTGCAAGTAAGGATTAAAGATAGCAGCCATCTCATCACACACGCCTAGCACATGACAGTCTGAATACATTCTTCTCCCCCACAGGGTTGCAGGAGCTCTCGTCGCCCATAACACCCGGTGACCACCAGTGGCAGGCGCTGCACCATGATGCACACACACACACTCGGGCAGAGACAGCGTGGCAGCACAGATTTCTGCACCGGCTGATGCTGAGGGAAACAAATCTCTTCTTCCCGGCGTTCTCAACATGTTTTGTAAGCATTGCCTCTTTTTTAATAGCTTTGCAAATTGCAGCAATCAAATAATGGCCTTTAGATATGTACTATTATGGCCTTCAAATATGGGCCATGATGGCCTTATAAATATACTAATGACAATTAAAAATTCTAGATATGACAGTAATAGTACACATAGAACTAAGTCATAAATGCCTCTAGGAGTCTCCGGAACAAGACCATAAATGGAAATGAAGTTAATTAAATAAAGCTAAACTTAAAATTATAGAAATGTTATTCTTCAATTATCTTCACTCGATAATCTGAACCTCTCTTACCGAAGTGAAGAAGTGAATGTGTCAATGTAAGCCACTTTGAAATGATAAAGTAAAGTAAAGATTAGACAGAGCAGCCATCTCATCCCACATCCATGGCACATTACACAGGAAACTACCTCGTGTAGGTCTCACGGCCTCTTGTAGCTTCCTAACTTTTTTTTCCTCCACAGGGTTGAAAGGTGGCAGCAGCTCGCCGCCACCGTCACTTCCGGTGCCCAGCAGTTAGCGGCGCTGCACTGTGATGCACCCCCCCCAGGCAGAGGTCGGCACCGGCGGACGTGAACCTCTTCCCGGTGGTGGTTCAATATTCTTTGTGTGATGCCATTGTTTCTGTAGGAAAGATTTATAAATTAATAAAGATGTTAAGAAGTATGTACTGTTTATTTGCTTTATTTCATTGCATTTGTAGTTTTGTTCCGGAGACTCTTTGAGGTATTATTGACAGGACAGTTACGGTACAGTGTACGTACTAATAGAGAATATGTTGAAGCTATTTAGACAGTAATATAGTAGTACACATTCTATAGTGTGTGTGTACTATTTGTCATAATTTCATAAATCAATATTGCAATTAATTTATGCTGTCTTACGTACAGGAAATCTGTACTAATCTGAAGGCTGCATCTAGTATTAGACTTATTATGATGCACAAAAAATACTCACAAAACCCGACGAAAATCGGTACAGCTATTATCCCCCAGGCTCATGCCGCCCCCGCTGCACACACCGGCGACGGGCGACACTGGGTTGACCAGCCACTCTACGATAAATGAAAAAAGGTCTGCACCCAGTGGGACTTGAACTCGGGATGCCAAGCTCACCAATTCCAGGCACTGATCACTCGGCCTCCGTTGGTAGTGCTGAAAAGAAATATATCTTGTCACTGGAAATAGCAAACTAAAAAATGATTATATAAGATAAGATAAGATTTTCATCCTATCTAGACACTTTGCAAGTACCAACTACAAGGTTATTGACTATACAAAGCGCCGCCACGTCAGCACGAACTAGGCGGACTCGAACCGCTGACCGAATGCACAGGGACGCTGCACATTGCGAGCTCACGTCTCTACCAACCTTGCCACCCTGACGGGCTAAATGATTATATAAAGAAATGTATCTTTTCAGAATAATTAGTGTGTGACATGATAAAAAATCAATCAATAGAAAAGGTTTGGGAAGACATCAGATGTGTGGATAAAGTTTTTGGCGTAGGAGCACAATGTGTAACACTAGAGTAGGAAATGAAGACTGGATCAGTAGAGATGTGTGTAATAATGTAGAAGAACGAAAAGGCAACAGGCCGGACAAGATGTATGAGATTGAGGGTGAAATGGTGGCTTGATAGAATGACTGACCTATTCAACCACATGTTGGAAAAAGAGAGGTTCCCTTGGAATAAATGGGGAGGTGGTGGCCGCGTGGTTAGCGTCTGGAAGTGGCAAGCTCAGTGTACAGAGTTAGAATCTCGCCAGGTGCCAAAATCTCAAGGCAATCGTCGAGTGGCCTAAGAACACCCACATGCTGCTCAGTAACTCTACCTTCGACGGCGAGTGCATCGGAGGACACAAGGGGGCGGCATGAGCCTCTAATCACAGGTGCCACTTCAAAAATCTTGCCTGCGCCACCATGAGTGAGGGCCAACCATCATAGCCCTCAAGTGAACCTCCAGGGCCTACCATCCGAGCCCTGGAGGTCACTGTCTACAGGCGCTATAGGCCGAAATGAAAAAAAAAAAATCTAGTGACTGTTGCTTAAATGACGGTACAAAAGTAAGAGTGAGTTGAAGAACTATTGGTCATCTGCCTTAATGAAATAGAGTAAAGCAAAATTTTCAATGTAGTTTTGATGATAGAAAATTTTTGTAAATGGATAATGAGAGCCAAAATTGGTTGAACTGCAAAATGGTTTACGTGTAGATAAGGAAGTATAACACATTTGTAGAGGAAAATATCCAAAGGAAAGAAAAAAGTATTGAAAGGAGACTATACCTAGGAGGGTGGAATAGAGAAATCACACGTGGGACGGAATCTAGTAACTCAAATAACACTTATTGCTCTGTGGTATCCAGAGGTAAAAGCTTTGAGAAATTGAGAAGTGACATTTGATTAATTAAACACATCTAGGGAAAGACATAGGAAAGATATTCTTTGATACAGAATTAAACTGAAACGAATGGAGGATTTAATCATAATTAAAAACACAGCATAAAATAAACTTTTAAAAATATACAATAAACTTAACTTACCTTGAACTGCTGCTCTGTCTTGCTCGCCCCCGTCAAGCCTCTGTTATTTCCGTGTGGTCCTCTGTTACTGTGTTAAGCCTCTGTTACTGTGGTCCCGCACATACGTAGTGCCACACAGCACGGCACAGGATACACACTGAAAGGCGGATATGCGGATGTAAATAACGTGTGGTATTTACCTAGTTGTTTTTTTCACGAGGCAAAAATTCCATTCTAAAGGTCTCATACTTAAAACTGTGCCTGTATTTACCTGATCATTTGGTTAACTATGATAAAATGCAATTGAAATTTAGAAGAACCGTCATATTTTCTTCTCCTGGCATCAAATATCAGTCAGTAAGCAGCAAGGGGTCAGGATATTTCACCTCGTTATAAAAAACAGAGTATAGTTATCTAGTTGTAACATACAGGACAAGAGGTATACGCGTACTGTCCTGTCTCCAAAACTATAATCCAGCTTTGCTTTGAAGTCGTGAATAGTCGTGTATGTGCGTTTGTGTGTGTCTAAAGGATTCACTTTAACCCCTTGAGACCCAGAACGTAATTTCAATTGGAATTTGGGTGTCATTAGACAATTTTTAGTGACTATAAGCATTATTTTGTAGATATGACCTGTAGTATCCTTGTCGACTAATTAATTTGGTATATACAGTAACTTTTCGTGATTTTATGGTTAACAACATACAATTTTTTATAGCAAAGGAAAGATCTGAGTGTGAAGAGGTTAAGTTTAAGCTGTGGATTGTGGATAAATTTGATGCATTAATTGTGGGTATTGTGGATGGCATGGATTATATGGATGTGGATTATCAGTGTGTGGATGAAGTATTGGTATAGTGGATAGATATTTTTTTATACTGTGTGGATTATATTTTGGATGGTGTGAATGTTAAATGTGGATACAGCTGGATATTGTTAGACAGAGGTATTACATCCATCATAGCCATGAGTTTCCATATATACATCGTGAAGGGATTGGATAAAAAAGAAAACGAAAAAAATAAAAATGAAAATAAAAGAAGATGAAGAAAGAAAATGAAAAATGAAAGAAAATGAAAAATGAAAGAAAATGAAAAATGAAAGAAAATGAAAAATAAAAGAAAATTAAAAATGAAAGAAAATTAAAAATGAAAGAAAATGAAAAATGAAAGAAAATGAAAAATGAAAGAAAAGTAAAAATGAAAGTAAATGAAAAATGAAAGAAAATGAAAAATGAAAGAAAATGAAAAACAGAAAAATGAAAATAAAAGAAGATGAAGAAAGAAAATGAAAAATGAAAGAAAATTAAAAAAAGGAGCGCAAACAAACTACTGTAAATGGATATAAGATAAACAAAACTAATATATGTAAAGGCATAACTGCATATAAGAAAAAGAAAAAAAATGGTAGAAATTAGGCAGCAATAAATGATATGGAATGACAATTGAAATAGGGCCTAAATGAATATACAAAATAAATAAAATATTAATATTTGAAATGTATGGATGGATATATCACATGAAAATAAGTGTAAAAATAACCTGAAATTGGATATGAAAAAAGTAAAAAATGAAAAAAAGGCCATAAATGGTTATAAATCAAACTCCTGTACATTTATAGGCTACAAATAGATCAGAAAAATGACTAGAATGTACAAATAGTCTACAAATATATCAAAGTATTCATTAATGCCCAACAGAGAGAAAAAACATCAGAAAGAAAGAAAGAAAGAAAAAAATAGAATACTCAGTCATCAGGTCATTGTA
Organism: Chionoecetes opilio; assembly: GCA_016584305.1. Taxonomy (NCBI): domain Eukaryota; kingdom Metazoa; phylum Arthropoda; class Malacostraca; order Decapoda; family Majidae; genus Chionoecetes; species Chionoecetes opilio. Next base: position 26,746 of record JACEEZ010026173.1, on the reverse strand, counting down.
CTAGAATTAGCCAGAAATAAACACACAAGGTAAACTTAATCACCAGAAATCAAGAGAGAGAGAGAGAGAGAGAGAGAGAGAGAGAGAGAGAGAGAGAGAGAGAGAGAGAGGAGAGAGAGAGAGAGAGAGAAGAGAGCGAGAGCGAGAGCGAGAGCGAGAGCGAGAGCGAGAGAGAGAGAGAGAGAGAGAGAGAGAGAGAGAGAGAGAGAGAGAGAGAGAGAGAGGACAAAAATTCAAGTTACCTGTGGACTCAAGGAATAAATGAGGCGAGGTCCTGGTTGTCCTTCTGTATGTCAAGGAAGTACTTTAAGGGTGTTCCTCTGTGGCTTAATGAGGTTCCTTGTGTCCACCAGGTAATTCATCTCACCTCCTCCTTACCTGTGCCATGAGGAAGGGGAAAGGTAAGTAAGGGGGGGGGGTGTCATGATCACCATATATACATGATAAGAAAACAATTTGGCCTAATTTTTCAAGCTAAATTCTAGAGTCCTTTCCCGCCCTTATTAGTGGGCTTTTTTCTCCATACCTTCACAGATCCCTTCAGATACTTCTAAAACGTAATTATAAAGTGGGGGGAAAGAACAATAAAATGTACTAACCTAACCTAGCTTAACCTGGTAAAATTCTAGTTCTTTCTCGCCCTTAGGTCTCGCTAGAAGGTTATTAGTAAGGTTAGGTTAGGTTATAGTGAGGTTAGGTTAGGTTATATTGAGGTTAGGTTAGTAATTTTTTTTTTTTTTTTACCTCTCCCCCACTTTATAATTACGTTTTAGAGGTATCTGAAGGGATCTGTGAAGGTCTGGAGGAAAAAAGCCCACTAATAAGGGCGGAAAAGGACTCTAGAATTTTACCAAGTTATTCAGGCACCTCAGACTTTGTAGAGGCAGTGTGGTTTAATGATAAAAATGTTGATATGGAGACGGGGCCACACGAGCATTGGCTCTGGCCCTGTAAAATACAACTAGATGAATACATAAACACGCACACATACACACACACACGCACACACGCACATACACACACACACACACACACGCACACACACACACACACACACACACATACATACACATACACACATAAACTCGCACACATACACACACACGCACACACACACACACGCACACACACACATACACCCAAACACACACACAGGACACACACACAAAAAAAATGTGTGTGTGTGTGTGTGTGTGTGTGTGTGTGTGTGTGTGTGCGTGCAACCCCACGCGTGCGCATGGGGTTGCAGGTGAAGGCGAGGGGGGTTTATCGAGGTAGTGCGGGCAATGTGAGGTTGTAAGGTTGTGTGTGTGGAGAAGTTGGTGCTTCCGCCTGGTTAGGGAGCGTGAACTCCCCCACACAATGGTGGTCATGTGCATGGTGTGTCCTCCACACAATGGTGGTGTGTCCTCATGTTTCCTCACGGCCTCTTTACTGCTTCCCATCACTTTGCCGGGAGCATTACTGGCCTGCTCTTACCGGATCATGCACTTCCTAATCATTAATCTTTACATCCATCCATCCATCAGCCGTCCGTCATCATAAACCTGTTTGCAGCGATGACAGCGATGGATGTGTGAGTCAAACTGAAGATGGAGGGAGCCACTTCCACGGGGACAGCCGCAGCCACAGCCACGCAGGCACCTCCCAGGGCCCCGCGTTGTTCCTGTTCGCAACACGCAGCAGCCTGCCGCTGACGCCGCCCGGATATTGCACTGAACAATTTTCACGGTGGGTGAAATTTGGTGGTGGTTGGTTGGTGGTGGATTTCACGGTGGTGAAAAATGGCCTGGGCCGCGGCGACAAGTGGCGAGGAGGTCGCTGGGGGTGAGGAGCGGAAATAATATTCGCTGCAAGACTTCCATGCATGACGGGACACCCGGAAGTGCCGGACAGCAGCTTGGGGCGCGGGCTGTGCAGTGTTCACTGAGGGCACGCCGAGGGTACAAGGCAAGGGGAGCGATGCTTCAAAACAGGAACTGAAAAGTACTGAAATTATACAATACAAAGAGGGATATTTTCAACGCTGATTTCTGTTCTGTTCTAAAAGTAGGTCGACGCTATATTCCCGCCGCGCACTTTAATCCTCCGCGTAAGGTGCCTATATAATCTCAGCCCTGACGTAAGGCTACAGACCGTCTGCCTGCTGGGACGTGTCACCACACAGACCAAGGCACGCCGCCCCGTCACCCACTGTGTGTTATGTACCAGCACGTCACTCGCCTCACAACTTTTCTACATCCCCGCTGTTTGCCCTCCACTAACCCCCGAGGCGCCGCGCTCCCTAATAACTCACACGGCCAATATATCAGCGCCTTCCGCAAAACACCCCACGCCACACCACGGCATGTTGCACACGCGGCTCACGGATTCCTCAGTTATCTTCCCCTCAAGTCAAGCGACAACCACCTGCTGGTATTGCAACCACCCATCCCTCCCCCAACCGCCCGAAACACACACACACACACCACACACACACACACACACCACACACACACACACACACACACCGCCCGAATGGTCAAGTGGATTGAAGCGCCAGGCCAAAATCAAATTCGTGGTCTGAATAAAATTTTCAACCTCTGGCATTATGCATTAGCTTTTTATTTTTATACTGTCATTTCTCTCTTTATGGAACTGTTTATCTATTCCTCTGTTTGATTTTTTTTAATATGCTTATCACTATTGTCAGTTTAGTAACTCAACCGTCAATAGCACTATAGTCGCCATTGCACTAATGTCGCCAGGCGCCATCTATTACGAATTTTAGCATCACTACAGATTTTTATGTGCCACTGAAGAGGCATGCACAGTATTTTATTCTATGTACCTGTCTTCAGTGGCACATTCAAGTCTGTAAAAAGGTAAAAGGTAAAGATGGGAGCCTATGCTAAGCTGCGCGTGGCCTCGGTGCTCATCTCCGTGGCATTAGCCCTTAGAGCCTGTGGTGGGTGAGGACCCGTTACCCCGGGACACAGGGCTAGTGTGACTCCCGGGTTACCACAGTTACCTTCCCCAGGTTACCCCCCAGGTACCCATTTATCAACCCAGAAAGGAGGAGAACAGCTGGGTAGCTGGTCACCGACTTGCCCTGGCCCGGGATCGAACCAGGGCCCGCAGATTCGTAGCCAGGCACGCTAGCCACTGCACCACGGAGGCGACGATTCAAGTCTGTAGTGATGCTAAAATACGTCATAATCGCCTGGCGACATTAGTGCAGTGGCGCATATAGTGCTATTGACGGTAGCTCTTTGTCTTTTTATCTATACATATATATCCTTATTTTTCCACCCACTTCACATACACAGCTTCTCTCTCCACGTACACACACACGTGCACAACACACACACACACACACACACACACACACACACACACACACACACACACACACACAACCACACAAAGACCTCCCGTGAAGGTCTTCTCTCTACACACTGACCCACAGCCTCCCCCTTTCTGTCAGCAGGTAATGTATATAAGGTTACAACTTACAAGGGGTGAGTCTGGTCAGAACACCTGGATGAGTCTTGTTAGTTACTTGTCAACCTGCCAATCTTCACCCATTCCTCCTCCTCCTCCTCCTCCTCCTCCTCCTCCTCCTCCTCCTCCTCCTCCTCCTCCCCTTTTAATACTTCTACTGCGAGAAAGAAAAATGGAGCAAAGAGTGAAGTACACGTAACGCCTTTGTACACGTAATGCCGTGTTGGTGATTTCTTCTCTTGCTTTTTTCTTTTTTTCTCTCCTTCCATCTCCCGAGAGAGAGAGAGAGAGAGAGAGAGAGAGAGAGAGAGAGAGAGAGAGAGAGAGGAGAGAGAGAGAGAGAGGAGAGAAGAGAGAGAGAGAGAGAGAGAGAGAGAGAGAGAGAGAGGAGAGAGAGAGAAGAGAGAGAGAGAGAGAGAGAAGGAGAGAGAGAGAGGAGAGAGAGAGAGAGAGAGAGAGAGAGAGAGAGAGAGAGAGAGAGAATGTCAGAATATAAAAATAAACTCATCTTCAATTTGTCAATTTTTTTTTACTCTACAGATAAAATTATAGGACCATTAGATCAAACTCCCGACCTCAACGCTAAAGCCTGACACGTTGAAATGAAATAATCAAACGGGCATATTGATCGAAACGGCCATCTTATTATCATTATGCGAGAGTTCACTCTCGCCGAGAACTATGAACATGACAATGATCCAAAGGAAATTGTTATGTAATCATTGCTGCTTCAGCACTAATTGCTAAGCTCATACATAACATATATCACCACAGTGATTTATTGGTAGTAAATTTCACTTATGCTGTGTGATGCAGTGGCGTAGCTACGGGGGGGGGGGCACGTGCCCCTCCATGCTAATCCGGTGCCCCCCCATTGGCCATGGCTGCCGTATTCTGCATAATGCTCTAATGCCCACCACTGATCTGATCTTAGATTTAGAATATACCCTTATATCCTTCTATGTGGCATCAGAATGCCCCTGACCTCCGCTTGCCTAGTGCCCCCCCCCCCTATACTCAGCTGTGCCCCCTAGGTGCCCCCCATTACCTAGCTACGCCACTGCCCTGACCCCTAACGTCCTCTGTGGCACCAAAATAACAATCAAAGTGAGTTAGTTGATATGGAGGTGATTTATTCAAGACTTCCTCTGATATGCATGACGTGCCAGATAACGAGGGAAAGCCGAGGCTACATCTACACCATGACCGCTCAGCCGTCGCCGTCTCGGGTCGCTGATTCGTGGTCTCAGGCACGTAGTAAGCGAGGTAGCTTACGTCCTGGAGTGGTGAAATTTCGTCCCTTAGCATAAGTTTTAATATGGCTTTGCATCAGTGGCGAGGGAGTACTTACTGCGTCCTGAGTGGTACTGTGCAGGCTTAGGGTTGAATGTCGCATTTCTTTCTAGTCATTCATATAGATAGGCGCAAATACTGAAGTGATAGGAATGGAGTCCAGTGTGTGTATCAGCCTCGTTAATGAGTGACAGTGGACAAGAGTTTGCCAGGAATGATAGTGACTTGAGATAAATATTAACCAATTAATAGTCTGTGCACCTTCGATAGTGTAATAGAACCCTCTTTAACGGTTAATTAGTCACAGATTCTGGAGAACTCAGACGCCATAAAAATGTCATCAGAGCCTTGCACCGTCACCACCAGCCGACCGAGAGGAGGTGATGGTTACCACATTATACGACCTACGCGTCACCATTAGACATCATTATCACACTTCCAGTAAAAACATTGACTTTCCCGGGATGTTCAGAATAATCCACAGCCAGCTATATTATTGCTACTGTTATTTTCTTGATGTTGTTGTTGGTGGTGATGGTGATGGTGGTGGTGGTGGTGATGGTGGTGGTGGTGATGGTGGTGATGGTGGGGGTGGGGGTGGTGGTGGTGGTGCTATTGCTACTTCATTATCATCCTTGTTGTCACTGTTTTCTTTCTCTCACAACGGGCAATAGATATATTTCAAATAGTTTTATAATACGGTGCAACATGAAGTATTTAGTATTTCCTTTCCTTGGTCCATATTACATACTGTTATTGCATCAAACACTATTACTATCGATATCTTTTT
>JACEEZ010026173.1:8680-16180 GCA_016584305.1 Chionoecetes opilio | reverse complement strand
GACGCCAGCCAGCGGGGGGTTCTGCTCGCATCGGAAGCCTGGCCTTTAAATGCGCGGCCATTTCAATGGCAGGGAACGCCCTTGACGCCAGCCAGCGGGGGTTCTGCTTGCATCGGAAGCCTGGCCTTTAAATGCGCGGCCATTTCAATGGCAGGGAACGCCCTTGACGCCAGCCAGCGGGGGTTCTGCTTGCATCGGAAGCCCGGCCTTTAAAATGCGCGGCCATTTTCAATGGCAGGGAACGCCCTTGACGCCAGCCAGCGGGGGGTTCTGCTCGCATCGGAAGCCTGGCCTTTAAATGCGCGGCCATTTCAATGGCAGGGAACGCCCTTGACGCCAGCCAGCGGGGGGTTCTGCTCGCATCGGAAGCCTGGCCTTTAAATGCGCGGCCATTTCAATGGCAGGGAACGCCCTTGACGCCAGCCAGCGGGGGGTTCTGCTCGCATCGGAAGCCTGGCCTTTAAATGCGCGGCCATTTCAATGGCAGGGAACGCCCTTGACGCCAGCCAGCGGGGGGTTCTGCTCGCATCGGAAGCCTGGCCTTTAAATGCGCGGCCCCTTTCAATGGCAGGGAACCCTTGACGCCAGCCAGCGGGGGGTTCTGCTCGCATCGGAAGCCTGGCCTTTAAATGCGCGGCCATTTCAATGGCAGGGAACACCCTTGACGCCAGCCAGTGGGGGGTTCTGCTCGCATCGGAAGCCTGGCCTTTAAATGCGCGGCCATTTCAATGGCAGGGAACGCCCTTGACGCCAGCCAGTGGGGGGTTTTTGCTCGCATCGGAAGCCTGGCCTTTAAATGCGCGGCCATTTCAATGGCAGGGAACGCCCTTGACGCCAGCCAGCGGGGGGTTCTGCTCGCATCGGAAGCTGGCCTTTAAATGCGCGGCCATTTCAATGGCAGGGAACGCCCTTGACGCCAGCCAACGGGGGTTCTGCTCGCATCGGAAGCCTGGCCTTTAAATGCGCGGCCATTTCAATGGCAGGGAACGCCCTTGACGCCAGCCAGCGGGGGTTCTGCTCGCATCGGAAGCCTGGCCTTTAAATGCGCGGCCATTTCAATGGCAGGGAACGCCCTTGACGCCAGCCAGCGGGGGTTCTGCTCGCATCGGAAGCCTGGCCTTTAAATGCGCGGCCATTTCAATGGCAGGGAACGCCCTTGACGCCAGCCAGCGGGGGTTCTGCTCGCATCGGAAGCCTGGCCTTTAAATGCGCGGCCCTTTCAATGGCAGGGAACGCCCTTGACGCCAGCCAGCGGGGGTTCTGCTCGCATCGGAGCCTGGCCTTTAAATGCGCGGCCATTCAATGGCAGGGAACGCCCTTGACGCCAGCCAACGGGGGTTCTGCTCGCATCGGAAGCCTGGCCTTTAAATGCGCGGCCATTTCAATGGCAGGGAACGCCCTTGACGCCAGCCAGCGGGGGGTTCTGCTCGCATCGGAAGCCTGGCCTTTAAATGCGCGGCCATTTCAATGGCAGGGAACGCCCTTGACGCCAGCCAGTGGGGGGTTCTGCTCGCATCGGAAGCCTGGCCTTTAATGCGCGGCCATTTCAATGGCAGGGAACGCCCTTGACGCCAGCCAGCGGGGTTCTGCTCGCATCGGAAAGCCTGGCCTTTAAATGCGCGGCCATTTCAATGGCAGGGAACGCCCTTGACGCCAGCCAACGGGGGTTCTGCTCGCATCGGAAGCCTGGCCTTTAAATGCGCGGCCATTTCAATGGCAGGGGAAAGCCCTTGACGCCAGCCAGCGGGGGGTTCTGCTCGCATCGGAAGCCTGGCCTTTAAATGCAAGGCCATTTCAATGGCAGGGAACGCCCTTGACGCCAGCCAACGGGGGTTCTGCTCGCATCGGAAGCCTGGCCTTTAAATGCGCGGCCATTTCAATGGCAGGGAACGCCCTTGACGCCAGCCAACGGGGGTTCTGCTCGCATCGGAAGCCTGGCCTTTAAATGCGCGGCCATTTCAATGGCAGGGAACGCCCTTGACGCCAGCCAGCGGGGGTTCTGCTCGCATCGGAAGCCTGGCCTTTAAATGCGCGGCCATTTCAATGGCAGGGAACACCCTTGACGCCAGCCAGCGGGGGGTTCTGCTCGCATCGGAAGCCTGGCCTTTAAATGCGCGGCCATTTCAATGGCAGGGAACACCCTTGACGCCAGCCAGGGGGGGTTCTGCTCGCATCGGAAGCCTGGCCTTTAAATGCGCGGCCATTTCAATGGCAGGGAACGCCCTTGACGCCAGCCAGCGGGGGTTCTGCTCGCATCGGAAGCCTGGCCTTTAAATGCGCGGCCATTTCAATGGCAGGGAACGCCCTTGACGCCAGCCAACGGGGGTTCTGCTCGCATCGGAAGCCTGGCCTTTAAATGCGCGGCCATTTCAATGGCAGGGAACGCCCTTGACGCCAGCCAACGGGGGGTTTTGCTCGCATCGGAAGCCTGGCCTTTAAATGCGCGGCCATTTCAATGGCAGGGAACGCCCTTGACGCCAGCCAGCGGGGGTTCTGCTCGCATCGGAAGCCTGGCCTTTAAATGCGCGGCCATTTCAATGGCAGGGAACACCCTTGACGCCAGCCAGCGGGGGTTCTGCTCGCATCGGAAGCCTGGCCTTTAAATGCGCGGCCATTTCAATGGCAGGGAACGCCCTTGACGCCAGCCAGTGGGGGGTTCTGCTCGCATCGGAAGCCTGGCCTTTAAAAGCGCGGCCATTTCAATGGCAGGGAACGCCCTTGACGCCAGCCAGTGGGGGTTCTGCTCGCATCGGAAGCCTGGCCTTTAAATGCGCGGCCATTTCAATGGCAGGGAACGCCCTTGACGCCAGCCAGCGGGGGTTCTGCTCGCATCGGAAGCCTGGCCTTTAAATGCGCGGCCATTTCAATGGCAGGGAACACCCTTGACGCCAACCAGGGGGGGGTTCTGCTCGCATCGGAAGCCTGGCCTTTAAATGCGCGGCCATTTCAATGGCAGGGAACGCCCTTGACGCCAGCCAGCGGGGTTCTGCTCGCATCGGAAGCCTGGCCTTTAAATGCGCGGCCATTTCAATGGGAGGGAACACCCTTGACGCCAGCCAGTGGGGGGGTTCTGCTCGCATCGGAAGCCTGGCCTTTAAATGCGCGGCCATTTCAATGGCAGGGAACGCCCTTGACGCCAGCCAGTGGGGGGTTCTGCTCGCATCGGAAGCCTGGCCTTAAATGCGCGGCCATTTCAATGGCAGGGAAACGCCTTGACGCCAGCCAGCGGGGGGTTCTGCTCGCATCGGAAGCCTGGCCTTTAAATGCGCGGCCATTTCAATGGCAGGGAACGCCCTTGACGCCAGCCAACGGGGGTTCTGCTCGCATCGGAAGCCTGGCCTTTAAATGCGCGGGCCATTTCAATGGCAGGGAACGCCCTTGACGCCAGCCAGCGGGGGTTCTGCTCGCATCGGAAGCCTGGCCTTTAAATGCGCGGCCATTTCAATGCAGGGAACGCCCTTGACGCCAGCCAGCGGGGGTTCTGCTCGCATCGGAAGCCTGGCCTTTAAATGCGCGGCCATTTCAATGGCAGGGAACGCCCTTGACGCCAGCCAGCGGGGTATCTGCTCGCATCGGAAGCCTGGCCTTTAAATGCGCGGCCATTTCAATGGCAGGGAACGCCCTTGACGCCAGCCAGCGGGGGTTCTGCTCGCATCGGAAGCCTGGCCTTTAAATGCGCGGCCATTTCAATGGCAGGGAACGCCCTTGACGCCAGCCAACGGGGGTTCTGCTCGCATCGGAAGCCTGGCCTTTAAATGCGCGGCCATTTCAATGGCAGGGAACGCCCTTGACGCCAGCCAACGGGGGTTCTGCTCGCATCGGAAGCCTGGCCTTTAAATGCGCGGCCATTTCAATGGCAGGGAACGCCCTTGACGCCAGCCAGCGGGGTTCTGCTCGCATCGGAAGCCTGGCCTTTAAATGCGCGGCCATTTCAATGGCAGGGAACACCCTTGACGCCAGCCAGCGGGGGTTCTGCTCGCATCGGAAGCCTGGCCTTTAAATGCGCGGCCATTTCAATGGCAGGGAACGCCCTTGACGCCAGCCAGTGGGGGGTTCTGCTCGCATCGGAAGCCTGGCCTTTAAATGCGCGGCCATTTCAATGGCAGGGAACGCCCTTGACGCCAGCCAGTGGGGGTTCTGCTCGCATCGGAAGCCTGGCCTTTAAATGCGCGGCCATTTCAATGGCAGGGAACGCCCTTGACGCCAGCCAGCGGGGGTTCTGCTCGCATCGGAAGCCTGGGCCTTTAAATGCGCGGCCATTTCAATGGCAGGGAACACCCTTGACGCCAGCCAGGGGGGGTTCTGCTCGCATCGGAAGCCTGGCCTTTAAATGCGCGGCCATTTCAATGGCAGGGAAACGCCCTTGACGCCAGCCAGCGGGGGTTCTGCTCGCATCGGAAGCCTGGCCTTTAAATGCGCGGCCATTCAATGGCAGGGAACGCCCTTGACGCCAGCCAGGGGGGGGTTCTGCTCGCATCGGAAGCCTGGCCCTTTAAATGCGCGGCCATTTCAATGGCAGGGAACACCCTTGACGCCAGCCAGCGGGGGTTCTGCTCGCATCGGAAGCCTGGTCTTTAAATGGGGCGGCCATTTCAATGGCAGGGAACACCCTTGACGCCCGCCAGGGGGGGGTTCTGCTCGCATCGGAAGCCTGGCCTTTAAATGCGCGGCCATTTCAATGGCAGGGAACGCCCTTGACGCCCAGCCAGCGGGGGTTCTGCTCGCATCGGAAGCCTGGCCTTTAAATGCGCGGCCCATTTTTAATGGCAGGGAACACCCTTGACGCCAGCCAGGGGGGTTCTGCTCGCATCGGAAGCCTGGCCTTTAAATGCGCGGCCATTTCAATGGCAGGGAACACCCTTGACGCCAGCCAGCGGGGGTTCTGCTCGCATCGGAAGCCTGGCCTTTAAATGCGCAGCCATTTCAATGGCAGGGAACGCCCTTGACGCCAGCCAGTGGGGGGTTCTGCTCGCATCGGAAGCCTGGCCTTTAAATGCGCGGCCATTTCAATGGCAGGGAACGCCCTTGACGCCAGCCAGCGGGGGTTCTGCTCGCATCGGAAGCCTGGCCTTTAAATGCGCGGCCATTTCAATGGCAGGGAACGCCCTTGACGCCAGCCAGGGGGGGGTTCTGCTCGCATCGGAAGCCTGGCCTTTTAATGCGCGGCCATTTCAATGGCAGGGAACGCCCTTGACGCCAGCCAGGGGGGGTTCTGCTCGCATCGGAAGCCTGGCCTTTAAATGCGCGGCAATTTCAATGGCAGGGAACGCCCTTGACGCCAGCCAGGGGGGGGTTCTGCTCGCATCGGAAGCCTGGCCTTTAAATGCGCGGCCATTTCAATGGCAGGGAACGCCCTTGACGCCAGCCAGGGGGGGGTTCTGCTCGCATCGGAAGCCTGGCCTTTAAATGCGCGGCCATTTCAATGGCAGGGAACGCCCTTGACGCCAGCCAGGGGGGTTCTGCTCGCATCGGAAGCCTGGCCTTTAAATGCGCGGCCATTTCAATGGCAGGGAACGCCCTTGACGCCAGCCAGTGGGGGGTTCTGCTCGCATCGGAAGCCTGGCCTTTAAATGCGCGGCCATTTCAATGGCAGGGAACGCCCTTGACGCCAGCCAGCGGGGGTTCTGCTCGCATCGGAAGCCTGGCCTTTAAATGCGCGGCCATTTCAATGGCAGGGAACGCCCTTGACGCCAGCCAGCGGGGGTTCTGCTCGCATCGGAAGCCTGGCCTTTAAATGCGCGGCCATTTCAATGGCAGGGAACGCCCTTGACGCCAGCCAGCGGGGGTTCTGCTCGCATCGGAAGCCAACGAGTTGACACAAATATTTTCAATAAATCACATTTTTTCAAACGAATTCGAGGACGATCCCCTTCTTAACTTCAGTTGCTTAGAATGTTCATGTGTAGGGAGGTTACGCGTACACTTAGCAATGACATGCACACGAGTGTTGTTCATGATTGGGGGAAATACATTTGTTGAGAAAATAGCAGCAACTCCTGGAATCAATAAGTGATGCACAGAATATGGCAGCCATGCAGAAATGTGCCTTGTAACTTACACTCGCAGCTATAATGCAACGCAACCTTGGTGAATGTGCTAATAATGATGGATGCTGAAACACGTGCTGCCTCCACCTCCCTCACGCCGCGGGAACAAGGCAAAGCAATGTAGCGGTGGTTCAATTTATAAATATCTAAAGACTGACGTCACAATGTAAGACGGGAGAGTAATAAGTAATAACACATATTTAAAGATATAAATAAGACTCTTGGAAATTAATGAAGCACTTTGACATGTAAGAAAAAAAACCACTTATCATTCCTATAATGTCAAGGAAGCTTCGCACAATTTGCACGTGCGTCTCTCAGAGTGGCTGGTCTGCGCCACTGCTCACGGCGCCACGCTGCTGAAGGGAATGCCACAAGTATTGAGCGCTTCCACAACTCATAGAATGGAGTGACAAAGGAAAAAACAGCAGCTGATACACAGTTGATATATACATTTCTTTCAATACATATCATATATTGGCTACAGTTTATTTTCCTAATTCAAGAATCTCCCAAACCAACAATATATTGCTTGCCCCGAACTAAAAAATGACCAAAATGACATGTTGTGCCTTGGCCTACGCAATGACATGTTGTGCCCTGGCCTACGCAATGACATGTTGTGCCCTGGCCTACGCAATGACATGTTGTGCCTTGGCCTACGCAATGACATGTTGTGCCCTGGCCTACGCAATGACATGTTGTGCCCTGGCCTACGCAATGACATGTTGTGCCCTGGCCTACGCAATGACATGTTGTGCCCTGGCCTACGCAATGACATGTTGTGCCTTGGCCTACGCAATGACATGTTGTGCCCTGGCCTACGCAATGACATGTTGTGCCCTGGCCTACGCAATGACATGTTGTGCCCTGGCCTACGCAATGACATGTTGTGCCCTGGCCTACGCAATGACATGTTGTGCCCTGGCCTACGCAATGACATGTTGTGCCCTGGCCTACGCAATGACATGTTGTGCCCTGGCCTACGCAATGACATGTTGTGCCTTGGCCTACGCAATGACATGTTGTGCCCTGGCCTACGCAATGACATGTTGTGCCCTGGCCTACGCAATGACATGTTGTGCCCTGGCCTACGCAATGACATGTTGTGCCCTGGCCTACGCAATGGATAATCCGGCCCTGAATTCCCCTAGTCCCGAACAGCAACAGCGTTCGGCAATATGCTTCCGGGAGGGTAACAGCCGAGGATTGCATGTCCGTGGCGTGATCAAGGCCGTGGGTAACACACACACACACACGGCCTCCAAGCTGTAATAGTAACACGTCATCGTTACCATGGCAACGGCGGCCATGGCTGTGACGTCACCAATATTTACATCTAACCCGCCTTCCCCCACTGAGCCAATCAGGCTGTTTCAAACCTCGCCCACGCAGGCAGCTTGGGCCTCGCAGACGGTTCCCGGCACGCAGACAGTTGCCCGCCACGCAATGA
>JACEEZ010026172.1:0-16326 GCA_016584305.1 Chionoecetes opilio | reverse complement strand
TTCTCTCCCTTTTTTTCCCCTTTTTTTCTCTCCTTTTTTTCCCCCTGTCCTTTATTTTTTTATTTTTTTTTTTTTTTTTCTCTCTCCTCTCTTCTCCTCCTTTTTCTTCTCTCCTCTCTCCTTCTCCTGCTTCTTCCCTCTCCCCCCTTTTTTTCCTTTTTTTTTTTCTCTCTCCCCTTCTCTCCTCTCTCTTCTCTTTCTTCTTCCCCCTTCTCTCTCTTCTCCTTTTTCTTCTTTATTCTCTCTCTCTCCTCTTCTTCCTTTTTTCTTCTTTTTTTCTCTCCTCCTCCTCCCCTCTCTCCTGGGCCTCCTCTCCTCTCTCTCCCCCCTCTCTCTCTCCTCTCAGTTGTATGGTTTTAGAGGAAGAGGGAAAGAGAGAGAGGGGAGAGAGAGAGAGAAGAGAGGAGAGAAAGGGGGTAGTTTTTAGTAAAAGGACAAACTCCTCTCTCTCTCTTTTTCTCTTCTCTCTCTCCCTCTCTCTCTCTCTCCTCTCTCTCTTTCTTTCTGATATCTTAACCCAATCAGTACTATCACGTTCCCCCACCACCCCATCACTACAATCTCTCTCCCCATCACTCTTCTCCCCTCTCTCTCTCTCTCTTTTCCCCCCAGGTAAAAGGCACCAAATCAGAGGCGCCGTTACGTGTTCCCTGTTACGCTTTTTTGATTCTTTTATTATTATTATTATTTTATTTTATTATTTTATTTTTATTATTTTATTATTATTTTTTTTTTATTTTTATTTTTGTTTTATTATTATTATTATTTTTATTATTTATTATTTTTATTATTAAAATTTTTTGTTTTTTTATTTTTTTTGTTGTTGTTTTGTTTGTTGGTTTTTGTTGTTGTTGTTGTTTTTTTGTTGTTTTAAAAAAAGATAATTTTGAAGCAAGAGGGGAGGAAGGGAGGGGGGAGGAGGGGGAAGGAGGAGGAGAATTTAAAGAATGGATATTAGGGATTAATGATTATCTCTCCGGTTGAAAAAAATTGATACTACAACTCCCTACTTCCTACTACTCTCTACTACTATTTTTTTTTTTTTTTTTTTTTTTATACTACCACACTACTACTACACTACTACTACTACTACCCACTACACCCACCACTACTACTACTACTCTCACTCACTACTACTCCTCTCTGACAAAATTGATCAAAAAAGGGAAATTATTAACCCCCCCAAAAAAATTAAAGTTTTCATTTCCAACATTTTATAATTTTCCTTTAGATATTTATGTATGATATTTTCACTTTTCCGTTTCTTTCTTTTCCCTTCCCTTTTTCCTATAATGAGTCTCCCCACCCCACACCACCACACCACACACACAACCCACACACCCCACACAACCCCAAAACCCCACCAAAACCACTTTTTCCCTTTCACCATACAAAAGACAGACGATAGAAAGACCCCAGCACCAACACCAACGAAGACAACACACCACAGAAACCACAGGAGACAACAGACAGACGACACAGACACACAGCCGACAGACGACGACAACCAAGAAAAACACACAACAACGACGACAACAGACGACAACACAGACAACTACAATAAAAGCAGACAAAACACAAATGACCAGACCAAACCCCACACAGACAGACGACGACAGACAACAACGGGAACAAAAACACACCAACAGACAGACCACACGACAACAAAAGACAGACGACAACACACAAAAACCCCCACAGACGACAACAACTACAACATCAGACCGACAGCACAAAACACACACACACACGACAGACAAAAGATATGACACAACAAAACAAACGACAGACAGGGGCCCCAGACACACAGATACCAACTTAGGGAAAAACCACACCACACCACACACACACAAAACACACACCACACCCCTGAAAAAACTCTACCTGGTACTCTTTTTTTGGGCTTTTTATCCGCGATTTGTTGTACAGGAGGGTGATCGGGCCAAAGCGTGGCTGGTGGGTGGCTGGACGATTCTTAGGGTATCTATAGTAGTTTGGTTAATAGTCTATAGCCGAGGCCAAAAGGGGCCATTACGTAGTTTCATTTTTTCCGTTTTTCCCTGCAGGAAAATGGGGGACTTTCATTTTTTCGTAAAAAGTTTTTTTCGTTTTACGCCCCCTAAGAGCCCCTCGCATACTGAATGCCCTTCATAGTATCATAATTTCTTTCATACATATCAATACACTTTTTAAATTTCCGTTAATCACATCTTCGTATATATAAGAATTCTGTAGTACTTTTATAGTCTTATACCTATAAAGATATAAAAAGTTGTGTGTGTGTGTGTGTGTTGTGTGTGGGGTGGTTGTGTGTGTGTGTTGTGTTTTTGTTTGTGTGTTGTGGTGTGTGTGTGTTTTCCGCGATAGGTGGCCCCCCGTGCCCCATCCCTCATATGGGGACATTTTGGAACCACTCACCAGGGCCTTTTAAGCCCATTATAGATTTTTCCGATCACTTTTTTTTTTCTTTTTTTTAGAGCCTATTAGCGAAATTGTGACAAAAAAATTAGGTTTTTTCGAGAAATTAGAAACCTTGATGTAGGGGGATGGGTATGGGTGATGAATGGGGGGGGTTATGGGGAATGGGGGTGGGGTATGGGTGTGTAATGGGGGGGGGGATGGTGATGGGGGGGGAAAATTGGGGGGTGATGGTAAAGGGGGGGTGTTTGGTGTGTGGGTGGGTAATGGGTGGGGGAATGGGGTTGGGGGGTAAAGGTAATGGGTGAGGGGGGGGTGATGGGTTAAGGCGTTAATCATACTTTCTACATCCTGATTTTTGGAAAAATTGAAGGGGCACTGGAGATCTTGTTTGGTGGGCATACCCTCCGCGGGGCACTAAAAAGTCCCCCGGGGGCGGGTTTGCGGCTAGTGATTAAATGAAGTGATAAAATATAGGTACCAATTTGTTGGCCCCGTGAAGTTGACTGTAAAAAAGTTACGGCCAAGTGCATAGCAATGTATAAAAATCTTCGAAAAAATGTTCAGGGAAAACGCCCAGACGTACATCGCCGGGAGGCGACAAGGGGAGGGGGGGGCTTGGGATTAAACCCACGTGTGGGGTCTTAAGTGTGTACCTCAGGCATCACCCGCTGACACATTAAGTTTCTTATATACTTTGCTGGGATCGTCTTTGTTATTTTATAAATATATATGTATCATCAAAAAAATTCTCTCTGGTAGGAAAAATTTATATTTCGGCCCCTTTATACTATAAAAATAGGAATAGTGGGCGCGCAGTAAATCATTTGAAAAATGCTTTTCTAGATTAAATGTCCCTTTTTCTTAAAAACATGCGAAAAAAAATTATCTACATATATTAAGTAACGAAACAGCAACAAAAGGTCTTATAGTAAGCCCGCAAGGTATTTTTTTTCCCCGAAAAAAAAAAAATACGGCGTTGTGTGGCAATCCCGGCTTTCAAGTCTATTCACGTTTGCGGCGTTGTATATTGATTTAAATGCACGCCCGTAAAAAGGAACCTCGGGACATGTTACACGGTTATATCTCAAGAATATGGGGTTGGGAAAAAGGGTAGAAAAGAAGAAAACGGATTGGCTGGGAAGCGTAGATTTAAAAAGGAAATAGGGGGAGAAAGTTCAAAAATAGGGTGGTAAATGATTGGCAGGCTAATGTCGGTGGTCAATGGGAGTCTATTGGGGTCTTTAAAAGGAGTTGGATAAATTCATGAGGGGGAAGAGGGGTGGAATAGGTATGTTAATAACGGAAAAACCCTCGTGTGGTCTCGGGGCCCCTCTTGTGTTTCCTTTATTTTTTATGTTTTTTTCTTATGTTCTTATGTTTTCAGTTTGCCAGCTAGATTCAATTTAAATTTTCTTGAAATAAAGAATGACTTTGTGTTACTTTCTTTTTGTGTTGGGAAACCTCATTTAAAGCTCTGGGCTTTGGTGTAGGGTAGCTATCTATAAAAATTAAGCAAAGGTTGTCGTCTGTCGGTTGTTTTTTGTCTGTGTGTCCGCGATAGGTGCCCCCCCCAGTCCCCAAATCCCATCATATGGCCATTTTTGGGAAACCCGGGTGACCAGGCAAAGGGTTTTTAAAAGCCCCACCTATGGGGATGATCCGATCCTTTTTTTTTTTTTTTTTTTTAGCAGCCTATTGCGAAAATTGTGAAAAAAAGGGGGTTCGAGAATTGGGGGAAAAAAATTTTGATGGGGGGTGATGGGTAATGGGTGATTGAATGGGGGGGGGTGATGGGAAATGGGTGAGTGAATGGGGGGGGTTTGATGGGTAAAGGTGTGGGGGGGGTGGGTAAAATTGGGTGGGGGTGAGGGGGTAATGGTGGGGGTGAGGGGTGGTGAATGGGTGGGGGGGATGGGAGGGGTAAGGAATGGGTGGGGGTGTTTGGGTAATGGGTGAGTGAATGGGGGGGGGGGGGTGGGAAAGGGGTTGAGGAATGGGTGGGGGGGTGATTGGTAATGGGTTGGGGGGTTGGGGGTGAAAAGGGGGTTTGACGTTAAACTACATTTTCTACATCCATGATTTCAGGAAAGTTAAAGGGGCATCGGGAGAGCCCCTGTGTTTGGGGGCCCCCGCCACCAAAGCCTCCCGGGAGCTACCCAAAAAGTCCGCCCGGAGGGGGGCTTTGCGGCTAGTAACCTTAAAATTAAAAACTTCAATTCGAAAGCAAAGGTCTGAATAAAGGGAACACTTAAAAAAGTATAAGAATAGCAAGATTCCCATGTGTGCCTTTGCAGGACTTTCTCCAGGGCTAGGGTACCCCGTAGTGTAGGGAACCCGCTCTTTTCACAACCGAAAGGCCCCCGGTTTCGACCCCCGGGCGGAGGGAAAATAGACGGGTTGTTTCCTTTAAAAAACCCGACCCCCCTGTCCACCCAGCATATGGGGTGTGGGGTGTTACCGGGGTTTTTTGGTGCCCCGCCCCCCGGGGTGGGGGCTTCCCCAACACTAACCCCTAAGCAGAACATTAAAATTTAATAGGGAAAACGGTCCCACACGAGCATTGCCAGGCCCTGTAAAATCAACAATAAATACACACACACACACTTTTTCCTTTAAAAACCAACGACAGAAGACAAACAGACACAGACACACGATACCCAAAACTTGGGAATAAAACAGGCACACACACACACCACACACACCACACACACAACACCCCACACCCACACACACCAGTTGATAAAATAAATGGTCTAAATTTTACAGGTGGGAAATAATTAATTTTTTTAAAAACACATATATCAATGAGCAGCTTCAAACGGTATATAGTAGAAGAGAGATTAAAAAATATCTTTATTAATTTTCGTGTGTGTGTTGGTGTGTGTGTGTGTTTGTGGTGTGTGTGTGTGGTGTGTGGTGTGTGTGTGTTTTTTGTGTGTGTGTGTGTGTGTGTGTGTGTGTGTGGGGTTTATTCCCTCACATCTTCCTTCTCTCATTTCCTCCTCCTCCTCCTCCCCCCTCCCCTCCTCCCCCTCCCCCTCCTCCTCCTCCTCCTCTTCTTCTAGGTATTCTCCGTTCTTCCCTTCTTCTTCCTCCCCCTATTCTTCCCCTCCCCCTTTCCTCCGTCGCACCAAAAAAGGGCAAACCAAACCAAACACGGGAGGCGTATCTGTAAAGTTTATAATAGTAGTAAAGTTAAGTTAAGTAATAAATTTAACAAGGAAAATAAGAAGAAAATGCACATAAGTGGCGTGGACGTAAGCAGGGCGTACCGAGGGGGGGGGGGGGGGCATCTGTATTTTATTCCCCCCCCCCCCTTTTTCAAATTTTTTGAGCACTGCACTGGTTGAGGGTGTTGTGTTTTAATTGCCAAAAGGGGGGGAAAATTATGTGTCATCTATAGACTTACGGGTTTTATTAAAAATTTAAAAAAATCAGGGTTTTTGTGACAGGTGGCTCATTGGACGGCAAGGAAAACTTATACTAGTTAACAATTTTACGAGAGAGAAGGAGAGAGAGAGAGAGAGAGAGAGAGGAGAGAGAGAAGAAGAGGAGAGAGGGGAGGAGAGAGAAGAGAGAGAGAGAGAGAGAGAAAATGGAAAAAACCCCCGGGGAAAATTTTTTTTTTGGGAGTAAAGAAAGAGGAAATAAGGGTTGTTAAAAAACCCCCGTTTTTTGTGCGTTACATTTTGTTTTTTTTTGAAAAAAAAAAGAAAAGGGAGAACCCAAAGGCCCTTTTGGAAAAAATTTGGGTTTATAATTTTTTTTTTAAAAGGAGGAGGGGCCCCGGGGGACGCGCTTTTAAAAGACCCCAAAAGTTTTGAAAAAAAAATGTTTTAAAACTCCCTAAAAAAAGCGGATTGGTTTTAAATTTTTAAAAAGCAAGTAGTTTTGTTAAAAAAAAGGGGGCGGAACAAATTTTTTGCGAAACAACCCAGAAATTGCGAAACACCCTAAAAGTGGATTACTAAAATTTGACTCAGTAGTTTTGGGAAAAACTGGGGGTCTGTAAACAAACTTTTTTTGCGGGGGAACAAACCCTTTTTAAGTTTGGTATGGGGGTTATTGTTTGGGTGGTCGGGGGTGTCCCACGTTTTTCCAGCCACAAGAACTGAACCCCAAAAAGCAAAAAGGCCCAGAAAAAGGGCTGGGACCCGCCTAACTTTTTTTTTAGGAAAAAATAACAGTATATGAATAAGTCTATCAGACATAAAGAAACAAAGCCACGGTTTATAGAATATCCAAAAATAAAAAAATTTCTTTTGTAGATAAAGGGCGTTCCTTTGGATCATGAAGACCACCCTCAAAGTTGTTAACAAACCTTTATTATCACCATTGGCTCCCCCATTATTGAGGAAAAAACCGCAACTCGTAATGGCGGATCAGACCGGAAAACCGAAAGACATCATATCATCTCGGTGGCCACGATCAGACACTATGAGTCAACTTTGTCCCGGGGGGGCTTTTGGGTTTGGTGTAGCCCCCGGGGACGACCCTGGCGAGCGTGCCGGGCTCACGCCCGCCGCCCCCCTGGGGTGCTGATAGAAAGAAAAGGAATCTAACTTTCCTAACCCCATAACCTAGCCTAACTATTCGGCTATGTTGGTATTTAACACTGAATGCAAAAAAAAACGGGGAAAAGGGGAAAACTGCCGACATGAAAAAATGGAACACCGTCGACGTTGGCGAGTGGTTTTCCCATCGGGACAGTTCCAGGGACCGTGCATTCCACCAGAGAATATACACCAAAAATATCATAGCTGAACTTGCGATGGCCCGGGGAAACGAACCCCGGGGCAATGCTTTGGGAAAGGCCACTATGCTCACCACTATACCACCTCGCAGTAGGGGAAGGTCGGGAGGGGTAATAATAACGCGAAAATAGCTTCTTTTGTCATATCCGTAGTAACGCAATGTTATTCCCATTTAAGAACCCGATGTTTGGGAAAAAGCCCCTCAACTCTCAGAAATGGGGGGGACCTTAAAGGGTCGAATTGTTAATCGCACCATCCTACCCTTTTTATAAAACCCATGTCCCGGGTGGAGGGTAGATGCTGCCGATATACCCTTTATTCCTTTTTTACAGAGGGTTGAGAAAGGGTAATTTGGGGTTGGAAAAGGGGGATATTTGTAAGGGTAGAAAAAAGGGGAGCAAATATTTTTACTACAAACCCCTTTTTCTATCCTTTTCCTAGCCTTTTTTTCTAAGAGTGCAGTTCTATAAAAAGTAAAGTGCATTGTTCCCCCCAACTTTTATAAGATAGATAATAAAAGAAGATAGATAGATAAAAATAATACTAAAAGATAAAAAAAATAATAGATAGTAGAAGATAGAAAAATAGATAGAAAAGATAAATTAATGCTAGATAGATAGATAAATTAATGATAGATAGATAATAGATAGTAGTAGATAATAAATATAAAAGCTAATAGAAGATAAAAAATAAAAGATGATAGAAGATAGATAGATAATAGATAGATAATAATAGATAGATAAAAAAGATGATAGATAATAAATATATGTAGATAGATAGATAAATATAATAGATGATAGATAGATAGATGATAGATAGATAGATAGTAGATAAATATAATAGCAGATAGATAGATAAATATAATAAAATAGATAGATAGATGATAGATAGATAGAAAGATAATTTGATAAAAAATAATAGCTAGATAGATAATGATGATAGATAAATAAATAGCTAGCGCTACTACTAGCAATGATAATGATAGATAGAAAATATAATGTAGTGATAGATAGATAGATAGATAAATATAATAGCTAGATAGATGATAGATAGATAGATAAATAAAAGCTAGATAGATAGATAGATGATAGATAGAAGAAATAGAGATAGATAGTAAAAATAGTTAGATGATAGAAATGAAGATAGATAAAATAGATAGATAGATAGAAAAAGATAAATATATGTAATAGATAGATAATAGATAGATAAAAATAATGAGATAGATAGATAGATAGATGTAAAAATAATGATAGATGAAGATAGATGATAAATTAATAGATGATGATAGATAGATAGATAGATAGATAATAAATATAATGCAGATAGATGATAATAATAGATAGTAGATAGATAGATAGATAGATAGATAGATGATAGATAGATAATAAAAAATAATAGCTAGCTAATAATAATAATAATAAATATAATGCTGCTAAACTAGCTAGCTAGCTAGATAGATGATAGATAGATAGTAAAAATATAGTAGATAGATAGATAGATAGATAGATAAATATAAAAGCTAGCTGATAGATAATGTAGTAAATATAATAATAGAAATAGATAATAATAATAGATAGATAGATATAGATAGATAGATAGATAGATAGATAAAAAAATTTAAAATAATAGCTAATAGATAGATGATAGATAGATAGAAGATAGAAGTAGATAGAAGATAAATATAATATAGATAGTAGATAAGATAGATGATAATGTAGATAGATAAAATAATGCTAATAAAGATAAAAATAATAGATAATGTAATAGATAGATAATAGATGAAAATAGAAGAAGATAAAAATAATGCTATGTAGATAGATAGATAGATATAGATAGATGATAGATAAATATAATAGCTAGATAGTAATAGATGAAGTAAATTAAAAGAGCTAGATAGTAAAGATAAAAATAAAAATTTAAAAGCTAATAGATAGATAGATTTTTAAAGATAGAAGATAGTTTGAAATAGATAGTAGAAAAGTAGAAAATAAATATAAAAGCTAAATAGATAGTAAATATAATAGATAGATAATAGATAGTTTGATAAATATAAAAGCTGATAGATAAAAAATATAATAGATAGATAATAGATAGATAGATGAAGATAGTAGATAATAGATAGATAGATAAGATAGATATAAAAGATAGATAGAAGATAGATAATATATAAAAGATAGATAATAATAATAGATAGATAATTAAAAGATAATAGATAGATAGATGATAGAATTTTTTCTTTTTTCACATCCCACATAACACAGGGTTTATTCCGTTGGTTCAGGATCAAAAAGGGTGGGGGAGGGGTTCCACCCCTTCAAGGCAGCCCGGGGGGGGGAAAAGGCCTCACGCAGCTCACCGTGTTACTTTTTAAAAAGAAAAAAAAGATATAAAAATGGTTAGCTGCACTTCAGTCACGGTTGCCGACCATTACAGCTGCATGGGTGAGATCGGGCGAGCGTCACCGCCACAACGATAACACGCCATCTAGTGCAGTGGCTCTTAACCTGGGTTCGATCGGTCCCTAGGGGTTCGGTGAGCCAGTCTCAGGGGTTCGGCGCAGGCCCTCCAAAAACACTGCAATTTTGCTATTGCAGTATTGTAATTCCAGATTATTCACCAGATTAAACTATACGCGAAATCAACGTAAGTTTAAGCAGCGCGGTGGCGAGTCCTGTGCGGGTGTGTATAAGTGCCTGTGCCCGCCCGCCTTGCTCCCTTCACCTCGTCTTGCCATTGAATATAAAATTAGTGCAAAATATCCCTCCTGAGGCCTGAATCGTTCCCGGTGGAACGCCGACGTGAGTTTGGACAGGGGATGCTTGCAGCCTATGTTGATCTCAAGAAGGCGTTTGACTCAGTGCATCGTGAGTCACTCTGGGATCTTCTGCGACTTCGAGGGATTCCTGCAAGGACTATTGGTTTGATAACTGGTCTGTATTCTGGGACTGAGAGTGCTGTGAAGTGTGGGGGAGGTGTATCCAGCTTCTTTCCTGTGAATACAGGAGTGAGGCAAGGGTGGCGTCCTTGCCCCTCACTTTTCAACGCTTGTATGGACTGGGTATTGGACAAGGTTGTAGATCAAAGTGATTGTGGAGCATCCGTCGGCAACACCAAGATCACTGATCTTGTTTTTGCCGATGATGCAGTAATCTTTGCTGAGTCGCTGGAAGTCCTGGTGATGGCTCTCGAGGCGCTGCACGAGGAGGCAAAGCCTTTGGGAGTTGAGGTCTCCTGGCTCAAGACCAAGGTCCAGGTATTTGGAGACTTACTAGATGAAGCAGTACAGTCTGTTCATGCGTGTGGCGAGGACATTGAGATCTTGGAAAGTTTAACATACCTTGGTAGCGCAGTCCATAATGACGGCGGGTCACGTCAAGAAGTCTTACGGCGGATTGGCATAGCCCACGGTGTTATGCAGTGGCGCACCGAGGGGGGGGGGGGGCATGCGGCCATGGGCCCCCCCCTTTGGCAAAGATAAAATAATAATAAAATTATATATAATATATATATATAATATATATATATATAATATATATATATATATATATATATAATACACACACATAAATAAATATATAATTTATTATTATTTATTCTTTGCCACAAGGGGGGGCCATGGCCGCATGCCCCCCACCCCCCCCACCCACCCCCGGTACGCCACTGCATAACACCGTGGGCTATGCCAATCCGCCGTAAGACTTCTTGACGTGACCCGCCGTCATTATTGGACTGCGCTACCAAGGTATGTTAAACTTTCCAAGATCGCAATACGAACACACACAACACACACACACACACACACACACACACACACACACACACAACCACACACACACACACACACACACACACACACCACCACTACTAATATGACATAAGTAAACTGGGTCTTTTACCTACAGCAGTTTTTATCATCCAAGCAATTAAAAAAGTGAACTCAGAAAGGCTGTAAACCCCTTTGAGACCCAGAACGTAATTTCCATGGTAATTTGTGTACCATTAGACGCTTTGTAGTGAGTATAAGCAATGTTTTATAGCTATGACCTGTTTAGTATCCTTGTCCACTAACTACTGTGGTAATTTGTGACTTTTGTTTTTTTTATGGCCTTAAAAAACGGGGCAAATTTTTTTATTAAACAAAGGAAAAAATCTGGGCCCCTGAAAGGGGGTTTTAAATTTTTTTTTTTTTAAATTTTTTAATTTTTACTACCCAAATACTTTTTTTTACTACACTACTACCCACTACTTACAACAGAAAAAAATTTTTTATAGCAAAGGAAAGGGTCTGGGCCCCCCCTGAAGGGGTTTTAATTTTCACTACTTTCAATACTACTTTAAAACTAAATAAATACTACTACTTACAACAGACCATTTTTTATAGCCCAAAAGGAAAAAAAATCTGGGCCCTGAAGGGGTTTTATCACTACTTCTAAATAAATACTACTACAATACTACCTTTTACTACTACACTACTTTCTACTTTCTACTAATATAAATACTTACAAAAGACCCATTTTTTTATAGCAAAAGGAAAAACTGGGCGTTTACGGGGGGTTAATTACGTTAAAATCCCGTTTTATTTTAAAAAAAAGCGTTAAAAAAACCACCGCCCTTTGGGCAATTCCCTTTTTACCCGAGGAGTTGGGGGTAGGGACAAAAAAACAGTAGATTTTCCCGAGGGGGTGGGGAGGGAACCCCCCCCCCCCCCCCTCCCCCCCCCCCCCCCCCCCCCCCCCCTCCCTTAAAACCCCCGTCCTAACCCCTTTCCCCCCTTACCCCCTCGACTTTCCCCCTTCTAACCCCCTAAAAATGTGTGTGTGGGGTGGGGTGTGGGGTGTGTGTAATAATAGTAATAATAAAATTTAAAAATACCAATAAAAACCTTTTTTATCACTCTCCTTTTTCTCTCTCCCCTCTCCCCCTCCTCCCCCTCTCTCTCCTCTCTTCTCTCCATCCCCCCTCTCTCTTCTCCCCCTTCTCTCTCCTCTCTCCTTTTTCTGTCTTTTCCCCCCCCCCCCTTTTTCTTATTTAGTTTCTTTTTTCAAAAACCACAAACCCCCCAAACCCCCCCCCCTCCACCCCCCCTTAAACCCCCCCTAAAACCCCCCCCCCCCCCCCCCCCCCCCCCCCCCCCCCCCCCCCCCCCCCCCCCCCCCCCCCCCCCCCCCCCCCCCCCCCCCCCCCCCCCCCCCCGTTCCAAAAAAAACCCCCACCACCCAAAAACCCCCTTTCCCAACACACACAAAACCCCCAACACTTTTTTTATGTTTTTTTTTTTTAAAAATTTTTTTTTTTTTTTTTTTAAAAGGAAATTTTTTTTTTTTTTTTTTTTTTTTTTTTTACGGGGGTTTAAACTGTTTTTTTTTTTTTTTTTTTTTTTCGCTTTTTTTTTTTTTTTTTTTTCGTTGAATCTTTTTTTTTTTTTTTTTTTTTTAAAGTTTTAATCTTCCCTTTTTTTTCGGGTTTTTATTTTTTTTTTTTTTTTCGTTGAATTTTTTTTTTTTTCCCTTTTAATTAATTTTTTTTTTTTACGTTTTTAATCTTTCTTTTTTTTTTTTTTTTCGGGGTTTTTTTTTTATTTTTACGTTTTTAAACTTTTTTTTTTTGTTTTTTTTTACGTTGAAAAAAATTTTTTTGTTTTTTTACATTTAATTTTTTTTAATTTTTTTTTTTTTGGGAAACGTTTGGGGAAATTTAAAACCCCCCCCTTTTTCCCCCCCCCCCCCCCTCCCTCCCCAAGCCCCCTCCCCCACCCTCTCACCTTTCCCCCCTCCCCCCCCCCGTTTTCCCCCCCATGGTTCCCAAACCCCCCCCCCCCCCCCCCCCCCCCCCCCCCCCCCCCCAAACCCCCCCCCCCCCCCCCCCCCCCCCCCCCCCCCCCCCAAAACCCCCCCCCCCCCCCCCCCCCCCACCCCCCCCCCCCCCCCCCCCCCCCCCCCCCCCCCCCCCCCCCTCCCCCCCCCCCCCCCCCCCCCCCCCCCCCCCCCCCCCCCCCCCCCCCCCCCCCCCCCCCCCCCCCCCCCCCCCCCCCCTCCCCCCCCCCCAAAACCCCCCCCCCCCCCCCCCATTAACCCCCCCCCCCCCCCCCCCCCCCCCCCCCCCCCCCCCCCCCCCCCCCCCCCCCCCCCCCCCCCCCCCCCCCCCCCCCCCCCCTTCCCCCCCCCCCCCCCCCCACCCCCCACCCCCCCCCCCCCCCCCCCCCCCCCCCCCCCCCCCCCCCCCCCCCCCGGCCCCCCCCCCCCCCCCCCCCCCCCCCCCCCCCCCCCCCCCCTATGGGGGCCAAACCCCCAAAAAAAAAAAGGGGCCCAAAAACCCCCAAGGGGGCCCCCCAAAAAAAAAAGCCCAAAAAAAGTAAAAGAAAAAAAGAAAAGGAAAAAAAAACACGGAAAAAAGAAAAAAAGGGGGGGGAAAAAGGGACCCCCCTTTCCGGGTACGGGGCCCTGGGGGTTGAAATTTTGTAAAACCCCCTCCCCTTTGGAAAACCACCCCCCCGGGGGGGTCAGGGAAAGGGAAGGGAAAAAGGGAGAAGGAGAGGGAAAAGGGGAGAGAGAGAGAGAGAGAGGGGGAGAAAAAAAATAAAGAGAGAGGGGGGAGGGGAGAGAGGAAAAGAGAGAGCGAGAGAGAGGAGAGAGAAAAAAAATGAGAGAGAGGGGAGAGAGAGAGATTGGGGAGAGAGAGGGGAGGGGAGAGAGGAGAGGGGAGAGGGAGAGAGAGGGGAGAGAAGAGAGAGGAGAAAAAAAAAAAGAAGAGAGAGAGAGAGAGAGAGAGAGAAAAAAAAGAGAGGGGAGAGGAGAAAAGATAGAGGGGGGGAGAAGAGAGAGAGAGAGGGGAAAAGGGGGAGGGGAGAGGAAGGGGGAGAAGAGAGACGGGAGAGAGAGAAAAGGGGGAAAAGGAGGGAGAGAGAGAGAGGGGAGAGAGGAGAGAGATAAAATAATAGAGAGAGAGGAAAGGAGAGAAGGGGAGAGAGGGGAAGAAAGAGAGAGAGGGGGAGGGAAAAGAGAGAGAGGGGAGGGGGTGGGGAGAGAGAGGGAAAGGAGAGAGAGGAGAGAGAGAGAGTAAAAAAAAAAATAAAAGAGAGAGAGAGAGACGAGAGAGAGAGAGAAAAGAGAGAGGAGAGGGGAAGGAGGAGAGAGAGAGAGAAAAAGAGAGAAGAGGGGGAGAGAGAAGAGAGCGGGAGGAGAGAGAGAGAGAGGGAGAGAGAGAGAGAGAGAAAAAATAAAATAAAAGAGAGAGAAAGATGGGGGAGGGGGAGAGGGGAGAGGGGGAAGATGGAAAAGGGAGAGGGAAGAGAGGGGGGAGGGGAGAGGAGAAAAGAGAGAAAAGAGAGAGAGTAAAAAAAAAAAAAAAATAGGAAAAAAAAAATTAAAACTAAAAAAACACATATACAAACAAATCAAGGGAGTGGGGGGGCCCGGGGTAAACCCGGTAAGGTCAAAAGGGTCAAGTTGGAGGGGGGGGGAAAGCGAGATTATATATAGGCAAAAGTTTAAAAAGTTGGAAAAGAGGAAAAAAGGGAATGTTATAAAAGCATAGGTTTATATATTTTAAAACCCCACAACCCCACACACCCCACACACACACCCAAAACACACACACACACACACACACACACACACACACACACACACAGGCTATTACCCTCCTTCTTCCTTCCTCCTACCTCCCTTCCTTCTTTTTTCTTCTTTTCCTTTCCCTTTCCCTTTCCTTCTTCCTTCCTTCTCCCTTCCTTCCAGCCACCTTCCTTTCCTTTCTCCTTCCTTTCCTTCCCTTTCCCTTCCTTCTTCCTTCCTTCCTTCCCCCTTTCCCTTCCTCCACCACCCTTCCCTTCCTCCTTCCTTATCAATTCACCTTCCTTTAAACACACACACACACACAACAACACACACACCACACACACACACACACACACACAAACCGTACTGAGTCCTCTTCGCTGGGGTTTCAGGTCTGGATCCGTCAGTCTCGCCTCGATAGCCCGGGCCGTTCGTGTAGAGTAGAGTGGTGAAAGGAAGGCCGTCCACGCAGAGTCACCGGCCAAATCTGGTGGTGGGGTAAAAATATATATCAAGTCTGGGGCGTCCAGCCTCGGGGCCCCTTTGCTTTTGGCTCAGTTCTTGTGGCTGGAACGTGACAGCGACCCACGTTCCAGCCAATTAACTCATTACGCTAATTACTCATTAAGGGGCTTGTTCTAGCAAAAAGTTGTTTCACAGACACCCATTGATTTTGACAGTACTACTTGCATGTCAAATTTCAGCTCAATCCGACAATAATTAGGAGTAGTTTACGCTAATTACTCATTAAGGGCTTGGTTCTACGCAAAAAGTTTTGTTTTCAACAGACCCCCATTGATTTTGACAGCACTACTTGCATGCCAAATTTCAGCTCAATCCGACAATATTTAGGAGTAGTTATTAACTTTTTGGCTTAAACTTGGTTTTCCCCGGGTCTTATGGTAGGAGGAAAATCGCTTTGCTCGCTGCCAATTATTGTTATTATCGTTAGAGTTTTTTGTTTTTATTTATCGTCATTTTCTTTTCCTCTTCCTCCTCTTGATTTGTTTTCTTGGGCTTATTATTATATTTTTGTTTTTCTCGTCCTTTTCGCTCCCCTTCCTCTTGGAGTTTTCTTGAACTTAATTTTTGTTTTGTTTTTGTATTGCTTGTCATTTTCTGGTCCTTTTTTTCCTCTATTAGTTTCTTGGAGTTTACATTATTTTTTTTATTTTTTTGGTCCTCCTCCTCTCCTCCTCTTCCCCCCCTCCTCCTTCCCCCCTTCTCCCCTCCTCCTCCTCTCCTCCTCCTCCTCCTCCCTCCTCCTCCTCCTCCTCCTCCTCCATACACTCACCCAACACATCGCTCCGTCTATCCGGGAGCCATTGATCACGATAGGCTGCGAATGATCGGCCGTCACCACAATGAGCGTTTCCTTGGCATCGGTGAACTCTACGGCCGCTTGTATCGCCTTCTCGAAAATCCAGGGCCCCCTCAAGGGGCAGACCGGGGCTCGTTGAGGTGGTGGGCGAGGTCTATCAGCCCTTTCCCGTAGGGGTGAGAAGGGGGTGAGGGGTGAAAAGGGTGTCAAAAGGGTGATGTAATGGGTAGGCCTGTAAAAGATGTTTGTGGTTTTAGTTCAAGTTACCCTTTAAATT
>JACEEZ010026170.1:7500-17446 GCA_016584305.1 Chionoecetes opilio | reverse complement strand
CGTATCAAACTGCGGCCCCGAATCAACGGAAAAACCAACCTAATAACCCCCAAAATTACTAACTTAACCCATATAACCCTTAAAGTAACTAACCAAAAAACCCCTATACTAATAACCCACTTAAAGTAACTAACCTAACCTAACTATAACCCCTTAAAAGTAACTAACCTAACCTTAGTTGTGATACGACTTGAGAAAGTAAAGGGAATTATATATATATATATATATATATTAATATTATTATATATATATTATATATATATATATAATATATATATATATATATATATATATATATATATTATATAATATATATAAAAAAAAAAAAAAAAAAAAATAAAAAAAATAAAAAATAAAAAGTCTTGCAATCTGGGGAGAAATCGCTAGCCATCTAAGGAAAATCCCCAGAAAAATTATCACCCTACATTTAAAGCCTCAATGTACCCTAGCATCATAATCACATCATTAAACACTGTATATATGAGTAAATAGTCCTTTCAACTTACTTTTAAAGTTGAGATACACCGTGACAGCTGGCAAATGGCGGGTATCGATGTTCGATGTTATAAAGGCTACGGGATGGGGTGATTTGTATAACTACATATTAAGTGGTAGTTATCGACAACAACTATTTGCTACTGATTTTCTATTAAAGTCCAATGTGGCGGGTTTTTATCAGTGCAATAACCTCTCGTTTACAAAATGAGTTTGTGGCGCACACTTTGGTTTCTCGTTATTACACTCCTAATAAAAGTGCAGCACGTAGCTACAAGTCACCATCAAGTGTAGCTACAAGTCACCCTCACCACAACCTTCTGTGCCCGTGACCGCCAGTGAGTGAAGTGAACCGAGGTGAACAGTTGAACCCTCCGCCATACGTGACGTCACTCGTGGCAATACTCGCTGACTATTTATTAGAAACCAATATATTCCCCTATATGATTATTATGCAATATATATGCTTAAATATATCACAAAGGTTGATGTGGTACGAATTTAGAGCATTTCATATCCATATATGCAATACTTCATGCAAACTACGTGTTCCTCACACAGGGACTACTTATCTAGCTGTAGTCAAGGTGTACTGGGCTCAGTCCCAGCTAGGAAGCGCTCGGGGCTGGATCTACTGGACTTAAGAATTTTTTTAGGCACCTCATATTTCATAGCGGCCGTGTGGTTAACCAAAGGGTGAGCGCACGCTGGAACCTTTACAGATTGAAGTACAATAAGCATACAATACAGTGCGGGAGTTCATTTCAGTCAAAGCCGGAAGGATGATTTTCCAAAGTATTTCCCTTTATGGAAATGTCGCCGAAAATAGGAACACTCGCCTACCGTAAATGAAAAAATTGGAACACCCCGCCAACCGTATTGAAAAATAGGAACACTCGCCAAACCCTAAATGAAAAATTGGAACACTCGCCAAACCCTATATGAAAAAAAGGAACACTCGCCAACCGTATATGAAAAATAGGACACTCGCCAACCGTATATGAAAAATAGGAACACTCGCCAACCGATATGAACAATTAGGAACACTCGCCAACCGTTATGAAAATAGGAACACTCGCCGACCGTATATGAAAAATAGGAACACACACTCGCCACGTATATAAAATAGGACACTCTGCCAACCGTAAATGAAAAATACGGAACATCGCCTACCGTAAATGAAAAATAGGAAGCACTCGCCTACCGTATAGTGCCGACCGGGGTAATTTGTCCTTCCAACGACCGGTTCTATTCGGAACCACTATCTTTGGTCTTTGGTGTTTGGTTCAATATATAAATAAAGTGTGGAACAGTTTGAATATCCCATGTAGTAAAACAACCATTTTAACATTTCTATATTAATAGATGACTATAATATCGATAGTAACTGAACCCAGGACCAAAATAGGAATGATAAAATGACAGCAAAAAAAGTTGCGGCAAGTTTGTTTTACAAAATTCAGCTGAATTTGGCGAACTTTCATGGTTCAATACGAGACTGAGTACATTCTTGTAATAGCGTATATAGAGTGTTTTTTTCCTCTACTTTAACATGACATATCAAAAATGCCTCTATCTTGTCTCATTTTGCGCATGATCAATGCTCATTTGGTCCGTATTTACCCGTGACGAAACACTCGCGGGGTAAATATGGACGCCAGTTGTATGGTACCCCTCACGGCATATCACGGTGAGGATTAACTGCTTATTTGCACTTGTTTCTTTTGTTTCAGGTTTTTGGAATGCTATATGGAATTAGGTTAAGGTGCTGGTATATAATTAAGGGTAAATTTTTACTCAGGACCAGAATTCTCTACACAATTGGGAGATTGATTTTCTGTTTACCTTAATGTATACGGTAAATGTGCAGTTTCAACCATACTTCTATAACGCATACTCTCCTGACATACTGGGGGCTATGCCCACCCATACCTCCCTGCTAGTTAACTAACCTCACATGGGCTTGATTACGTACCTAACGGTATTTATTTACTTAGACCGTGCGAAATTCCCTACACAATGGGAGTGTGGTTCTGTTTTACCTTATTTAATTTCTAGGAAACATTTTCTCTACGGATTTTCCGTCGCAAATCATTACTTTCGAAGTTAATGAACATGTCATATGGAGGCGAGTAGCCAAGTGTTTACGTGCGCCTGACTCTTCTTCCTCTTTGTGACCTACATCGCCTCTGTTTCTTCCTTCCACGGAACCTTTTTTAAAATGCAGATTTGACATTATTTGGAGGTTAAAGCGTGTGTTAGGTTAGTTGAGTGAGTCAAAAGGTGGGTTAGGTTTAGTTTTAATTTTCATATCTCCTATACACTTCGGATCTCCTTCCCTATTAAAACATCTTATATCTCCGAAGAAGTGCCTTTGTGACGGAATCTCTAGAGAATGTTTCCTAGAATCCAATAAGGTAAACAAACACCATACTCCCAATTGTGTAAGGGAATTCTGCCCTATTGTAAAATATTACTAAATTAGTAACAATGCCTTAGAATTATAAAAGAAAAACTACATAGACCTATGAAAAGAGAAAGACTAGGACTCAAAGACTGAAACAAACGTGTGCGTGTTGGTCATCCTTTCCGCCTAACCAGAGAATGTGAGGAACAGCTCACAGAATGGTTGAATAGTGTCGCATGGGGGCGGGCATGAACATTTTGTTCAAGTTTTTAGAGTTTTGGTCTAATTTTTAGATTTTTTTATATTTTTTTTTTATAATATGACCAATTTACCTCCAGAGTTAGGTCCGATTTTACCCCATTTAGTGTAACCTCGGATCCACACTTCGCATTATGCTAACCGATCTATAATGGACATTTGTGTTCAACTTTATGACATAGGTAGTGACCTCCTATGATTGTATTAACTTTTTGTTTGTTTAGTTCAAATAGATCTAAGGAACTAATCAAGTTTTTGTCAAAACAGGACCAAATTACCCCGGTCGCCGGTCGCAGCTATATTTAGAAAATCTAGGGAATTCAACATAAATAGGGATTTACCTGATACCCATGTCTAGGAATTTTTCCTTAATTGATCTATGTATAGATTTGGACAAGTTTTGGGAGAGCAATAACTGAATAACTGAGTCGTTTCTGCCTTCCCTCCCAAAAACACGCAATGTTTTCCATAAGGCCACCATGCTTGCTGGTTCATAGGTCAAAGAAAAACCTAATTCTTCTAGCCAGAAGGTCCTGCGCCCGCCATGACCCCCTAAATTTGCTATCTAACCTCACTATAACCCCCTAAAAGTTCTAACCTAACCTCACTATACGATCAGTTGATTCGGGCCAGCATTTTGAATCAAGGCCGCCTATATTAAAGCATACCACATGCTATTTATGTTACCCTTATAGGTCTTAATGAAACCTAACCTAACCTTAACCAAAAGTATACCTAACTTACCCACTAAAGGTATCCTAACCTAACCTAACCTTACCACAAGTAACCTAACCTAACCTTAACCACAAAGTAATCCTAACCTACACCCTTAAACCACAAAGTATACCTAACCGAACCTAACCAAAAGTATCCTAACCTAAACTAACCCTTAACACAAATTCTACCTAACCTAACCTTAACCACAAAGATCCCTAACCTAACCTGAACCACAAAGTATACTAACCGAACCTTAACCACAAAGTATACCTACCTACCTAACCTAAAGTATACCTAACGACTAACCTTAACCCAAGTATCTCTAACCGACACCTTAACCCGCAAGTATACCTAACCTACCTTAACCACAAAGTAATACCTAACCTAACACTTAACCAACAAAGTATAACCTAACCGAACCTAACCTAACCTTAACACAACGATAACCTAACCTAACCTAAACACAAAGTATACCTACTAACTAACCTAACTTTAACACAAAGTATACTGTCCTGCTGGGTATGTCATGCTACTATATGCGGCCTGTTTCAACTGGCGGCCCGAATCACGGATACCCTAATAACCCCCTAAAAAGGTTTACTAACTTCACCTCAATATAACCCCTTAAAAGTAACTACCCTAAAACCTAACTATAACCCCTTTAAAGTAACTAACCTAACCTAACTATAACCCCTTAAAAGTAACTAACCTATACCTTAGTTGTGATAAACGACTTGAAGAAAGTAAAGGAATTATATATTATAATATAAAAAATAAAATAAATAAAAAGTCTTGCAATCTGGGAGAAATCAGCTAGCATCTAAAGGAAATCCCCAGAAGAAAAAATTATCACCACACCCTGACCTACTCCTGAAAATGACATTTAAGCCTCAATGTACCCTACATCATAATCAACTCATTAAACACTTGTATTATGATTCATATTCCTTTCAACGTACTTTTAAAGTTGAGATCACCGTGGACACGAAGCTGGCAATGGAGTGTATTCGATGTTCGATGTTATAAAGGCTACGGATGGTGTGATTTGTATAAACTACATATTAAGTTGTATTTATCGACACCAACTATTTGCTACTGATTTTCTATTAAAGTCCTAATGTTGGGACAGGTTTATCAAGTGCAATAACCTCTCGTTTACAAAATGAGTTTTGTGGCGCACACTTTGGTTTCTCGGTTATTACACTCCTAATCAAAGTGCAGCACGTAGCTACAACCTTCGTGCCCGTGACCGCCATGAGTGAAGTGAACTGAGGTGACCGTTGAACCCATCCGCCCTACGACGTCACTGCGTGGCAATACTCGCTGACTATTTATTAGAAACCATATATTCCCTATATGATTTATTATGCAATATAGAATGCTTAAATATATCACAAAGGTTGATGTGGTACGAATTTAGAGCATTTCATATCTATATGCATACTTCATGCAAACTACGTGTTCCTCACCAGGGACTACCTCATCTAGCTGTAGTTCAAGGGTGTTACTGGGCTCAGTCTAGCTGGTAAGTTGCTCGGGACTGGATCTGCTGACTTAAGAATTTTTTGAGGCACCGTCATATTTCATAGCGGCCGTGTGGTTAACCAAGGCTGAGCGCACGCTGGAACCTTTACAGATTGTGAGTACAATTTTAAAAGCATGACAATACAGTGCGGGAGTCATTTCAAGTCAAAGCCGGAAGGATGAGTTCCAAAGTATTTCCGTTTATGGAAATGTCGCCGAAATAGGGAACACTCTCCTACCGTAAAATGGAAAAATAGAGAAATTACTCGCAACCGAAATGAAAAATTGGAACACTCGCCTACCGTAAAATGAAAACTAGGGAACGCTCACCTACCGTATATGAAATAGGAACACTTCACCTACCTGTAAATGAAAATTGGAACTCTACCCTACCGAAATGAAATTGAACACTCGCCTACCGTAAATTAAAATTGGAACCTCACCTAACCGTATATGAAAAATTGGAACACTCCCCTACCGTATATGAAAAATTGGAACACTCACCTACCCGTATATGAAAAATTGAACACTCGCCTACCGTATATGAACATACGACACTCGCCTACCGTATATGAAAAATTAGGAACACTCGCCACCGTATATGATAAATAGGAACACTCGCCTACCGTATATTAAAAATAGGAACACATTCGCCCTACCGTTATGAAAAATTGGAACAATCAGCCTACCGTAATGACAAATAGGACACTCGCAACGGAAATGAAAATTGGAACACTCCGCCTACCGTATATGAAAAATTGGAACACTCACTACCGTAAATGAAATTGGAACACCTCGTCTTACCGTAGATGACAAATAGGAACACTCGCCTACCGTATATGAAAATAGGAACACTCACCTACCGTAATGAAAAATAGGAACACTGCGCCTACCGGGGGGGGTAATATGAAAAATAGGAATCACTCGCCTACCGTAAATGAAAATTGAACACTCACTACCGTATTGAAAAATTGGACACTCGCCTACCGGTATATGAAAAATAGGAACACTCGCCAAACCGTAATGACAAATAGGAACACGTCGCCTACCGTAATAAAATATCGATAAGGACACTCGCCTACCGTAAATGAAAAATTGGAACACTCCGCCTACCGTATTGAGAAATTGGAACAATCACCTACCGTAATGAAAATTGGAACACTCACTAGTCTACCGTATATGAAAAATAGGAACACTCGCCTACCGTATATAAAAAATTGAACACTCACCTACCTTATATGAAAAAATAGAACACAGTCGCCTACCTGTATATGAAAATGGAACACTTCGCCTACCGTCAAATGAAAAATTGGAACACTCACCTACCGTATAGGAATTGGAACACGCGCCTACCGTATATGAAAAATAGGACACTCGCCAACCGATATGAAAATAAGGAACACTCGCCTACCGTAAATGAAAATTTGAACACTCACCTACCGTATATGAAAAATTGGAACACTCGCCTACGTATATGAAAATAGGAAACACTCGCCAACCGTAAATGAAAAAGTGGAACACTCGCCTACCTGTAAATGAAAAATAGGAACACTCTCCAACCGTAAATGAATAAATTGATACACTCGCCTACCGAATGAAAATTGGAACACTCCGCCTACCGTGTATGAAAAATAGACACTCGCCTACCGTAAAGTGAAAAATTGGAACACACTCGCCTACCGTAAATGAAAATAGGAACACCTCGCCAACCGTAAATGAAAAATTGGAACACTCGCCTACCGTTAAATGAAAAATTGGACCAGCTCGTTTCGCCTACCGTATATGAAAAAAATAGGAACGACTCGCCTACCGTATAGAAAAATAGAACACTCCCTACGTATATGAAAAAAATATGGAACACTCACCTACCGTAACATGAAAAATTGAACACTCGCCTACCGTATTGAAAAAATATGGAACACTCGCCTACCGTATATGAAAAATAGGACACACTCACCTACGTATTGAAAAATAGGAAACTCGCCTACCGTATATAAAAATAGGTCACTCACCTACCGTATCTGAAAAAATAGGAACACTCGACTACCGTAATGAAAAATAGGGTCCATCTCGCCTCCGTATATGAAAATGGACACTCGCCTACCGTATATGAAAAATTGGAACACTCGCCTACCGTATATGAAAAATTGTAACACGGTCAGCGCCAACCGTATTGAAAATTGACACTCCCTACCGTTATGAAAAATATGGAACACTCTGCCACCGTATATGAAAAACAATTGGAACACTCGCCCACCGTATATTAAAATAGGAACACTCGCCTACCGTATAGAAAAATAGGGTCACTCGCCCTACCCGGTTATTAACATGAAAAATAGGAACATCGCCTACCGTATATGAAAAATTGGACACTCGCCACCGTATATGAAAAATGGAACACTCGCCTACCGTATATGAAAATTGGAACATTCGCCAACCGTATCATTAAAAAATTTGGAACACTCGCCGACCGTATATGAAAATTGGAACAACTCTCCAACCGTATATGAAAAAGTTGGAACACTCGCCTACCGTATATGAAAAATTGGGAACCCTCGCCACCGATATGCAAAATTGAACACTGCCAACCGTATAGAAAATGGAACACGTCGCCAACCGGTAGTGAAAAAATTGAACACTCGCCAACCGTATATGACAAATAGGAACCTCGCCAACCGTATATGAAAATTTGTGAACACTCGCCTCCGTATATGAAACCATAGGACACTCGCCAACCGTATATGAAAAATTGGGAACACTTCGCCAACCGATATGAAAAAATTGGAACACTCGCCTACCGTATATGAAAATAGGAACCGTCCCTACCGTATATGAAAAATTGGAACGCTCGCCTACCGTAAATGAAATAGGAACACTCGCCTACCGTATATGAAAAATAAGGACACTCACGCCTACCGTATATGAAAAATAGGACACTCCGCCTACCCGTATATGAAAAATTGGGAACACTTCGCCCACCGTATATGACAAATTGGAACACTGCACCACCGTAAATGAAAAATAGGAACACTCTCCTACCGTAAATGAAAATAGGGTCACTCGCCTACCGTATATGACAAATAGGAACACTCGCCAACCAGTATAATGAAAAATAGGAACACCGCCTACCTTATGAAAAATAGGTTCACTCGCCTACCGTATATGAAAAATAGGAACACTCGCCTACCGTAAATGGAAAAAATTGGAACAGTACAACTCGTGACGGCTGCGAGAATTCCCTATCGGCCGACGTTCCAGGTATAATATGTAGTACCGGCACATACACAGACATGTATGTTGTATGTAATGTATGTATGTATGTATTTTGTATGTATGTATGTTGTTAGGTAATGTATGTAGCAGCACGTCCCACTACCCCGCGTCTGACCTGTCAATCATCCCTGTAGGCGAAGGGTGAGGCGGTGACGTTCAGGGGCGAAATGTGGGGCGTGGCACTACATGGTGGGCGTGGGCACTGCAGCAGCAAGTGTCCATGGTCTCCGGGAGGGTCCTGCACACTCGGGCACTAAGGACGCGGGGCATCAGAGAGGGGCGGGGCGGTATTTGCCGGGGTAAAAACATTCCCCCCAGGGGCTGGACCGAGCTCCAGGCGACGGACTGACTGAGGGGACATCTAGACCAAAGGAACTTTTTTCCATCTCGTGTTGTGGATGGAAGTCACTGCGGTATTGGGGCCATGGAGGTGATGAGGAAGGGGCGTGTGTATCCCTGGTGGTGTGGCAGGCCATTGGGATGAGGCCGTGTGCCAGGGTGAGGGCCAGAAGGAAGCAGGGAGCGGTGTTTACCTCTGTGTGGCCATCCTTGGTTTTCACAGCGACGTGACCTTTTTACCGCGCGAACACTTGAAGCTTTGAATTATTAATGCTATAATGGAGCTAAAAGTTGACATAATGACGGCTTTTGAAGTATGAAAGCCATTTTTAGGTCCCCTTTAGCTAGTGCACTACGTGCTAACAGTTTAAGTCGCCACCACTGCAGTGATGTCGCCAGGCGCCAATATACAATGATAGCTTCACTACTGGCTGTGTCTGTGCCCCTGAAGATGATACACAGTAGTTTATATCAGGACTGTATAATTTCCCCTACCCTGTTTCGCGTTGTTTTATGCGTGTATCTGCAAGTATAAGACGGTTTTTAAAAGATTTCACTACGCATTTTTTTCTTCGGCCCGGGCGACGACGACGCGGTACGAACTCATTAATAAACACTAGATGGCGCCTCTACTGTTGGTACTCACTTTGTAGATTATTTTTGTAATTGTTCATTTATAGCCCTACTTATGACACAGATGAAGACACACATGACCCAGACTCTCCAGATAGCCCCTTCTAATTTTCCTGATCATAATGTACAATGTACTATTTAACGCCACCACACGTCTAGAAACAGAAAAAAAAGTTGTCCTGGCGAACTTACTGTTTCTAAGCGGTTGTAGGTTACTCCCGGTGTATGCTAAATGTTGTTGCGCGCGAAATCCTGAGACCCCTCCATTCATCTTCTGTTTCACTGGTTTTACAGCTTTAA
>JACEEZ010026170.1:0-2500 GCA_016584305.1 Chionoecetes opilio | reverse complement strand
CAGCGGAAAAAACTTCCCCCCGAATCCCCCGGCCGAAAGGGCAGCTGGTGTATTTCAGAGAGGTTTTTTTTTTATTTTAAAATCAGTGTATAAAATTTGAAGAATTTTTTCCCTTTCTAGGGTTTTAAACATTTTTAAAAAAACAGTTATATGAAAATATTTAGTAGGGATTACATCTGTGGTGAATAAAAGCGGCTACCTTTAGTATGCCCCCGGGGGTTAATTTTTTAAGTGTACAAGAAAGTTTTTAACTCTCACGCAGCTCATGCACGCAGCGGCAAACGAGCTCAGTCGCCAGCTAAATCGGCTCGCAAGCGTTAAAAAGGGGGGGTTGGCCGGTGTGTTGGGCCCCTCCGTAAGGATTATTAAAACCCGCCTACCTTTTACCAAAACCCTCGATCATTTCCGACACGTTTTCGTTTTTATATATATTTTATACTACATACATTATTATGGTGGGAGGATAAGAAGAGAATTATCGTCGCTATAATATTTACGAGTGTTTTGGGTGACAGGTGGTGTTTTTTATATGGGTTTTTCTTGTGCCCTTTCAGGGGTTTTGGGTGAAAACCCCGTCTGCCCACCTGCTCCCTGCACCTTTTTTAAAATGTCGGTGAATTTGAAGTTGTTTGGTGTGTCTTATATAAGTCTTGCAGTTTTTAAAAAGGCGCCCCCAAATCACTTTGGGATTAATTTTTTCGCGCCCCCAAATTTTGACTTCATGCAACTTTTTGGAAACTACGCGTGGTTGGGTGGGAAAAAGATCAGGTTCCTCCAGCGTTTTCTGATTGGCTGTCCCCCCTTAGGAGGTTTTCCTTCAAAAAATCAAACCACTGCTGACCACCGGATAAAAAAAAAAAAAGGGAAAAAACCCTCTCGATTTTAGTGTTCCCGTGTAAATTAAGGAGTACTTTGGTACTTTGGGGAAAAATTAAACCCCCCAATTTACATCATCTCTACATTACGATTTTACATTACGTAAAAACATCGACTCGATCGCACCGACCCACCTGCCTTTAAAAAGTCTTGGATATTACCAATTAATTACCCGTGGACTATTCTATAGGGGATTGTTAAAAACACCATAAAGGTAAGCGTTGTGACAGTAACAGTGGTGTTAGTCCCAAAGGTTTTTCGTGTTTTTTTTCTTACACTATTTTTTTTCCCCCAACATTCCGTTTCCCTTTCCTTAGCGACTATTTTTTTTAGGTTCCGACATACAGTACAGTGTATAGATACCCAAAGCCCTAGGCATTGTTGGATTAATATTTCCCCAGGAGTTGGGGGGGCTTCCCCAGGCCTTACGCTTACTTTTTTTTCTATTATTTTTTGGCTCCGTATAATGGCAGTACTTATTCACTTTCAGAAAAAAAAAATAACGGGTTTTTTTGGTACTTTCCCAACCCGTAATTAGTAAGAGGTTTAAAAATACTTTTTTTCCTATGTATTTTTATGGGTAAATTTTTTCACTTCACCTTATTAGATTCTAAGAAAAACCGATTCCCTTTAGCTTTCCCTTCAAATCACTACTTTTGGAGAAAATAAGATGTTTTTTAATTTGGGAAAAAGTGTATAGAGATAAGGAAAAAATTAAAAAAAACCAATTTTTTTTTCATTGAACGACATTTATTTTTAATACAAATTATATCAATGCCCAAATTTTTGTCAGTTTCCCTCCCTTTGTATTATTTTAAATGGGCCAGAAAACCACAAAAAACTTTTAAAAACCTTTTTTTTGGGCGTTAGTCCCAAAGACGGAACCCAAAAAGGGGCGGAAAATTCATCGATTTTTGTCGTTTAAAGTTTCCCCACTGGCCAAAAGACTGTCAAAACCGGTTTAGCAGAGGTCCCGGAAGCTCCAGACATGCTCATTATTTTTGGTTTTTGCTATGAAATATCTTTTTTTTTAGGTGAATGAGACAGGGAATGCATTTTGGGTGGATTATTCATAAAATTTTGAGTAAAAAAGATGAAATACAAGCAAAAGGGAATCATACGTCTGGCAGCGCGGCCTTCGGCCCGCAGGGAGCAGCAGCAGCATGAAAACCCCTGAGGTGGATATCAACACCAACTTCACGAAAGGGGGATAGATGTCTTGGTAATAATTTTGTAGGGGAGCGGAAACCCCCTTTAGGGGGGTCCCATGATCCCTGGTGCTATCACAGGCGTGGGGCTGACTTTTCTTTTTCAGGAAGGCACAGGTGAGGCGGATAACTGGGGGTTTTTCTCAAAAGTTTTAAGTGGCGGGGCCGAGGAGCCCAGCTCCTTTCCCCCACTGTAGGTTTGGGCCCGGAAATTTAAAAGGCTTAATTTCTTTGTTATTATAAAACTTTGTGATTATGGTGAGATGTTATATAACTTGTTTATTTCTAAAAACAATGTGCAAAGTGTGTACCTTAAAAAAAGGGGATTTAAAAAAGGGTTTTGTGAGGTGATTGGCCCAGGCAGAGTGACGGAGAGGGCCTTTTCCCCGGGGGGCCTCCCCCTACACAAATATTTT
>JACEEZ010026169.1:0-14906 GCA_016584305.1 Chionoecetes opilio | reverse complement strand
AAAGGAAACAGACAAAAAATTTACAGGGGGTATCCCCTCATATGCACAAGTTTGGACCGGCTTGAGGCAGGGAGGTTTTAAGCCATTTATGAGATGACCATCATTTTTTCTCTTTTTTTTTACTGCAGCCGATTAGCGAGAATTGTGAAGAAAAAAAAGTGGGTTGCGATAATTGGAGGAAACCTTGGATGTAGGGTGATGGGTAATGGGTTAGTGAATGGGTGGGGTGATGGGTAATGAGTGGTGGGTGTTGGGTGAGTGAATGGGTGCGGGTATGGGT
The DNA here is from genome assembly GCA_016584305.1 of Chionoecetes opilio. Lineage (NCBI taxonomy): Eukaryota > Metazoa > Arthropoda > Malacostraca > Decapoda > Majidae > Chionoecetes > Chionoecetes opilio. The sequence continues at coordinate 14,626 of JACEEZ010026169.1, read as the reverse complement.
GATGGGTGCGGGAATAGATGGGGGTGATGGTTAATGGGTGAGTGAATGGGTGTGTGGTGTGGATAATGGGTTGGTGAATGGGTGGGGGGGTAATGGTGAGTGAATGGGTGGGGGTGATGGGTAATGGGTGAGTGAATGGGTTGCGGGTAGATGTTGAATAGTTTTGGCGTTAATACATACATTTCTACATCCATGATTTCAGGAAAGCTAGAACTGGTCTATTCTGAGAGTCTGTGTTTGGTGGCTAGAAGGCCTCACCAAACACAGTGGTGGGCCATAGGCCCACCATCAGCGCCTCCGCGGAGCTAATCAAAAGTCCGCCCGGGGAAACGTAGGGAAGGGGAAAAAGGGGGAAAAGAAAAAGAGAGAGGCGGCTTGCGGCTAGTTTCATATTAACAAAGTTTGTTAAGATTTACTTTGATTCACTGAAAACTAGGCTATCTCTCTTGTTTTGTCGACTACAAAGCTTAATTTCATTATTTCAAATGAGTCTAGTTCTTATTACTGCTTTGGAATCTCAACAAAGTATGCAGAACATGACATAGGCCAAAAACAGTCTTTTACAAACAGAAAGAGGAGCGAAATGAGTGTGCGAATGTTGGGAAAATAATTACCAAAAATTTCAGTAACGCCACAGAGCAACTAATTCCTATAGCTACTGTAATTCTGCAATGACGTGTTCTCGGCCTTGTGTAGGGATTATCGCAGCTTAAATTGCCTACTTTCACCACTTCTGCTTTGAATACTAAAGTAGCCTACTGACGCGCGGCTTAACTACTTAAAGCCGCGCTACTTATTGAATTATAATTATTGAACCTTTCCCTCAGCCTCCATTACACTGCACAGGAATGCTTATTGTCGGACGTCTAACCACAAGACGTCACAATAACACCTCATCGAAATTTACGACAGAAGGCCGTTTAATACCTTCTTTGTAGCAGCAAGTATATCAATACGTGAATAGAACATTGAAAGCTGGGTTTGCTACACAAACGCCAGTATTTCTATTTTTTTCATGGGAATAAAAGTACTATTTCGGCTTTACTATAAGACTCTTTTCTGTTCATGGTTTCGTTCATTAATATATGTGATAATTTTCTCAATGTTTTTAGATGAAATGGGACATTTTAATCGTGAATAATCGATTGTCAAATGATTCCTGCGCGCCCACTATTCCTATTATTATAGTATGAAGGGCCAGAAATATACAACTTTTCGCCTACACCAGAGAACTTTCTTGATTTCTTCTATATATTAAATGATACTGCGATACCAGCAAATATATAAGAAACATTAATGTGTACAGCAGTGTGTGATGCCTGAGGTACGACCTTTCTTCAGACTAAAACACTGTTTCTTAAGGCGCGGTCAGACGGAACTGTTTTCTGGCAATATTACACCCGGCAACGCACAAACGCGGCCCAAACTCGTCGGATATAATTGCGAGTTCTAATGACAATTTAAGATGACCGCCGTGTCGTCTTCCGGGGGGGGCAAGACATATTGTTGCAATATTCCCACAACAAACCGCATATTATTTGACATTTATTTTTCATCACGCTCTAGATTCACTTATACAGACGCTGAAATACATAGCTACATAGGGGCAAGAACCCGATAAAAGCGAATTGTGAGCCGCTGTACACTCTGTACGTGTTTTTAAGCGATTTGAAGGATACAAACACACCAAGACAAATTTAAATAGTTATGGCTGGTATACTTTTCCTGTTGACGTCATTATAACTAAATTTTTAGGGATACCAACTTATTATTGATCACTTTTGATGTGGACTGTTGAATGTTTTATGTCTTACGCACTTGCCATACAAAAGAATCCATTTCAAATCATTCACCACCTATTTGTGAACCAGTTTTCTCCCTTTTTTTCCAAAAGACGCTTCTTCAGATACATCTTGAGAAGCGAAATTGCCATTCAAATTATTGCTCCCCTCTGAAAATCCGTGGGGCCCAAAAACCCCGGCAAGGTGTTGCCTTTGCTGAATATTGCAGCCTGAATATTGACGGAAAAATTGCCCCTGTGACCGCGGCTTTATCCCAAGCCCCCCCTCCCTCTCTTGTCACCACCCTTGCGATCGTACGTCTGGCATCGTATCTTCCTGATACAGTTTTCGAAGATTTCTATAACTTGCTATGCCATTTGGGATCCGTAACTTTCTTACAGTCATACTTCACTTGACAAAAATACTGATGTACCTCATATTTTAATCACTTTCATATTAATCATGTAAAATACATATACAAGTACTACAGATATTCATTCATATTACGAAGATTGTGATTAACATGGAGATTTAAGTGTATGGGTTGTATGTGAGTAATTCATGATACTATGAAGTAACTTCATTACTGAGAGGGGCTCTTTGTGGAGTAAACGAAAAAAAATATTTACGAAAAAATGATTAGTCACCCATGTTGCCCGCACGGGAAAACGAAAAAATGTAAACATATCAGTACATGGGACCCCTGGCCTCTTTCGTCTAAAGGCCTATTACAAGCCCAAATAGCTATATTATTGAAGTAACTGGTGCTAAATTATTTCCATGTGAATTGAATGTAAGAGAAACGCCCCATAGATCTGTAAATTAACTCCAGGCAATGATCATGGTGCAGTAACATGACAAACGTGTACTGTTGACTCCATGGTGTAAACAAGACCAGTGAGTGAGTCAGGATGGTAGTGAGAAAACACTGAAACAAAGCAACAGTAGTATATTTCTCTTGCATTTTTTACTATTTCCTTCTTCAGATAGTATAATGAGGTAGTTAGGAATAATGGTGTAGGTATAAGGATAATAGTACAGAGATAGTATAAGGCAGTAAAATGAAAAGGATAATATAGAGACGTGAGTGGAAGTACAGTGTCTCTGCTTCCGTCACTGTCCTCCTCACCGCCCCCGCCACTAATAAAAAGATACACAACAAAATTTCACCTTGTAGTCAGGATGATGGGATGATTGTCACACCTCGCGCGCCACTCAAGCCTTTTGTTCCCGCCTTGACCTCGGCGCCCCACCCTGGGCGTTGTGGCGTGCCGCGGGGCCCTCCCTCACACCCTCACCAGGCACCACATTATGGCCAGATAACAAACCGACTATGGCTTTGGTTGATCATACATTCACCACCACCAAAGATAAATGCAGGAGAGGAGGAGGGAGAGGGGGAAGTGTGCGGGAGGGAGAGAGGAAGTGGGGCGGGGGGGAGGGGGGAGGGAAAGCGTGCGGGAGGGACAGGAGGGGAGAGCGCGGGGGGGAGGGGGGAGGAAGTGTGGGGTGCGGGCCTGCAATGTGTACAAACACCTATTTCCTTTTCAAACCAAAATACATAGTGCCATACATCCCCTGCAACCCCCTATTTTCCGGGAGTAGATAGTAATAATCCCGCGGGGGCAACAAGCAACAAAAGCCATTAAAGGCAATCAAACACCCCAAAATACCGACGGACACTGCACTTATGGCGTCAGAAACACTGGGTGTTTTGGTGGGTCGGCGGCGCGGGGAAAGCTTCCAAAACAGTCTTAAAAAATAAAAAAAACCCAATTTCCGGGCCTCTTGTAACTTCATCCCCCCCCCCAAAAGTCAACAAAAAAATTTACCAAAATTTGTGAAATGACAGGAACTAAAAAAATGTGCACAAACTTGGGAAAATTAAGGGATCACGTGGCGACTTATAAAAACAAAAGACGAAAGCACCAATGGGGGGGGGGGGCCCGTAAGATTAGAGTGCCACGCCTGACGCAAATCTACCAATGTTACATGCTCCAAAAAAACATTCGCAAACCCAAAACCACCAGGGGGAAAAAATTTGGGAAACAATCAAAAAGGCTGGGAAGAGAAACCCAAAAAACCCTATAAAAACCAAAATGGAACGGAGCCGGAATATATCGAAAAGTTTATCTGAAAAGAAATCCCCGGGACAATCAGAGGAGCCTTTTCTAGGAGATTCCCTCGGGGGGGAATCTTTGGCGGCCACAGGGATGAGTTTTGTTGCTGCCTCACCAAGACTAGGAAAAGGGGGAAAGCCCGGAAAGGGGGAAGGGGGATAAATAAATGACATTCTGGAATGTGTGGACCCGGAGGAAGAGGGGGAATATGGAGGTTTTTGAAGAGATAAAATAAGATTTTCATCCTATCTAGACACTTTTTCAAGTACCAAATCAAGGTTATTGACTATACAAACCCGCCCCGTCGCACGAACTAGGCCGGGCTCGAAAACCCCTGACCGAAAGCACAAGGGGCGCTGCACATTGGGGGGCTCCGTTTTCTACCAACCTTTTTCCCCCCCTGACGGGCTAGAGGAGAGAGAAGAGGAGAGGAGAGAGGAGGAGAGAGAGAGAAGAGAGAAAGGAAGAGAGAGAGAGGGAGAGAGAGGAGAGAGGGGAGAGAGAGAGAAGAGAGAGAGAGAGAAGAGAGAGGGGAGAGAAGAGAAAGAGAGGGGGAAGAGACCTTAAAAAGGGGGGGTTTTTTTAAAAAAAAGGAAATGAACAAATTTAGATAAGTTGAGGAAAGTTGGGGAAAAGGGGGAGGGGAGGGCAAAACTTAGGGTTCTGCATCTATCTATCTATCCTTTTTTCTCTCTCTCTCTCTCTCTCTCTCTCTCTCTCCTCCCCCCTTTTCTCCTCTCTCTCTCTCTCCCCTCTCTCTCCTTTTCTCTCTCCCCTCTTTTTCTCTCTCTCTCTCTCTCTCTCTCTCACGCACATACACACAACAAAACCCCCACAAGTTCACCTTCAAAATAGTACTGGGGATTCCGCTTTCAAACTTAATTACTTTTCCCAAAACGAAAGAAAAAAAAAATATAGCGTCAAGCCCCTAAAAAAGTAAACTGCTTCTCCCTTAACCTTTTTTATTATTCTATTTTTTTTCCCCCTTTTTTATCTTTTCCCTCAACCATTCACCCCGCAAAACGAATACACCTTTAAAAACAAAATTTTAAAAACGTCCCTCAAAAAGTTAAAAAATCCCAAAAACCCCCGGCCGCTCAGTAAAAACTCCGCCCCAAAAAATAATAAATTAAAAAAACCCCCAGTCCCCCCTAAAACAGGCCCTGCAAACCGAGCCCCTTTTCTCTCTCATCCACCGGCCCCCCCGATCTCCCCGACTGATCCCCCTCGGATGAAATATAATCCCCCTACGCTGACGTGATTGAACCCCGGCGGCCCCCCACCCATTTTCTTCCCCCCTCTATACGCCTTGATTCCCCTTTTTTAACCCCCTCTCTCCCCTCTCTCTTCTCTCTCTCTCTCTCTCTCTCTTCCTTTTCCTTTTTTCTATCCTTTTCTCGCTCTTTTTTTTTTTTTTTTTTAAATTTTAAATTTTTTGGGAAATTTTTATAGGTTTACAGTCAGAGCTTCAAACTGGCTAATCATAACTATCATTGACTTTTCAAAGGGAAAGTTTAATTATTCCTAGTTAACATACCCCGTACTGGGGTTTCTATTCTATTATTTTTCCCCTCTGTCTCACTTTCCTTTTTCTTTCTCTCTCTCTCACTTTATAACGCCCTTTATTTTCCTTTTTTACTCTCCCCTCTCTCTCTCTCCCCCCTCTCTTTTCCCCTCTCTCTCCCCTCTCTCTCTCTCTCTCTCTCTAAGTTTCCCCATCAATGCAAGGGGGAGGGGGAAAAAATGCTTCACAGAAGGGGCCAAAGACCCCTGACCAACCCCTTTGTGTGTGGTTCAGGGGGGCGGAGAGAGGGGGGGAAGGGAGGGAGGACGGGAGGGGGAAAGAGGGGAGGAAGGGGGGAATGAAGGGGGAATGGGGGGAAAAGAGGGGGAGGAAAGGGGGGAAAGAGGGGAATACAGGGTAGGGAGAGGAGAAAGGGGGGAAATGTGAGAAAGGGTTTAAGCAGAAAAAGGGGACTGAAAGGGTGCCGGGGAGGAAGGGGAAAAAAGGCTTCGGGAGAAAGTATAAGTGAGATGAGACAAGGAAAGGAGGGGAGGGTTTAAAAGGGTTTATGAGAGAGAGAGAGAAAAGAGAGAGAGAGGAGAGGGGAGGGGAGAGAGAGAGAGGAGAGAGAGAAGGAGAAAAGAGAGAGGGGGGGGTGACAAAGAAAAAATCACATTGAAAATTTAGTATCTCTAATGAAAGTTTTAAAAAAAAAGGGGGGTGGGACAAACGTTATGAAAAGGGAAAAAAAAAAGCGCAAAAATTCCCCAAAATACTGGTTGAAAAAAAAACTCCGTGAAATAAAATCATTTACCCTTTTTTTCCCATTCCCCCTAAATTTTTAAAATGAGCTTCAAGTGCATCGGGGGGGAAACTGGGGGACGCGGCCGGTCCTTTAAAAATCTGAATATAAAGGTATGACATCAAATCCCTTTTTTAAATTTTGAGATTTGTTTCAAAACCCCTTCCTTTAAAAACCCAGGAAACCCACCCCCGTGAATAAAATTTTAATTTTTCATCGGGGGGGGGGGGGTTTAACCCGGCGTAACCCATTCTAAATTAAAAATCAAGACCTTTAGGGTTTCTTAAAGAAGTAAAAAACCCCCAAAAAAAAAAAAAAATTACCGCCAAGGGTAAAATTTTTAGGGGTTTCTGATCTAGAAAAAAAAAAAAAATTTTTTTTTTTTTTTTTTTTTTTTTTCTTTTTTCCCATCTAGACCCCAGGGGTTTCCCAACCGGGTGGGTCGCGACCCCCCGGGGTCGCGTGGGTTGGCGGGGGGGTCTCAAACCCCTTGCTAGAAAGGGCTTATAAAAATTTTTTTTTTTTACTCATCAATATGACTGAATTAGTCAGATTGCAATTTTAACTGATCAAATATAAATCAAGCTGCTGAACAGGGGTCATGGGGGGTTTAAAGTTTTTTGGGAAAGGGGGTCGCAGTGAAAAAACTCGGAACCACTGATCTAGAGTCTAAAATCTAATGGAAAGTCGAGGGGGAAAATTGGCAAGCGTAGATTAAAATAGAAATGACCCAATAAAAGAAAAAAAGAACTGCTGAGCTCTATGCTGTCCCAGCAGCGGATGCTTGTGGCTGCGGGACAAAAATAAAGCTTCAAATAGAGAAACCAATCAAAATGAAGCTTGAAATAGAAAAGACGAAAATAAAATGAAGCTTGAATAAAAAAAACGAAAATAAAATAAGCATAATAGAAAAGACGCAAAAAAAAGAGAGTTAGGAACAGCAGATCAGAGGGGGCTGTGGTTTTTTATAGACGCTCAGTGATCTCGGGAAGGGTTGTACCGTGTATGTTTTTTTTATTTATTTTTTTTTTTTTTTATTATTTAAAATTTTTTTTTTTTTTTTTTAACATCCCCAAGGAACGGGCCCAAAGGGGCACAAAAAAAATGGGAAACAAAAAGCCCGCTTATTGCCAGCCCCTAAAAAAAAGGGACCTAAAGAAAAAAATAAAAACAGGGGGGGTGGGGCCAATTTAGTTCGGGGGGTGTCTTTTTACTCTTTTTTTGAAGATTTAATCATAGAAAAAGGGAAAAATAAAACGGGAAAGAGAGTTCCCAATTTACCCTGAAAGGATAAAGATAAAGATACTGATTAACTCTTGATTAGGAAATGGACAGAATAGGAGGGAAAAATGATTAGAAGTTTTGGGCCCGCGGGCCGCGGGGGGGGGGAGGCAGCGTTAAAAGTTCAGAAAGCAGTGAGCATAAAAATAAGGTAAAGAAGCAAGAAAGCAACTTTGCGGCGTGATTTAAAGATTGAAAAAAAAAAGTCAGTCAGAGGAAAAGGATTGATGAGACAAAAGTTTTTGACTAAACCCCTTTTTTGGGAGAGCTGTATGATGGTCCCCCCCAAAACATGTGGACATACTCCATACTGGGGGGAAAAAGGCCCCTGTAGAGAGCAAGCTTTGGGGAGGGAAAAAAAAGGACGCAGACGCCACAGGACACCTAACTTCTTAGAAGCTGTTTTAGCAAGAGAGAGATGTGGGGTTTCCAGTTCAGTTTTTTAGTAAAGGATATCCTAGAATTTTCATTGTAGAAGAAGGAGACAGTTGATGTCATTGAAAGGGGGGATTTATTTTGGTGGGTTTTTTGTCGAGTGATAGGTGGAATTGGGTTTTTGGGCATTAAAAAAAAAATTTTTTGCTTTCCCCCAATCAAAAATTATAAAAGATCAAAAATTGGGCGCCGGGGGCATTTTCCCCGTGAATCATTTAGTTCCTTTTTATTTGGACGTCTAAAAAACGACTTAAAAAATGCGGGGTAGAATATCAGCGTGGGAGTGATAGGGCTTTTGATTAAATTAGAAATTTTTAAGAATAATAAAAGAGAGGGGGGGATGGGACAGAACCCTGGGAACACCACATTGATAGATTTGGGAAAGAAAAATGCCTCACGTACTGAAATAGAACGGTTTGAAGGAAATTTAAAAATAAAGGTACAAGAGAAGGATAGAAACCGAAGGGGGGGTATTTAAAATTAAAAGTTTTTGTGCCAGCCTATCAAAAGCTTTTTGATATTCAAGGGCAACAGAAAAAATTTTTCACCAAAACCCCCTAAAGGGGATGACCAAGATTCATTAGGAAACTAGAAGATCACCAGTAATCGCCTTTTACGGAAACCGTACTGACATCGATAGAAGATTGGAGCAATAGTGCTTAAGATCTTTTTTATTAAGTATGATTCAAAAACTTTAAAAGGGCAGGAATCAAAGCTATAGGAGGGTAGTTTAAAAGGTAAAGGGTCCCCTTCTTAGAACGGTTGGATGTGAGAAAAATTCCTGAAAGAAGGAAAGGTGGAAGTGTTTAAGAAAAAGACGGAAAAGTTTGACCAGGCAAGGTGAAAGCACGAAGCACTTTTTGAGAAAATGGGGGGACTCCGTCGGGAAATCGTAAGCCTTCCGAGGATCTGCCAAAAAGGGAAAAGAAAAATCATTCCGGGGATCTTAATGACGGGCAAAATATGTCGGGGGAAAAGGGAAGGAGAACAACCCCTTCATCACCAAGTGGAATTTTTAGCAATGTTTGGCGAAGAGTTCAGTTTTAGAAGTAGATGAGACGCTGTGAGCCATCTGGGTGAAGCATAGGGGGAAAAGATGAAAAAGAAAATTTTTAGAGTTTGTTATTACTAGATGCTAATGATTCATGTGTGTGTGTGTGCTGTGCGTGGGGTTTTGTGCGTGTGCGTTTTTGTGTGTGGTGTGTGTGTTTGTGGTGGCAGACAGCGGGGGGGGGAAAAGACTTTCTTCGGTCACAAAACCCCAAAGACAGGTGGGGGGTGATGGGGAACGTGGGTTTCCTGTTTACGTGCCCTGCAGAGGGGTTTTTTGTGCCCCGCCCCCTCACTGTCAACATCGCCGCCCCCCCCCTCCACCTCCCCCAGAAAAGGTGGGGGTCGTGGCCCTGTTCCCATAAAACGGGGGGGATCGTGAATAAGAAAAATAGCACGTAATACGGGATGCAAATAAAAAAGTAGTAAGATTGATTGATTTAATGCCAAAAAGGGTGAATGTCCAGACACAAGGTCCTATGGCACTATGGAAAAGCATAAAAGGGTCGGGGGTATAAAAAAATAGCGAAAAACGGGGGGGGGAAAAAGGGAAAAAAGGGAATGTTACCAAAGTTAATCGATGCGGATGGGGATTTGTTGGAGAAATACGTCAGTAATACGGTTGTAGTAAGTACAGAGTAAATATTAATAAAAAGTACGGGAAAATATAATCAGGGATGTACGTACAGTGGTGCGCTAGACTCCTCATCCCGATATCCTGCCTAAAAACCAAAAAACCCTGAGCCCCCTTTAAAATATCCTTTTTCTTTTATTCCCCCTCTTTTTTATTATGGGGGAGGGGAAAAAGGGGGCTACATCCTCTGTGGGCGCGATCTTTATTCCCCAGCGACAAATTACTATCCCCAAAATTTAATGTATTCACTTTGATTGCAAACCACCGCCTGTTAGTGGGCGGCCAAGACCAAAAATTTTAGCTTGCCCCCTCCCGTTTAGAAAAAGGAAAAATTGGGTATCTTTGGGATTCGTTAGGATGTCACTTTGTGAAAAACATGTTTTACAGTCAGATTCTAATTCAAACGGGCCCTTTTAACCCATTTACCCATGCAACCCTGCAACCCAACAAAATTGAAAAATTTTTGAAAATTTTAAAAAATTGTTTTTTTGGCACTTAAAAAGATTGAAAAAATTGGAAACTCACATTAATTCCCTTTTCTCCCAGTACACTCTCAAAATATATGGGGTTGAAACCACTTTAAGGGTGTTTTGGGGACCCCCCCCCCAAAAACCCCAAAAATTAGGCGTTTTACCCATTTTTTTTTTTTGGGCCCTTTTTTACTATACCCTTTTCTTCTTAAAAAGAAACCCCTTGGGCAAAAAAGTTACCTCCCTTGTTACATTTCATTTCTAACGTGATGTTTTTTTCCTTGCGGGTTTAAAAGTTGGAACCACCAGAAGAACCCCTCAGAAGAGGGGGAAAAACGAGTCTTTTTCGAATGCTGCGTATTTTGCGAGACTTCATTATCCAAAACCAAAGGGTGATAACCCCGTTGTCCGAAACCTGGATCGAAAAGGGTTGAAAATTTTTCTGAAAGCTGGGGCCCAAATTCGTAAAAATTGTCTATATCGCTGTTTCCCTGAAAAAAAGACATCCTAAAAGGGGAAAACGTTATTAATTCCACCAAAAATGCAGAGCAAATTACGAACAAAAAAGAAAAAACCGATAGCCCAAAAAACACTGGGACATGTGCGACGCTGAGATGGGGCAACAGGTAAGTGGGCCTCGGTTGGACTGTCTCGCTCGGCGATATGACACGTCCATTTTACATTCGATCAGGCTGTTTCATAGTGGGGGAAAACACATATTTGGGAAGGGGGAAACTGTCGAACGTCTCAAATGGGCGGGGTCCACCACACGGGAAAAAGTGCTGATGCAGCCATTTGGAAACGACTAGATTCAAAAGGGGAATGCTGTCAAACCTACTTGTTTGCAATGGATCAAAAAATCATCGCTCTTGCTATTCGCTTAAACTCTCCTTACCAAATTTTAAAACTGCTAGTGCTGGCTAAGGTTTATAATTGACAATGCGTGTGCCTTCAAAGTTTGTGTAAGGAGATTTAAGAGATGTCCCCTCCAAAAAAACCACTCTATCACAACCTTGTCTGTCCTGAATGAACGATTTGGTCGCTATATCAGCAGAGGTCCAAATCTAAAACCCAAAGAGTCTTGTTTCTACATGGAATTTAAGGAGAAATTACAGAAACATTTAGGGACGGATTTCATTTATCGTCCAGCCTGGGAAATCTGATTTTGTATGCTCAGGGGGATCCTTTTCCGAGGCCTTGAAACACGTTTGAGGCTAAAAATGCATGGAAAGAAATTGGTGAATGTGAACTCGAATCCCTGATGTCAATTCAGAAAGGGCGCTGTTGTTTTGCTAAGCAGTGGTATCTCAGGAAATGTATCGGGGGACATTACTTTTAAAACTGATCGTTATGTTCTAGTGGGAAATGGAGAAAAAAGTGCAAAGGCTTTGTTTCCCAAAACCTTTGTATATTTTTGTTGCTGGGGACTTTAAAAAAAAACTTTGACAGCGCTACAACATAAACTGAGACTCACATGGGAAAAAATTGAAATGAGAGTTCCTTCATTGTCCAACTGATTTCTCTATTTTAAAACCATACCCCAAAAACATTGGTTTAGGTGGCAAGCGCACCACGACCATGGTATCGAGAAAATGATAGATGACTTCCTCTCTTGGGCAAGCATACCTTATGAGAAGTGCGTGATTCCCACTGCCATTGCTTTGGACCACTGTCAACCCAATCGACGTTCATTACCCGTGACATTTTTTTGTCTATGTCCTGAAAAGTTATTAAGACCACTGTTGATGCCGCAATTGACAAATTTGATCAAAATGAACGACAATAACGGAAAAAACACTACCATTCAAAGCTGTGGTGTTGTATCAAAAGGGGCTCCTAGGCCCCAAAAACACCTTGCTCCAAGATCAAAACCCAAAATCCTTTTGTGCCAGAGCGTGATGAGGAAAATCAAAAGCTACAACAAACCCCTACTAACCGAACCCTGTGTGAAATGGGAATCAAAGGAAAATGGAAAGTCTGCTAGTGTGTGGTCTAAAAACTTGATTTGGGGAAAAGCCCGTGCAAGTCCCCCTAAACCTCACGTATTGGGTTGGGTGGATTCAATTCCTAGTTAGCGAGAGAGAAATTCCACTACTCAATATGGGATCTCCATTCTTAATTTCGCCCCCCTCTGACTTCTCTACGATCTACACGACTTTGCTTAAAAAGGTTGAAAATTTCAAATGCAGTGGGACAGAAAAATGTTTTGGGCATGCTGCCTGGCAATAATTGCAAGGGTGAAAAGATTTTCGGGCTGAGCCAATCCCTTGGGTGGGCGGTGACGATGAGGCTTGGTGGGGTGCCTCACTAAAAAGGTTTTTATAGCCCTATAGGGAAGCTGTTTTTGTGTGGTGGTCTCCACAACATGCTGACAGTACCTGAATGTATGCTCATGCTCCGTGAGTTTGATGTTTTTTTTTTGATCATTTTTGATCAATTTTTTTTGGGTTGCAGGGTTTTAATGGGTTAAAGGGCCTGTTTAATTGAATCGACTGTAAAACATCATTATTCATAAAGTAATCCCAACGATCCAACAATACCTATTTTTTCCTTTTTCTAAAGTGTGGAGGGGTAAAATCCCTTAAAAAAGGCCCTTTTTTGGCCTCGACCGCTCCACTAAAAACCAGGCCGCCACACTCCCTCTTCAAATGTGCATGAATTCCCGGCTTATGCCCTCTGGAAAAAATTAGTACTTATAGACTCTAGTAAAAGTAATTGTGCAGATAAAGTATAGTTTTTTCCCCTCACCGGAAATTTTGGGGTGTAGGTAAAAACAAAAAGTATCTTTTCATTGTTAAAAAAAAGAAAAAAAAAAAAAGGAATAAAAGAAAAAGGGGAAGGAAATAAACAGGGATGGTGAGATAAGAAGAGAAAAAAGAAAAAAAAAGAAAAGGGGGAAAAATGGTAAAATTACAAGGGGAAAAGTAATATAGTTTGAAACGAAGGTGCTATTAAAGGACAAGTGATGGAAACATAAAAAGGGATTTGCCTCCTGTAAGGTTAACAAGGAGGATGGGGAATGGAAATGGGTTTTGGAAATGAAAAGATGGTTAAAACAAAAGAAAAAGATTTAAAAAAAGAAAAGGGTAAAAAGAATGTTACGGCAGGTTGGGATACGGGGTGACAAAGGTTTATTGTTGTTTATCCCAAAAAAAGGGAAAATGTGCCCGACATCAGAGGTCATATGACAATGGGAAAATATAAATAGTGAGGGGTTATAGAAAAAAAGTGAAACGGTGAGGGGAAGGGGAAAGGGCGGCAGTTACCAAGGGTTAAGGTGACAAAGGTGATTTATGAGACCATAGCAAATAAGAAATTTACTTATCATCAGACTCATCTTTGTCGATTTTTTAACTTTTGTATTATTTTCATATACTGCATAGGAGCGTTTTTTTAGTAAATATGTTTTTTTAATTATATCAGGTAAATTCTTTTGATCCCGGATGACAAAGATATAAATGATTAATCTACAGGTATAACGTATTTTTCGTAAAGAAAAGGGAACATAAAAATAGATTGTTTATTAAAAAAACTGTTTCAGTTTGGGGTTCAGTATAGTCAAATCCAACTAAGGTAAAAATGATTAATCTACAGTGTATAATGATTTTGTGGGAAGAAAGTAAACCCCTGAAGTAAATTTCATTAAAAAAAAAATGTCTTAATTTGGTTTTACGATTAGTTTATGTCAAGTTTCACAAAAATTTTCTTAAATAGGATTACTTAAAAAAAACGAGATTAATTCTAAGACGTAAAGTACTTGGGGTTAAATTTATATTTTTTTAAAAAAACTAATTTTTATACGACGATGCTGGTTTTTGGGTTTGGATTACCCAAGGCCCAAATAGAGGTTGATCTGGGCTGCGATTTTATTTGAAATGTTTCAGTTTGGGGGGTTCAGTATACAGTAAATTTAAGTAGTGGTATATAGTAGTAGTAGTAGTAGTAGTTAGTATAGTATTTGTAACGGTATAGTAGTAATATAGTAAGGTAGTGTAGTAGTAGTATAGTAGTAGATAGTATATAGTAGTAGTAGTGTATAGTAGTAGTAGTAGTATATAAATAAAGTAGTATAACGGTATAGTATAATGTAGTAAAGGTAGTAGTATAGTAGTAAAAGGGAGTATATTAAAGGTAGTGTAGTATATATAAAAATAGTATGTATAGTAGTAAGGTATGTGTATAGTAGTAAAGGTAGTAGTAGTATAGTATAGTGTATAAAAGGGAGTAGTAAGTAGTATAGTAAAGGTAGTGTGTAGTAGTATTAAAGGTAGTAGTATAGTATATAGTAAGGGAGTAAAGGTGTAGTAGTAGTGTAGTAGTATATAGAAAGGGAGTAGTGTATTAGTAGTATTAAAGGTAGGTTTTGGGGGTATTAGTAGTAAAAGGTTTAAAATTTTGTAATAGTAAAATTTTAGTGAAAAAGGGAGTAGTATAGTAGTAGTAGTAAAAGTAGTGTAGTAGTATAGTAAAATTAATAGTTAAAGGGATTTTGTAGTAGTGTAGTAAAAAAGTAAATGTATGTAGTAGTAGTAAAGGGTGTAGTTAAAAT
>JACEEZ010026168.1:0-47500 GCA_016584305.1 Chionoecetes opilio | reverse complement strand
CCCCCTTTTTTTTAAAAAATTTTTTATTTTTTTTTAAAAAAAAAAAAAAAAAAAAAAAAAAAAAAAAAAAAAATTTTTTATTTATTTTTTTTTTTAAAAAAATTTTGGGGGAAATTTTTTTTTTTTTTTTTTTTCCCCAAAATTTTTTTTTTTTTTAAAAAAATTTTAAAAAAATTTTTTTAAAATTTTTGTTTTTTTTTAAAAAAAAAAAAAAATTTTTAAAAAAAAAAAAAAAATTTTTTTTAAATTAAAAAAAAATTTTTTTTTTAAAAAAATTTTTAAAAAAAAAAAACCCCTTTTAAAAAAAAATTTTTTAAAAATTTTTTAAATTTTTTTTAAAAATTTTTTTTAAAAAAAAATTTTTTTTTTTTTAAAAAAAAATTTTTTAAAATTTTTAAAAAAATTTTTTTCCCCCCAAATTTTTTTTAAAAAAATTTTTTTTTTAAAAAAATTTAAAAAAAAATTTTTTTTTTAAAAAAAAAATTTTTTTTTTTTTTAAAAAAATTTTTTTTTTTTTTTTAAAATTTTTAAAAAAAAAAAAAAAATTTTTTTCTTTTTCTTTTTTTTTTTTTTGGGGGGGGGGTTTTTTAAAAATTTTTTTTAAAATTTTTTAAAAAAAAAAAAAAAAAAAAAAAAAAAAAATTTTTTTTTTTTTTTATAAAAAATTTATATATATATTTTAATATTTTTTATATAAAATTATAATATAAAAAAATTTTATAATTATTTTTTTTTATATCTATATATATTTTTAAATATATAATAAAATTTTATAAAAAAAAAAAAAATTTTTTTTTTAATTTATATATTTTTTTATTTTTTTTTTTTTTTTTTTTTAAAAAAATATATATATTTTATTTTTTTAAAAAATTTTTTTTTTTTTTTTTAAAAATTTTTTAAAAAAAAAAAAATTTTTTATATATATATATATATTTTTTTTTTAAAAAAAAAAAATTTTTATATATATAAAAAAAAAAAAAAATTTTTTATATATATATTTTTTTTAAAAATATAAAATTTATATATTTATATATATATTTTTTAAAAATATTTTTTTTTTAAAAAAATTTTATATATATATATTATAAAATTATATTTTTTATATATATATAAAAAATATAATATTTTTTTTTTTTTTTTTATATATTTTTTTTTTTTTTTTTTTTAAAAAAAAATTTTTTTTTAAAAATTTATTTTTAAAAAAAATTTTTTTATATAAAAAAAGGAAATATATATTTTTTATATATAAAAAATTTTTTTTAAAATTATATATATTTTTTTAAAAATAAAAAAAAAAAAAAAAAAAAAAAAAAAATTTTTTTAATTTTAAAAAAAAAAAAAATTTTTTTTTTTTTGGTTTTTTTTCCAAAAAATTTTTTGGAGTTTCCCCAAAATTTTAAAAAAAAATTTTTTTTTGGGGGAAAAAAAAAATTTTTTTTAAAAAAAAAAAAAATTTTTAAAATTTTTTAAAATTAAAAAAAAAAAACCCAAAAAAAAAAAAAAAAAAAACAAAAAAAAAAAGGGGGTTTAAAAAAAAAAATTTTTTTTTGGGGGGGGGGGGTTTTGGGGGGGGGGGAAAATTTTTCCGGGGTTAATTTTTTTTAAAAAAAATTTTTTTTTTTTGGGGGGGGGGGCCCCCAAGGGGGGGGGGTTTGGGGGTTTGCCAGTCCTGTGAGACAACCCCCATGCTCCCCGATCCTAGTGGTTAGGTGGCGTTTGGTCTCCCCAAATAAGCAGCGTTACAGTTACTGCACTTAAATTGGGGGAAAAAACCGAGGAACACAGGGCTCAGGGGTTCTCTTTCCCTTTATTTTAAAAATTTGGGAAAAACGTAAAAGGGGCTTGAACACTACTCTTAAACGAGCCCTTTTGGATAACTTGCCGAAAAGGGAGGGGTTGAGCTTTGTTTTTGGAATTTGGGAAAAAATTTTTTACCTATGAAGGGAATTATAAAATCACAACGGTTTATGAGCGGTATGAATTGGGGGGGGGTGAATTTTAGTTTATTTAACTGTTTTTCCAAAAGTACGTGTTAATGAACTGCAGGGGATACCCATTTAGTTTTGAGTGGGTCCTTTAAAATTTTTTCTAATTTTAAGTTAAATTTTGGGGTATGAAGAGCAAAAAAATTTTCGCCCAGTAACCGCACGTGAGGGTTTAGGGTTTTTTAAATTGGGCGGGAATTTTTGGAAATTTTTTTTTGTTGTTAGCCTGTAATGTGGGTTTTCTGTAAATGGGGTGCTTTAATGAATTTTCCCGATTTTGTAATGTCAAAAATCTAAAAATTGGGAAATTTTTTATTATGTTCAGTCTCAAAAATGAATTGAATATTGGGGGGTTTGGAATTTTTGGGAGCCCTGAAAAAAAGGGTACAAAGGTTTGGTGGGTTTTAAAATTGCAAAGGGATCATCGCCTAGCGTTCCCGTACATGAGGGGGTTTTTTTAATTTTGCTGGGGCATTCAAAATTTTGCCAGGTACCTGTGGAAAGAAAAAAATGCATTTAGCAAAGGGGTTTGGGCCTAATAGGTTTCCCCAAAGGGGGAAAGGCCCCTCTACTTTTTTTTAAATAAAAAGATAAACTTTATCAGATAAGGTAAGTCATTTTAAAGGAATGACTTTTTATTGAAACCCTGTGGGTTTTTCATTGTTTTGGAAAATGTGTTTGGTGGGAAAACTATAGTCTTTCAGAGTTTTGTTTTTTAAAAGGGGTTTCACATCGAATTTATGCAAGGGTAAAATTTTCAAAATTTTTTTTATATATTTCTTTAAAAATGAGAAAGAATCCTTAAATGTATATATATTAGATTAATGGTGGGTAGTATTTGGGACAAAAAATTTTGGGTAGCTTGTAAATTTAAGGGGCCTATGCCTACAAGATAGGGCGAATTGGAATGTTGAGTATATGTCCCCCGGTTTCCAACCTGGGGTATTTATACGGCCTCCCCTAAATCCTAAACCCCCATTTCCCCTTGCCTTTTTTGTCGGCCCCTTGGGAAACCCTTTAAATTTCAACTAGCCAAATTTCCCTTTTACCAAAACAGCACCATTTTCATCTAAAATATATACATTTTAAGGATTCTTTTTCATTTGCTAAAAAAATTTAAAAATATTTTTATAATTTTACCCTTTTTTCATTCGATGTGAAATCCCTTTTTTTCAAACAAAACCCCTCTGTTTAGACATAGATTTTTGCACAAAACCCAAAACTTCCAAAAAAGTGAACACAAACTTGGTTTTTAATAAAAAACCTTTCCCTAAAATGACTTACCTTAGCTGTTAAGATTATTTTTTTTTTTTTCAATGAAATGTGTTTTAAACAATTTGATGGCGTTGCCATGGGAAAACCATTAGGTCCCAAACCCTTGCTAATGCCCTTTCTTTCATTTTCCCCCTAGAGTACATGGCTTTGTGAATGCCCAGCTTAATTCCAAACACCCCTCATGGGACAGAAAGCCCATGACGATATACTTTTGCCCAAATTTTTTTAAAAATTAAACCCAAAACCCTGTACCCTTGTTTCACGCTACCTGAATTCCCAAAAACCCCATATTCAATTTACTTTTGAGACTGAACTAATAAAAAAATTACCATTTTTAGATATTGCATTTCAAAATGGGTAATTCATTCAGCACTACCCTTTACAGAAAACCCCCCATTCCAGGACTAAAAACAAAATTTTTCCACATTCCCCCCAATTTAAAAAAAATCTGATCCTCACCCCTGGGTTTCCAGGCCTACAATATTTGCTCTTTTATAAAACCAATTTTTTACTTAGAATTAGAGTCTTGAGATACACTCTTAAAATAAATGGGTATTCCCGCAGTTCCCTTAAAACTACATTGGGAAAAAGTTAAATAAAATACCCCTCACCCCCCCCCTAATTCGCCCGGGGGGGGTCCCAAAAACCCCTTTTGTAAATTTTTTAATTTCCCCTTTATAGGTTTAAAAAATCTTTTTTTCCAAACCAAACAAAGGGGCCCAAATCCTTTCTTCCAAAGTTATCCACAAATCTTGGGTTTGAGTGTGGGTTTAAGCCCCCCTTTTTCGTTTTCACACCCTTTTAAACTCAAGGAGAGAATCCCTGTGGCCCCGCGGGTTCCCCAGTGGTGGGGACCAAATTTAATTTCAGTAGCTGTAACCTTCCTATTTGGGGGGAGACCAAAAAGCCACCCCACCACTAAGGGGTCCCCCGGACAAACGGGGATTGTCTCACAGGCCCGGCAAAAACCCGTGTCCCCCAAACCCACCATTTTCAGCCATTCGGGATCATTCCGAACCTCAGGCCCCCCAAAAAAACAAACCCAAAACTTCAATATTTTACACACAAGCTCCCCCGACCCCCACCCCATGGATATGTGAGAGCCCCCTCAAAACCCCCCCCCCCCCAAACCATCCCTTTTTCCCACAGGGCCAAATTCAAACCCCCCTTTTTGTGCTTTTAAACCAAAGTGGGGAAACCCCACTCCACTGCTATGGGTTTATTGGTAGGTTTTTGTATTTTTATTCTTTTTTTATAATTTTTTTTTTTTATTATAGGGTTTGGCATTTTAAATGCGCAAATCTTTATAATTTTTTATATTTTCTTTCTAAAAAAAAAAAAATGTTGTTTTCCGATTTCATGGCTGATGAAAGGGGGTTTTGTATAGCCAAAGTCCAAATTTAAAAAATCGATGTTTCTACCCGCGGGTTGTTTTTTTTCTTCTTTTAGATCTCGGGTTCCCCCTTTGGGGAAAGTATTTTCCTCTATTTTATATATAATATATAATATATAAAATATATAATATATAATATTATATATTTTATATATTATATATATTAAAAGAAAAGAGGAGAGAGAGAGAAAGAGAAGAGAGGAAAAGAGAGAAGAGAGAGAGAGAGAAAGGAGAGAGAGAACCCAGGGAGGAAGAGAGGGAAAAGAGGAGAGAGATATTATGGATTTAATTTTAAATTATATTAAAATATATATTATATGTATGTATGTTGTTTTATTTTTTATGTTTTGTAAAAAACCTTTTTTCCAAAAAAAATTTTTTTTTTATTTTTAAACCCCCCTGCAAGGTTTCCCATGTTTTTTTGCCCTGGAAAGCCAAAAAAACCAAATTTTTTGGGCTAAAATGTCACAAACTCTTGCCTCTTTGGGACCTCAAAATATTAGCCCGCGACAGTAGAAAAGGCCTAATTTTCCCTTCCGCCAGAATTTTTTTTTCCCCGAGACTTTTGTTACTTTGGTATAAAAAACAATTGGGACAAATTGAAGCTTTTATAATATTATTTCTGAAAAAAAACCCAAAGTAAAATTCAAAAAAAAAGACTTATCCAAAAAAAAAACAAAATTTTTGAAATTTCTAAAAATTTTCAAAAAATATTCAATCTTGACATCAAAAAATGTGTGACAAAGACTCTAAAAACTTTTTAAAGTGGAAAAAACTCTATTGTCTATGTCAAAAGGACATTTTCCGTCATTTTTTCAGATTTTTTGCTTTTTAAACTATAAAATCCTCACGGTTTATTCCCCGTTTGAAGAAGGTACTTTTTTTGCTGAAATCTGTGGAAAAATGTGTTTGCAAATCATCATCACTTGACTCCCCGCTCAGCCAATGTCATTCACTATTTTTACTTTGCTGCATATTCCGGGGCCTTGCTGTAGTCATCACCCCTTGGCCTGTGCCACGGTGCAGAACCCGTCATACCAATCCCAAGGGTGTCAAGCAAAATGACCTCTGGACCAACTAGATCACCAGAGTCGTTTTGGCTGAAACCTGGGGAAAACATAGGTTTCCCCGTCTGAAGCATCGGGTTTTCTCAGGGGGCGTGCAGCGGCAAAATTCCTGCTTCTCTTTGCACTGAGTTGCTCCAAAGAGAGCGAACGGCACAACCTCCTGTGTCAGGTCCCCTTGGGGTTTTTAAATTTTTTTGTGACTGCGACAACTCTGATCTGTTCCTTTGAACTTCATCAGTCCTTCTGAACTGCAGATCATTTGCGGGAGCATCTGCAAAAAAAGGTTAGATGACATCCACGGGGTGTATAAAACAGTCCTAGGAAGGGGGTTGCGGCGTTCCAGTTTCCAAAACGTTTTTTCATCGTACCCAGCGCCCCAAAAACAAAAAATTTCATAAAATACAGGTTTCGGGCCTCCCCGGCCTGAGAATCCCCAGGACGACCCAGTGGTTTTCCCGGGGAGGCTGTCCCCAAAGGGACGATCATGAAGCTCCCCATCCCCGGGTAGTCAGCTTAGGGGCTTCTCCACTCAGGATTTCCTTAGTTTTTCCCTTGCACTCTTTCTTCTTTTTATTCACCATTTTTGTCTGATGCGGGTTGTGGGGTGTTGTGGAAAGATCTGAAAAACGTCCTTGAAGTGTTTAAACCCAAAGGGATTCTCTGGGTTTGCCTTCCCAAAACAGTTTCTCCCATCGCACCAACCAGCACTTCTGAATGTGGTGTCTGCAGGCCAGGTAGAACCCCTTCCTGTAAATGTTGCTCCAGAAGTTTTGGCAGCTCCCCGATGTACTCCCTGTTGTGGCCGTTGTGTCAAACACAAGGGCAGTGATCACTCCTAACCCCCCAGCCTCCGCAAATCCATGGATGCCTCGCCTGACCCTTTCCCTGTTGAGCGTCTTCACTGGTACCCCCAGTACTTCCTTCGGGATAGCGGGTGTCCTGAGACAAGCACGCCAGAGTCTCGGACTGGTCCCCGGGATCATTCCCGGGGACTCTCCACTTCCCATCCCATGGGAGCGCATATTTGGGGGGGTCCCGCTAAACTCCCATGATCCGGGCCTGATGTGGTCCCTGTCCACCCTGTTCCGTCTCGTTGTTGGGGTTTGAGATGACAAACTTGTCCAGGTCAGCCCCACCACTTCAATTAGCAGAGCAAAGGGCTGCCCTTTGTTTTGTCAGACAATCCCAGACGATCAGGGTAATGCAATGCAACACACCCCATGCCCCCTCCTGGGAAATGTAGAGCACAGTGTCTTGGTGATGTGAACTCCAGGACGAGGTTTTTGGGTAACCATGTCCTCTGCTTCCCTTCATGTCGGTTGGGTCAGCCCGGTAACACATACAGCAGCCCTTTCGCTGTGGGCGCTGAAAAATTGAGAAATTTTTTGAAAAATTTCAATCTTGTTCCTCCTTGCGCAGTCTTGCGCCCTCTCTGCTTTCTGCGGGGCCGTGATCAAATATTTGTCATACAGCATGTGGGCCTTTCTGCTTTGATCTGGAGAACCTGATGTCCTTGTCCCTTTTTTCCTTGATCAGTCGGTTTCCTCTATTTCCTGGTGGGATCTAAGCTCCAGTCGAACAGGGTATCTAATTCCGGGCAAAGCACTCCTTTTCCCTCCAGGGTCCCCGTTCTACCTTTTTTCCTTGCTGATCTCTGTGCTTTTTTTTGAAATGTCAGAAAATGCTGCGCTGCATTGTACTTGGGCATGGTCTTGACCTAGCCTCTCTAGAAGGGATATAGCCTCACTTTTTTATTGGGGAGGTCTTGATCTTAGGATTCCTGTATTTTCTGGGAAACTCTGGAGATGGAAATACTGGAAAGGGTGTCTGTTGGTGGGGAACTGGGAGCCACGATGTGATGATGGGTACCCATCAGGAAGGTTTCTGTAGCAGATCTAGTACAGGTCGGCTGACGCTTGTCTTGTAGGTGGAGGTTCTGAGAAATCAAATTTGCGTCCGGGGTCCCTTTCTTCTGCCATAGTGAAATTATCTTGTGAAGATCTCTGGATTTTTAGCAGGTTTTTAACGTCTGCAAAAAACATAACAGACCATTTAAAGTATGCTAAAACATTGTGAATTTGGCTAGGTGAAATAAAATTTTTTAGTTTAATTTTTTTTGAAAATTTTTCTGTAAATTCCCCCATGTAATATTTTCATAAAATTTTTTATGCATTTTGATGTTTCATCAGCATCTAATTACTTGCTTTAAACCCGTTATGCCCTTTTTGGGGGAAAAAATAGGCAAAAAAAACATCAAAAACTCCGAAAAATGGGGTTTCAGAAAAGTGTATGAATAGAAATTCATGCTTTATGAGGGAACGGTTCCTGACTTTTGGGTTTTAAAAGGGTTTAATTTTCGATTTTCAGGTCAAAAAAACATTGGGGAAACCCTGCAGGAGGGTATAAAAATGGGAAAAAATTTTTTTTGAAAAGGGCTAAAATATTATATATAACAGGCTTTCGCGGATGCTTTACGCCAGAAACCGTTCATCGAATTTACCGCGCAGTTTAAAATTGCTTCCCAAGCTATAAAAAAAAGCGAAGGCATGAATCGTATATCTGACAGCGCGACATCATCTTGCACACTACCGGGGTGTGGGGGGGGGGTTTCCCTCCCCCTTCCCCCCCATGGCGGTTGACTTTTCGTGATTTTGGGTTTATAGCCTGCAGCGTTCCCCTACATCCCTGTTTTTGCCCTTTTTTTCTGGGGGTTACTAAAGGGGGGAAAACATACGGATGGGACAACGATTCAACAATCATTGATCTTTACAAGGCTGGGATCAAAAAAAAGGGAAAATTTTCAAGCTTTAAAAGGGCTAAAAACTTAGAACAGGCAAAATTTTATCCGTGATTTAAGGCTGGCGGAGAGGTGAATCTCCCCTCCCAAAAAAACAACCTGGGAAACCAAAAAAAAAAAGTGTCAGAACCGGGGGTGTTAAAACACAGCTTGATCCACCTAGCCTTTTCGCCAGAGAAGAAGGAGGAAAAAACATACCCTTTTTGGAAAGTGTCGCTTCGTACTGTACAGGAAAATTTTTAAAAGTGACCTTGGGTAAAGTTTACCGGGCGCGGAATAAGCCCTGATAAAAGACCGCCAAAGGAAGAAAAGGCTTCACTTTGCAAAAAAATACAGAGATTTCCCCCTCGGCAAGTGGGGGGCTGTGCTGGGAGTACGAAAGCACATTTGTGTGAGTGGGGGAGGGCCAGCAAAAGTGTACCGTCGTCCCGGGTCAGACCCACCCAGCCTCGCTACACACGAAAGACCACAAAACACCCTCCAGTTTAATGGTGTGGGGTGGCTTTACTTTTCATGGTATTGGGAACTTAGTTATTTTCCCAAAGAACACAACTGATTACAAAGTGGTGTATTTTGATCTTTTAAATGACCACCTGGAGGCCTGCTTTGAAAAGACACAGGCACAGATTTTCCAACAGGAAGGAGCATCCTGCCACATAGCTCGAGATGTGATACAGTGGCTTGATGACTGCAAGATTGGGAGAATAGATGACTGGCCAGGTAATTCTCCCGATATATCACCCATAGAAAATCTTTGGGCCATCATTAAAGGCAAACTCCGCTCACGTGACACCTCTACACTCCCCAAGCTTGAATGGAGCTCCGCAAGTGTTGGGAAGAATTTAAGCCTGAGTTCCTTCAAAATCTTGCTGACAGTGTACCACGTCGCCTTCAAAGGGTCATCAAGAGGAAGGGCTACGCAACGAAATACTAACTACAATTGTAAGTGTTGATATTCTACATTATTTTGTTATAAACATGGTGCGTCATACGTGTAAACATTCACTTTTATATATATATATATATATATATATATATAATATATATATATTATATATATATAATATATATATATATATATATATATATATATATATATATATATATATATATATATATATATATATATAATATATATATATATATAGTATTATTATTTGTATTTTCATGCCTGCCTCTCAGCTCCCCACAGATGTATTAACTCACATTTTACCTTACCCTCATTGTGACTATTCACTCAATATGTCAACTTGAGTGCTCACTAAGGGATAATAAATAGTACAAGTACACTACACTCCAAATTTTATTTAATAAATAATATATCAGGCCTTTAACCGCAGACTCCTCATTCAGAGTCCTCTGGGGACAATACCATATTGAGCAGGTCCATGTTCCCCATCATCAAGACCAATCTCGCAAAATTATTGGAGGTCAGATTCGCTCTCTTGGCCTTCATGATGTCAGACCCCTGGGAGAACAGTCTCTCTACAGCTGCAGAGCTGGGTATGGCCGTGTTGTACTTAACAAACACATCTACCCAGGCGGCACGACAAAGGTCAGGGAACATGGCCTGCTCCACCAGCTTGTTCCTCTGCTTCTCTGAACACGAACTCTCAAGCTCTTGCCGCATTTTGTTGGAGAGGCGGGTAGAGTTGGTGCCCTCTATAGCTGTGGGTCTTGGGCTCCTCAAAGACTGAAAATAATAGATAATTATTAGTTATATATATATATTAAGTAAAACACTTAAGTAATCGAAGTAAGAAAAAAATACTTTTACTTAAAATAAAAAGTGCTTAGATTTAAAAAATATATATATCATTGCACTTGAATCATAAATATTACACTAATTTATCAGCTTGACGCTCAAGATTTTGAATATAATGATTTGGAGTAATGAACTATCAGAACTGAACTGAAGATGCAGTAGATCACGATAAACTATATAAGTCTCACCTTGAAAAAATCATCCCCATCGTCTTCATCCGGGCTGCTGCCTTGTGAAGTTTCGAAGACAGCCTGCTGTATGACCTCGAACAGCAGTCTTGATTTCAAGGCATCCACCTCGACAAGAATTAGGAGGTAGGAATGAAGGAAGAGGGAGAAAAATAAGAGAAAATAGAGAAAATATAAATAAAAAATAACAAAAAATAGATACTTCGTCAAAAGAAAGAAATGAATAATACAAGAATTAATGACTCCTTAGAGAATACTGAGAAAAATAGACTCCTTCAAGACCTTCGTCTCCTGATTTCCTGCTATGAACCGCAAGTTATTTGCCTACAAGAAACTTTCCTTACTCAACCCCCTGTTTAACTTCCATCCCCCTCCCNTTTAAAGGGAAAACCCCAAACCCCTGGGGAGGCCCGGGGCTTTTGAAAAGACACAGGCACAGATTTTCCAACAGGAAGGAGCATCCTGCCACATAGCTCGAGATGTGATACAGTGGCTTGATGACTGCAAGATTGGGAGAAATAGATGATGGCCAGGTAATTCTCCGATATATCACCCATAGAAAATCTTTGGGCCATCATTTAAAGGCAAACTCCGCTCACGTGCACCTCTACACCCCCCAGCTTGAAATGGAGCTCCGCAAGTTTTGGGGAAGAATTTAAGCCTGAGTTCCTTCAAAATCTTGCTGACAGTGTACCACGTCGCCTTAAAAGGGTCATCAAGGGGGAAGGGCTACGCAACGAAATACTAACTACAATTGTAAGTGTTGATATTCTACATTAATTTTGTTATAAACATGGTGCGGTCATACGTGAAAAAACATTCACTTTATATATAATATATATATTTTATATATATTTTATATATAAAATATATTATATATAATATATATTATATATATATATATATATATATTTATATATATATATAATAATATATATATATATATAATTTTATATATATATATATAATATTTTAGTATTTTATTTCATCCCTTTGCCTCTCAGCTCCCCACAGATGTATTAACTCACTTTTTTACCTTACCCTCATTGTGACTATTCACTCAATATGTCAACTTGAGTGCTCACTAAGGGATATAAATAGTACAAGTACACTACCCCTCCAAATTTTATTTAATAAATAATATATCGGGCCCTTTAACCGCAGACTCTCATTCAGAGTCCTCTGGGGACAATACCATATTGAGCAGGCCCCATGTTCCCCATCATCAAAAACCAATCTCGCAAAATTATTGGAGGGTCAGATTCGCTCTCTTGGCCTTCATGATGTAAAGACCCCTGGGAGAACAGTCTCTCTACAGCTGCAGAGCTGGGTATGGCCGTGTTGTACTTAACAAACACATTACCCAGGCGGCCGACAAAGGTCAGGGAACATGGCCTGCTCCACCAGCTTGTTCCTCTGCTTCTCTGAACACGAACTCTCAAGCCTTCCCGGGCATTTGTTGGAGGGGGCGGGTAGATTGGTGCCCTCTATAGCTGTGGGTCTTGGGGCTCCTCAAAGACTGAAAATAATAGATAATTATTAGTTATATATATATATTAAGTAAAACACTTAAGTAATCGAAGTAAGAAAAAAATACTTTTACTTAAAATAAAAGTGCTTAGATTTAAAAAATATATATATCATTGCACTTGAATCATAAATATTTTCACTAATTTTTTTCAGCTTGACGCTCAAGATTTGAATATAATGTTTGAGTAATGAACTATCAGAACCTGAACTGAAGATGCAGTAGATCACGATAAAATATAAGTCTAACCCTTGAAAAAATCATTCCCCATCGTCCCTTCATCCGGGCTGCTGCCTTGTGAAGTTTCGAAAAAACAGCCTGCTGTATGAACCTCGAACAGCAGTCTTTATTTCAAGGCATCACCTCGACAAGAATTAGGAGGTAGAATGAAGGAAGAGGGAGAAAAATAAGAGAAATAGAGAAAATATAAATAAAAAATAACAAAAAATAGATACTTCGTCAAAAGAAAGAAATGAATAATACAAGAATTAATGACTCCTTAAGAATACTGAGAAAAATAAGACTCCTTCAAGACCTTCGTCCTCCTGATTTCCTGCTATGAACCGCAAGTTATTTGCTACAAGAAACTTTCCTTACTCAACCCCCTGTTTAACTTCCATCCTCCAACAAATCCACATCCTACATCTGATCTAACCATCCTGCTGTAACATTCCGTTCTTTCCCCTTCCTCATCCCTTTCACTATTATCTTTAATCCTCCCCTTTAAATTTGCTTTGCCATAGTGCCATATGTCCTCGGTGTCTGGCACATTACCTTTCCTAGGCATGAAATCAATCATTCAATCAATAATAGACTCCTCCCGCCCTCTACCCCCTCCCCATCACCGCAACCCCTGCCTTTACGCTCTTTCCCATAGCATGCGCCGTCCCCTGGTGGCGGGGGAGAAGCAAATGGGTAGTCTTAACAAACTATTTTCCCATGTGTTTTGGGGGGTGCGGACCCCCCAAGCCACCCTTTTCATCTACACACCACCCTGATCCTCTCCCCTTAAACATGGATCTATTTTTCGCCTCTGCCTCCTGCACCCTATCCCCCAAACTAGGCCCTTCAGTTACTCTAGGTGCCTTTCGCCCCCTCCCCCATTTAAAAGGGCCCCTCTATGCTGTTCGGCCTCCCCGTCCCTCTCTCGCCCCGTCGTGCCCCCCCTATCCTTCGGTGCCTTGCTCGATATCATCATGCTTTTGAGGGGGGGGGGAAAGAGGGAAGGAAGGGAAAAGGGCATGGGAGGCCCGAGGAAAAAGAAGGGAAAGGGAAAAAGGACATGAGGGTTGAGGAGAAAAAGGGAGGGAGGGAGGGAGGGGGGGGAGGAAGGAATGGAAGGAAAGGAAAAAAGGGAAAGGGAAAGGGAAAGGGAAAAGGGGAAGGGAAAAAAAGGAAGGGAAAGGAAGGCATAAAATTATTTTCAAAGGATATAGTATAGGGTTTTTTAAAAAAAGGGGAAAAATTTAGAGGGGGGGAAAATGCCTCTCTTGCCCCTCATTTATTTTAGCCAATAGCTGTCTCCTTTTAAACCCCACCGGCCAATCACAAACCCCAAAGTTTGGTTTTTACAAAAAAATTTTTTGCCTCCTCCCTAAAAGGGTTTTCCAAGATGTGCCATAAAAAGCCCCGGGGGGTTTAAGAGCCGCACGGGTAAAACCCTTTGAACTGCGGGGTTTAGGCGGGAGTTTGGGCGTGAAGGGAACCTTATCAACCCCAAACCCCCAAACCCCTTTTTCGTGGTTTTTTTAAAAAAGATCTATAAAAATGCTAGGGGCCTTTTTGCGGATTTTTGGGGAGAAAGTAAGATTGGAAGTTTTGGGTTATGTTTTCCAAAGGGCGAATCAAGTTTTTCAAGGTTAGGGAAAGGGCGAAAAGGAGCCCAAATTTTTTTTGGGGCTGTGGGTACGCCCTTTGGGCACCCGGGGGGCGACAGCTGACCAAAAAGAAAAAGAACCCCAAAACGAAAAAAACTGCCCTGGATTTTTAGGCTAAAAAAAAGGAAAGAAGAATAAAACCAGTTTTATCGAAGAGAAAATGGTAGAAGAAAAAGAAGAAATAGAAAAATACGAAGAAAAAAAAGAACAATAAAAAAAAACGAGGGAAAACAAGAAAAAAGGGACAACGCAACGGGAAAAAAAACACGTCTACAGACAGGTGAAGAGGACAAGGGACTTTTGCAGGGGAGATATGCGACTGGGGACCTGCGTGTCCGGGCAGGGGAACGCCGGGGGGTCGGGGAAAAACCTTTGTTTTTTTAGTCCGGGAAAAAGGGGGAAACTTTTCTGCCAAAACCCCGAGCAGATCTCTCACGAACAATGCCTTGCAATGACGGGGGCCGGGGGGAAAAATCGGCCCCCTTCACTGCATAAAGGGTTTGCCCAGGCCCCCAAAAGAGGCTGTTTGGGCGAAAGTGAGCACCAGGTAAAAATTTTCAGGCCCGGTCCTTATTAAACCCTGCACAACCCCAAGGGCATCTGCTGCACAGCGCGTAAACCAAATCCCAGAATGGCCTGAGCCACCCCATGGCCCCCAGCCAAAGAAATTTTGAGCAAACATTTCCCCCAACCAGGGAAAAAGACACTCCTGAAAAGTCCTTTCCCCAATTTGTCCCCCAAGGAGGAGGGGAAAAATTTCCCGGGTTTTAAAAACAAAGGCTGAAGGGGGATGCCAGTTTTTCAAGGGGAGGGTGCCCTTTGGGGCGGGAGGCTAGGCCGTGCCACAAGATTGTTTAAATTTTAAAACAGGTTTAAGGAAATAGTCATTTTAAAACCTTCTCTAGGGAAATTTTCCCCCATTTGTCACCCCCCAGGCGGGTTGGGGGGGGTCTGCATGCCCTTTCAGGGGCCCGGAAATGCAGGGATTTTGGTTGCGTGAGTGTCCAAAACCCCCCACTGGTGACCGGTTATGGGCCCGGTTTAAACCCCCAGTTTAGTACTTCGTGCCCGCCCCCCCCGTCCCCCAGCGTCGTGGGTAAAAGGTTTTTGCTTCGGTGGCGCGCCCCATTTTCTAAAAAAATTATCCGTAAAGGCTTCACCCCACAACGAATTAAAGGTGAAACGCTTTGCGTGGAAAGTCGAAGGGCCCTGGCCTTTTGGCGACTGTGATTGACGTTTGGGGGTGGCCACGCCGATAGGGACCCGAGATGTACTACCAACAGACGAAAAAAGTTTTAAGATTTCCCCCAGATAGGCCGGGGGTCCTATTTCCCCCCATTGGGGTTCCAGGGCCCCCGGCGTGATGGGTTTTGGGCCCGTTTTAAAACTGGGCCCAAGTGGGAAAAGGTCCGGGAGTTCCCCTCGCTTTCCGCCCCAAAAATGATCTCGCCGCGTGGCTTTAGGGGGGCCCGACAACCCTCGCCCGATGCGCGCCCCACTCTCCACGAGCTCATCCAGGTGTTGGAGGCGCTAAGCCATCACATCGAGTCCTCAACATCTCCAAGCTTGAGCGATGTTTTAAAGCCAAACAATTCCTGTGCAAAACAAACAAAAAAGTGGCCTGAGCTTCCTCTCTTCCCATGTGCACCATCAATGGGGCCTGAGCTTCCTCTCTTCCCATGTGCACCATCAATGGGGCCTGAGCTTCCCCTCTTCCCATGTGCACCATCAATGGGGCCTGAGCTTCCTCTCTTCCCATGTGCACCATCAATGGGGCCTGAGCTTCCTCTCTTCCCATGTGCACCATCAATGGGGCCTGAGCTTCCCCCCTTCCCATGTGCACCATCAATGGGGCCTGAGCTTCCTCTCTTCCCATGTGCACCATCAATGGGGCCTGAGCTTCCTCTCTTCCCATATGCACCATCAATGGGGCCTGAGCTTCCTCTCTTCCCATGTGCACCATCAATGGGGCCTGAGCTTCCCCCCTTCTCACCATCAATGGGGCCTGAGCCACCCCCTTCTTACCATCAATGGGGCCTGAGGCACCCCCCTTCTCACCATCAATGGGGCCTGAGCCACCCCCCTTCTCACCATCAATGGGGCCTGAGCCACCCCCCTTAAGAAGGCGGACCACAGGCAGCTTGAAAAAGGGATGGATTGCTGTATCCATCAAAATGTCAATTTGATCAAAGAGGGAGAGGTACCTGACCTTTGAAATCCTTGGGTCTCATATCATTATGAGGGTTCTCAAGGAGGTACTCCAACAAAGGCCTGGGATATTTGGTTGGTTTGAATGGTTTAGCCTACAATACCCGAAGGCGGTCCCAGAGTACAGATAGGGTAGGAATCAGGATTTACAGGTGGGCCTCTCTCTCTATTTGGGGTTTATCGAGGCTGGTCACGACTGGCTTCATCACAGTTAGGTATTCATTGATAATACCGTTATCAACCTGGTTGAACGTGGCTATGCCATTTTGCATGTATATCACGTTGATTTGGGCTAACTTGGTATCGAGTACCTCACTGAGGACCTCTATGGAGTCATAGAGTGAGTTCCAGTGTGTGTCGTTTGGGGTCTTCAGCTTCCTACCCACCTCCGTCTTGATGTTGGCTGCCGTGGTTGACTTTCGGTTCTGTTTGTACTACAGAGCCTGGGCTTTCTCTTTCACCTAAGAATACACACAACAAATATTAATTGAAAAACTACGTTTATGATACAAAAATGTAAAATAATTATACAATTTAACTAAAAAAATTGACTTAGTACTCTACTGACAAGTTGTTGGCAATTGGCCACTTGGACAACCAATGAACTTCCTCCTTATGCTGAAGATGAACCCCAGTACATCGTCCGTAGCAGCAGCCAGCCGGGCCTCGGCCACTAGTGGAGGGCGTTATTTTGCCATAGTAATCAAGGAACGGCACAAAGCATCATGCGGCACAGAACAGAAGGCACACAATGGTTTGGGCGGTACAGTACAAGGGATGGCGGTTAACTCGCACTTCACCCTAGCGATAAGGAAGGACGAAGGCTGTCGCCCCACCATCGCTACTCACTATTTCACTCATAACACACTCCTTGCAAGTAATATTTAGCCCTACAGCAGAGCCATAATCACTGTAAGCAAATATCACTGTCACCAGCACACGTAGCATGCACTTACACACCTCTGTGTATGCTCGCTGTGTCTTTATCACTGGTTTATAGCCCTCTGATCATCCTCTCTTTTCTCATAATATGTACTTATTATAAGCGGAAATGTGTCATGAAGATGATAGTTGGGTCAGTTTTTCTAAACATACTGTGGTTATTTCATAATTTCAGGTAGGAACGCACGATAATATAATACATGACTGAATCGGCGAGGAACATGTGATGTCACAGATCAGCCTGACACCACCAAATCATGTTCCTAGTATCTACTGACCTTGGGTCTCACTTAAAAAAGTTTACAGTAACATCTAAAACATTTTAATGATATTACTACATTACACAGATAATGTTTATATGAATTACAACCAAAAACAAAAAATATACTTGAAATGCAAAGCAGGAAGAAGGGCTGGGAGGTCGCGTACTTCCTTTGAGAATGTTCGCTGATAACTGCGGCCTTGGTTGACTTGACTGGTTACTGGTGGGCAAGCAGCGTTTCCTGGACGGTGCGCGAAGCGGCGCAGGAATAGTGTTAACATTTTGCAGTTTGCGGACATATTTGCGTTTGCGGAAATGCTTCCCCAAACGCAAACCCGCAATCATGTACACTTCCGCGAACGAATTCGGACTTCCGCAATTTGCGGAAGTTGCGGTTTGCGGAAGTTGCGGCGATTGGAAGTGTTTGGGGAAGTGCCCACCTCTGGTGTGTGTGTGTGTGTATGTGTGTGTGTGTGTGTGAGTATGTATATTTAAATTTGTACTATCAGGCTACGTTCTCTTCAGTAATTTTGCATAAAAAGATTAATCTAATTATTTTTCACTCTGGAACAAAAGATATTCGAGATGGAACACAACTATTAAATAAAAAATATATAAAATACTAAAAAAAATACGTAAATGGGTTGGTTATAATGAAAATGTCTTTTATATTTTTTATATCAATTTCTTTAATTTGCTATTTACTGTAGTAAAAGTAGTAGTAATAGCAGTAGTATTAGTAGTAGTAGCAGTAGTAGTAGTAGCAGCAGTAGTAGTATAATAGTAAAAGTAGTGTTTTTGTTTTCAAAGAAGAAAGACACACTATTACATACATTTTTTGTATACAATCCAATCATGAATAAATTTCATACTAATCTGATACACGTATACATTCTCCCTTTATTAGTATAAAACAATGTCCTAAACGCACAACAAAAACTGCTAAAAAACTCAAATTACCTGATACATAAAAAATGAGGGAAGTATGTACCGAAAACATCCTCACGACGAACGCGCTCAGCAGAAATAAACAGACGAAGGCCCCGAAGTTATCGTACCGGCTCACTTCAAAGATTATATATATATATTAACCCACATATAGAACAAAGAAAGAGTAAAATACACTGATTCAAAAAGCATATAACAATATTCATAAAAATGAGAGATTTTAGGTGTCCACTTTTTGGAGAAAACACTAACGACATCTGGTGGCTTGTCCCTTGAACTGCTAACGTGATAACCTCGAATTACCAGGAGTGTTCAAGTATAGTGCGAGTTTATAACTTTAGAAGCATTAAGACTAAAATGATACAGTGGATGCGTACTTCGATATGGAGAGGATATTGAAGCTATTAAATTTCACTCACTCAGAGGCGTAGTAGAGCGAGTCCCGCATCCCGCTGTATTGTGATGAGTGACGCCCGCAGCCATAGCGGCGGCGACCCTCTGGCTTCACACAACTAGTCCCAACAAGTTTTTCTGACACCACCATTTGATATTGAAGAAGAAACAAAAACTGGGCCCAATCGTCTTCCTAGGAAAATTAATTATCAGCATAAATCTTGGCAACATAATATCATTATACGAAAATGACGGCAAAATAAAGTAGCTCCACACATCTTCTCACATTTGTTCTTTCAACTCCTTATGCTCAGCTATTTTCTTCTTACCCATTTTTTTTAAGCACGGTTTCCTGGAATCTAAAACGCTTTCCACACCCTGATTATGTTGGTCATAATGATACGTCCCGATGTGAATATTAGCAGTTGTGTTGATCCTCAGTCCAGTTTTGCTGTTAAGAATTGAAATATTTGTAAAAATTGTTCGAGAATGACTGGGTTTTTGCGTGAATCTAGACTATTGCTCAATACTATTCAAGATTGAAAAGCACTTTCATACAGAGCTATGTTACAATATACAAATGTATATATTATGCATGTTGTTTTGGTTTTGAATACCGTTTATTTCAAACCATTTTCCTTGTTCCCTAGTTGAGATGGGAATCATGTAATATATTTTGTATTCAGGGGTACTACATTTTTTTCATGCACGTTTGCAAGACGGCCGGGGCGGTATAGTGGCTGTTATGTAATGTTAGGAAGGGCTCCCGTAGTATATTTTGTGCGAAAATTGATTTTTTTTTGCAGTTCGGGCTTCTATAGGTATCATATTACAGAAAAAGATGATGGGTCCCTATTTTTCAGACCCTCTTACCCCCCTTTTGGGGTCACTAGCCCTTTTGGGCCCCCTGCACTGCCAATTTGCACCTATCATCCGCCAATAATTTGACCGTTTTCATAGATTTGATATTCTTTTGGTAGTTTTTCAGGTATGCCAGATCTATTTATATAGGCACTCAAAAAAGCAACCGGAAGTGTCCTTATAGCAGCTTCCGGTTCCAGATTTAGCACTCCGGTTTCAAGTATAGGGTTTAACTCCATTTTTTCTTTTTTCAGCATGTTGGAAGAAGCGTTTTTGAGCTCGTCAGATATTACCTCTGTACTGAGATGTTTTAGTATCGCCATCTTTCGTAGAGGACGAGTTTGGCGTGAATCTGTAAAGAAGGTGGCCACATCAAAGAAGCATTTGGTGAACAAATCCGGTCATGACAGATGAAATTTTTTACAACACTATCAGATAGAGTGTCTCTTGTGGATACTGGAAGTGACATTTATAGACTACTAAATTACTTGTCAGGTTTAAATGACGGAAGAACTCGTACGTTCGTCTCATAGTGAATGTCGGAAACCTACTCGTCAACAAGAACAAGATTGAACGTCTTAGGACGATATCCCGAACCGATTCACCTGTCCTGCGCTCAGCACGCGACCGGGGCGAGACCTTCAAGTGCTGTGGGATCTGTTCGGCCAAGCGTCAAAGACATTCCCAAGGAACCAAGTGTGTCTATTTATCCCAACTGTGACTTCGTCCCAAGAATGACTCAGAGCCACTGCACCGTGTTCTTACTGGACTCAATGGGTAAAACCTCCTACAGATCAAGCAGAAAACCCCAGGATGACCATGTTAGAGTTTCAGTACGACCTTTGAAGAACCCGGCGACGCATCACTCTTGAAAAGCACTATTCATTGGACATGTTTGCGTCTCTGCACAGAAGCGAAGAATCACGAGGACTATATCACAGTCAATTTCCTACTCATTCGCTCAAGTATGTGATGCACATTGTCCTCGCTAGTCAAACACCTTGAGTGACGAGGATGTTACCTGAGCATGGCCTGAGTAAATGATGCCTTACTTGTCATTTTGAAGATACCGTGGATGTAAATGAGGTGAGAACGATCGGGAAATAAACCTCAAAAGACTCATCAGCGAGCGCCCTTCCAGAAGTGAATTTGTCCACATCACTAAGAGCGGAATGAGCCTTACCGTCTTGTGGCTCTCCCTGCAGTCCGATGGCACATGGATTAAGGTCCCTCAATGAGGAACAATGATGATGAGATAGTTGGTCCCACTCGTAAGGAAAATGTCGCCAACCTTCTGCGAGAAGAGATGCCTGCAACAAACCCGCAGTTGGTTCGTTTACAGGCAGCTTCAGTAATTTGAAATCCTCTTACTCCCAGTTCTTCATGAGTCCCATCCTCTTTTGTAGCCATGTTGTCAAGTGTCCGGAATACGAGACCAGGAGGTTGGACAAAACTGTCGACGTTCATGCGAACAAAAAAAAAAACAGTTCCTTTGTCCAAAATACTCGGACTGATCGCCAGGTGAAACATCAGACAAAGAAAGACAGTTGCCTTCCGACAACAGTCCCAACCCCTCTGTCAATTCGGTCTTCCCCTTGCTGTTCATTCTAGAGTGCGTGACAAGAATCATTGTTGAAAAACTCTCAGCTGTGTATATTGGGAGGTGACTACCTTCACTCATGACTTAGAGAAACGAGTTGAGCAGAGTGGTTTCTCCCACGATGAAGGAGCTTGGTGGGATTTTGTCTCCCAACTTTGTCAAGAAAGCCTGAACACATTGTTTTGCGATCGATAATATTGACCTCCTGGAAACACACCGACGGGGCAAGGACCTTCATGGCATCAGTGTTGTCCAGGTTCCAAGCAAGTATAAAGATGGAGAGTTCCATGAACCGACCACTTGAATCCTCGGAAAATCTTCTACTCAAAAGCTCTGTGGCCTTTGACGTGAAATGGTGCAAGAACCAGTCATCAAAACCAATCCATTAGATTGAATCGTCCTATGAAATGGGAAAGAGGAAGAACTTCTGAGGCGAAGACTTCACTCAACCTGGGCCTTGCAAACTACCTTGGGAACTGATGATGGCACGATAATGATTGTAGGATTTCACTGAAACTGAGTCAGCGAAGAACGAACACGGACAGTGACATGCAAAGGAATCAGGAAGAGTGCCCCTGAGACACTCCAGGTCGAACGCTATACTATCAGACAAGGAACAAGGCAAACAAACCAGGGAATTGGTCAAGAAAGATGTGATGCCAACTTGGCTGCTACCAAATCTCTCCTGTTATCCCAGTCCATCCGACAGCCCACCGCACGAATGTAGAGGTGATCGCTCCATTATTCAAGAACACACCCACTGACTATGGGACTCTTTACACTTTTTTCTTCGGTAGCCCATGGATTCTCGTGCCAAGTCATATTGTCCACAGAAAAACTTTGATAACACTGGACCTGACCTATATTCACGTGCTTTGAAATTCAGCAGGTCAGTTGGGACACCATGGATTCTAAGGGCGGAGCGCTCCATATTGCCTTTGGCTGCTTTACCTGCATCTCGTGGGAAACCGATAGATGGCAGTGACCTGGATATATGTGCTTGAAAGTGTGCAATACACATCCGCATCCCTTAACGTGGTCTTCAGTGCAAGCATACAAAAGAGTCCAATCGATCCACATCACAATCATCTAGCATTATGATTGATGCGGTTTGATTGTCATATTATCCACTCTTTCAAGGCCAGTTAGTGTCCAGTAGCAATGCTTTCAAGGACAAGCTTCATTCACGAGCAACCACCCCGGTATACTGAGACTATGATATGTCGTCATTGTACGCTGGAATGTGAAGCCACTGAGGATGATGAAAACATTGGAGATTTTTGCAGAATTCCTTTCAGCATACTCGATCAAGGGAAAGCCTTCTTCATTTCGTCGCTCTTGCCCTCAAGGGGACTGGCAGAGTTATCTTTCTTCCTTGGATAACCTGGATCAAAGTATTTCTTCGCACGGGATCCTCTAATTAAGCTCAGACTGATCCTGGCCATCTTGCCAAATGAATGCGCCTGGAAATAAATGAGACTGAAACATGGAAGCCATTTGTGTCCGGTGACTTTGTTGTTGCAGAAATCAAGATGGGACCACCCTTGACGAATCCGCCACAGATCAGGCACTCGAAAAGGAAATCACGAACTAAAGGGACCGGTGTATGGTAGTACTCAGCAGAGATGAAGACTGCGCTCAATCGACTCGTCCCACCACTACACTTGCCTTGCCGTATCGTTGACGAGTATCTTGAGAGCTTCCCAAGAGTTTCATTCATCTAACTGCACAGAGAATTACCGCTGTGTCTGACAGATTGCCTGAGGTCCAGAGAGAATCCATACAGATCCGTCATCAATCGAGTTGCACTGCACGACAACCCCTTCAGAGTGAGACACCATTGAAAAGTTTTAGTTTCATCAGCTCTTTGTGGCCGAGTAGCAAAGCTGATATTCTGCATTATGAGAAAAGGGTCGAAGCTATTCGAGGAGTCGTTGTGTGCGTCTGTGACTACCACATCAAATCTCTCGGTTTGGGCAAGATGAAGAAGCTTCAAGTTGAAGGCTTCTCAAGTTGGATGGATAAATCAAAAGTACGCATTGGAGATAAAATCATCATGGCGTGAAGATCGTAGATTTACTGGCAGATTTTTCATTGTTTCAGGAAGCGACAGGTCTAGTGCCAAAATTCGAGGAAATATTGGCAGTACGAGATTCAACAGTGCCGCCGCTCTCTGTGTGCTGTTTGATAGATCTTTGACAGGTCACCTGCAAGGCAGTCTGTGCATGCAGTTGAAGATTCCACGGGTTGAATCCTTGATGTTCCTCCAGTACCGGAGACATAGGCAGGAAGATCCTCCATTTTTAAAGTTCTCATCATTGATGCATGGGTGGACTTCAGAGTATGACAGACGCCATATGCTGAAGAGTTTAACACCTCGGAGGCATTCAACCAAACGCATAGAGAACAATGATGACAAGCTATGATGAGGGCGTGTTGTGTTTGATCGTACTTGGATCTGCTGTCGTTTGAAAAACAAGCCCCGCATAAGCGATCAACCCATCCATTGAGTACGAAAGTTCATCCCGAAATGAAGCTCACCATGTCCATTAAGGAGTTACTTTCCAGTATCAAACAAGCGAAGCTCACATACTTGTTTGGCCAAGGACTGCTGACTATTTTAGCAGCAAAGTAATTCATTCGTGCTCGTTGTGCGTGTACGAAAATGAACCATATCAAGGGACTAGGTTTTGAGTATGCTCTACACTGAAGAGGCTGACACATTGATTCCAAGACCAGTACTTGCTCTACAGCCTGGTGCTGCCAGAAAGATCTGCGTATGGTCGCCCGACACTGACGTCCTCCTGCTCCTTCTTGATCTTACCGGCCTCAGACCAGATAGCATCTCCTATCTCCTTGAAGTTTCATACAGGCTAAAGGAAAGAAGAAAACGGAAGATGACATCTTTGAAAAGAGTGCAGATTATTGGCGTCCACATTGTCAAGGACTTTCTTGACTCCCACAACTTCTCAGTTGCTGATTGTGGAGGCAGATTCATAGGATTTAAAAGAAACATGGTCTATGCATACCTAAGCTTGATGATGATGACCCTGGCCATTGACTGCTATCAAATGCCTTAGGGCATTTTATTCCTGCCGGGGGGGGGATGTGGGTTCATGACGAGCTTCCCACGCAGTTAAGTGTTGGAGACTTTTTGTGTGTCATGTCTACAGTTCAAAGGTCCAGCCGACCCTACATCACTCAGGTGGGAGCTGTTTCGGTCAAAGACACTTGAAGGGGAAATGCTCCACCAACTCGTGTTGCATTGCTTCCCCATATCATGCGTGCAACTACATGACAATGCGGGACCAGTCATACCTGAAAATTGTCCACCACCTTCCTGCGTTGAAAAAATTGGATGGAAATTGGAGAAAAGGCCCGTGGTATGTTCCACTGACATGTCTTAAGTGCCCTGCCTCCCCCAAGCTGTACTTGAACTCGTCAATGTTGCTGCAAAGTAGGTGCAAGGGAAATGGTGTAGCTGCTTGAAGATGGCCTGCCCTGTACTCCTCTCTGTAATGCTATGGCAAGTGATTGCGCAAAACGCTATTCGGAGACTTTCAAATATGGACATTGATGATAACTGATTGATCGGACGTATCACTAAATACTAACGCGCATTTGGTTGATGGTTGGGGCGCAGTGTGGTAACGATCCAGCCAGTGGAACTCCACTGTCTGTCTTTAAGCCAGATAAAGGAGGAAAGACAACCCTGTTACATATTTAGTATGCCTATCATAAAACTGCTGGAAAAGTAGCTTGACGGCTTTCGTATAGAAGCGGTGAGAAACAACGAAATACGGTTTAGTTTTATACCAAATCTGACGTGATAGAGAATTTTAGATATCAGACCTGACCATCAGCTCAGCCAATTTAGTGGAATTCCGAAAGAGTCAGTGGTCTGTACAAAGAAAATGTTGAAATTTGTTGCTTTGTGTTTACCAGAAGACCCAAATCCTGGGGGTGCCAAAAGAGGATGACCCCCAGAAATGGGGTGCTGGTTCTGAAAATTGGGACCCATCTTTTTCTGTTAATCTGATACCTATAGAAAGCCCGACTGCAAAAAATCAATTTTAGCACAAAATCCTACGGGAATACCGGCATACACACTAGTAGTCTGTCCCGGCGGTTTAGGGTACCCAATCCGGCCCCTGCTAAAGCTCAAAGTATATGTATTGCATCACTGCAATATTCGTAAACAGGGTAATTGGTACACTTTGCCATTTTATGTCGGAAAACAGTTGCTGTAGGGATATCAGTGTAGCAGCTGATGGATACCGACAAGGCTGGGTACTCCAGCTATATACTACATGAAATATAACGTACGCAGGTTTATCGCCACGATCTTTGATTTTTTATATTATTTTTCCCTTCATGAATTTACGAAGGTCATGAAAATCAGTAAAGAAGGTAATGGTAAAAAAAAAAGTAAAGTAGAACTATAAGATACTAAAAAATAGTAAATGAAAACAATAGGGAGAAAAGAGTAAATAAAAATTAGAAATAATAAAGTAGAGCAATAATAAATAAAAAAGAACAACCGGGACATTTCCTCTAACGGTCCTACCTGACTGGAGGATCTGACTCCTCCCTTTTACCCATTTGATACGTTGACGTCACTTGGAAGTGAAGTCATGTCATCTCTTGGCCGCGGGCCGGGGTGTGCCTTGAGATGTCACCCATGTGTTGCCACTTGAAGAAACTCACCCTGTCCACAACTCTGAGGTGACGATCTTCAGGGGTGATCCTACAATTTGCGCTCTGGTGGGACTGTGAACTCGGACCTGTGATCATACTAACCAGGTTATACTCTAAACCGCGTAAAGATGTCTAAAGAGTTGCGCCGTCAGGATTGAACGCGGAACATTGACTCACGCACTCGGCCACCGCCTCTCCACATGTACAATCTAGGACTACAATGTAGGGATATTATACCAGCATACTGTACAATATCACATTCTGAGAAAAGACGAGATATC
This sequence comes from Chionoecetes opilio, assembly GCA_016584305.1. Taxonomy (NCBI): domain Eukaryota; kingdom Metazoa; phylum Arthropoda; class Malacostraca; order Decapoda; family Majidae; genus Chionoecetes; species Chionoecetes opilio. The sequence continues at coordinate 21,432 of JACEEZ010026168.1, read as the reverse complement.
GTTTACATCAAAATAAAATGGGACTATAGATATCCTGTGATCTGTAATAATATGACAACAATATACCTACTCTCGTAAATGACACATTGAAAACAATATGATTGTCCTAAAATTAAAAAGAAAATAGGGCTTTAGGTTAGGGCGATTGATATTTTTAGATGAATGAGGTTTTGTGTCCCCTTTTTAGAGGTAGGAAAAGTTCTTAAAGGTTTAGTAAGCAGGGGCATACAACAGAAGTAATTGGCTCAACCTGAAAAGCTGTAATGTAAAAAGGAAATGTGGGAGAAAACTGGTTCACCAATGGTGGTGAATGATTGGCGAATGGACTTACGTCGTCAGGTGGTGAATGGGAGTCTATTGGAGTCCTTTAAGGATTTCATGGATAAGTTATGATGGGGAATCAGAGGTGGATATAGGTAGAGTTAAGTAACAGGAACTCCTCGTGTAGTTCTCGACGGCCTCATTGTAGCTTCCTTACTTTCCTATTACCCTCCGCCAACGAAAGTTGGAAGGGTTATGTTTTCCCCCGATCTGTCCCTGTCTGTCTGTACTGTTTGTTAGTGTACAGGATTTCATCGAAAATTACGAATAGATTTGGACCAACTCGGTATACACCTATTCTAATTTTGGTTATAAGGAAGACTGATTTAATATGGATGAAATCTATTGACACTGTGCCATGGCAACCAATGGATGAAACATTCGCGAGTATATGCGCTCATCAGAGTGCATATTATAAATATATATATATATATATATTATAATAAATATATATAATATATAATATATACAAATTATATATATATATATATATATAATATATCTCTATATATATATATATATATATATATATATATATATATATATATATATATATATATATATTATATTTAGTATATATATATAATATATATATATAGTATATTATATATATAATATATCTATTATATATAATATATATATTTTATATCTATATATATATATATATTTATATATATATATATATATATATTATATATATATATATTATATATATTTATATATAATATAGATTATATATATATATATTATATATATATATTATATAACTGCACTCTGTATGAGCGCATACCTCGGCCGAAATGTTTTCATCAATTGGTTGCGAGGAACCATGGCACAGTTGTCATATGATTTCATCCAATAATATATATATATATATATATATATATATATATATATTATATATATTATATATATATTATATATATATATATATTATATATATCTCTAGTATATTAATAATACTTTTTTTTTTTTTTTTTTTTTTTACTTTTTCATAGTCGGGCGGAGGTATGCCTGTACTGAGTTGACCCACCACCCCCCACCTAGTGTTCTTATGTCTTGATAGTAAGTCATTTTCTGGTGTCCGTGACCATTTTCTTCCTACCTTTTTTTTTTTTCGATGGATTTGATAATCGGGGCCATTTTAAGAAAAATGAGCTCCTACGCCTCTCTGGTAAATGATGTTAAATTTTCTGGAGCCCAATATTGAAAATGCCGCCGCCGACATCTGAAAAACATAAAATGTAATATATCTGGATCGATGATTAGAATGACAAATGAGGTGGTGCGATTTTCTTACTATTCTGACATTACAAGCACGTGAATGGGTATCGTACAGTTAGGGATCCTTTTGACTCTAAATTCAGGATGGTAACTAGGTCCGCCAATCCTGAAAAACGTGAAATTGTAGTATCTTCGGTACAAGATAAGCTAGATGGATATGTGAGGTTCTTTGTTTCCACTTATTTTAGCTGCATACTCGTTGTTAGTATTATTTTTATAGTTTCAGACATCCTGACATACTTTTCAAGTATGGATACGGCGAAATGGGAAAAAAATCGCCGACGATGGTAAGTGACTAAAAATAGATTAATATACCATTGATGATTGGATTGATTTTAGTTTTAAGGCGCCGCAACTGCGGGGTTTATTGACGCCTGCCTACAGAAGATACATGTAAAGTAAAAACTAAAAAACAATTTAAGATAGAAAATAAAATATTTAAAATACGAAATACACAAGAATAGAGTACATTAAAAACAATAATAAGTTAATAATTAAAAACAATCATAACTTGTTGAGAAGGCAAGCCTTCTCAATAAAGGTATGGACCTTCATTCCCGGAGAGAAACACCCTCCTACCAATGCCAGGTAAGACGGTAAGCACCGTCCGAACCGCTACACCGGACAAAAATTGCACTACGTAGGTCCCCAAGACTGGGACACGCGACCGCAAAGTGCCGCACAGTCAAGGGGGCCAACAATCATCACAGTAAGGAGGGTGGGCCCCCCTCCATGAGGAAACCCATAGTAGATAGAGTGTTACCAATACGCATCGTGCCAAGCAGTCTCCCATCGTCTCGGGAGAGCCGCAGTAGCCTCCGTCCTCGTACTTTGGCGATGTGCGCAGTTTTATTTTGCCCTATAAGTAATCCCCCAACGTTCCTGCCAACTTTTTTGGTGACTGATCTATGATTTTGCCGAGCGCAGGTCCGTAGCCGGCAACTGCACAATGTGATAGAGCTGGTTCTTCTAGCTGCAGCTTTTTGCCAGGCTCAGCTTCCTCATTAACGCAACACTACATGTGCCGGTCCCACAAAAGCTACCGTCCGGCCTCCGCCTCTTGGAAGCAGACCAAAGCCATTACAGATGGGCATTGACCAGCGGATGGGAGAGTAAATTCAATAGTGATTGAAGAGCACTACAAGAATCACTAAAAATTGTAAAAGAGACATCCGAAGGGTAAAAATAAGAATGAGAGCATATAAAATAGCACTGTATTTTCCAGCCGTAAAACAGATGAAACCTGTGGAAGGCTGACGCCTTTGTAAACGTGGGGAATACGACGACCGATCCAACTCCTTCGTCTGATGGTTTGGAACCATCAGTAAGGACAGGGACCGACTCTGATGTGTTCAAAGTGTTCTAAAACTGGGGCACTGCCTCAGCCTGAGGAGGTAAACACCCTTTTAGGAGTGGAAGGGGGGAAAAGGCTTTTGCAAAGGACCCTTCTGGGAGCATGGACCGACTGTCGTAGGCCTATGCGGGCCATATCCGCAAAGCAAGGGAAGGATAGCGTCTCATATAGCTGTCAATCGAAACCAGGGGCTTTGTACTTTCTCGCGGCTCATGGTAAAGTTGCGATCCTGAATCACAAGACACAGCACGGCAAGCTATTAGTCAGGGAGGCGTTGGAGCGATACCAACATCTTTCACAGGAGGGACTGGCGTTTAATCCATGGGAAGGACACCAGCATCCACCAATAGCCTTGGGATGGCGGATGACCTGAACGCCCCGGTTTGCCAGACGTCGACCCAGCATGATGTACAATCCAGCATACGCAGTCGAAGTGGGTGTGGCAGAGGAGTACACTTCACATCCATATTCAAGCTTCGAAAGGATAAGTGAGCGGTGAAGATAGAGGAGTGTCGCGCGATCAGACTGGTGTGCGAGATGACTTTCAGTAGATCCCTGGTCCAGAGACAGTCAAGTCTTATAGCACGAAGGTGAGGTACCCAAGTCAAGTCTATTGTCCCAAAAATAGTCCTAAAACCGGGTTCTCTTCCCTACTGGTAATCTCTTACGTAAAGATACGGTCGGGGTCGGGATGAATCCCACGGTTCTGCAAAAATTAACCGCTACAGTCTTCGTCGGCGAAACCGGAAGCCACGATCGTACGTCCATTCACAACGTTATCAATAGCAAGTGAAGTCCCTGCTCTCTGCACCGACATCCTGGAGCAGCAAAAGAGATTGATAAATCATCCACGTATAATGTACTACATCCCTCTGGCAGTACATCAACAATAGCTATTGATGGCCACAGCGACACAGAGCTACACTCAAGACGCTACCTTGGGGATAAATGCCGCCTGGAAGCGGGTGTTCAGAAGACAGTATGTTGCCACTCGAACTCTAAGAACCCGTTGGCAGAAACTCTGGAGGACCACCGGCAAACGACCTCTTAGCCCGAAACTCATACAGAGATTGCAATATACCGTGTCCTCCAAGCCGTGTCGTAGCCGTTTTCAAGGTCGAAAAAGATGGTCACATGGTGTTGTCGAGAGGCGAATGCCCCGCATATGGATGACTCTAAGGAAATAAGCGCTTCCGTAGTAAGTGATGCTTACGGAATCCACATGAGAACGAAAAAAAGTTTTTCCGTTCCAAAAAACCATACAAGTCGACTATTTACCATTTTTTCGATAACCTACACACACATGAAGTTAGGGATAATGGGCGCGGAAATTCGTCGGTTAGTAGTGGTCCTATCCCAGGCTAGGATCGGGTCACACCGGCCACACCCCACTTACTTGGAAGGTTTCCTTCATCCAGATCCTATTATAGATGATCACAAGAAATCTAGATCCTCATCCTTCTTATAAGACAGAGCATCGCATCTGGTACATCATCTTGGCCTGGGAAGTGGGCAGCGCCAACCTTCCATGACTTGACATAGCTCACGAGGTTTAAAAAGAACATTGTAAGATTCCCCGCCTCAAGATGAAAAATCTATGCCTCTCTTGTTTCTTTTCCGCAGTCTGTCCTAGCACTTGGAGACGCAAGGTCTGTTGCGCCAGCTGACACAAAATGGGAAGCAAGTCCCTCTGCTACAGTCACGGGGATCTGCCGACAGGGTCCTCATTTAAGCGATAGAGAGCTGGAGGGAAGGATGGGAATTAACTTCCCTTCTTTCCTCACTCTTTCCAAAACCTTGGTACACCGGGGTAATGCACCGATAGTACTTATAAAGCCTCCAAGAGGAGTGACGAAGCTCTTCATAACCCGTCGGTCTCTAGCTCTTAACCTTGAAAAAAATTTTAGGTCTACTGAAGTTGGCCGCGAATGTATTCGTCTCACACGGTGGGGTGACTACTCGCTGCCGTACAGTCCTGAGGCCACCAACGGAACAGGTCGGCGAGAGAAAGATCCAGATGTGCGGGGGATGCTCAGCGAGGCTGCAAAATGGATTCGAGGACAAAGTAAATCTACGGCCTCATCTATTGTTGGAAGTCATCTATATGAGTTCAAAACACAGCCTTTTGAAGCCCTCCCAGTCTGCACGAGAGAGGGCCACCTTTTTGTGTAGACATCGGGAAGGGGGTCGAAGGACACTGCTTTAAGTAGTATGGATAATGGTCACCTTCCCCGGAAGAGAAAATCGGCCACCTCCCATGAGAAGTCGAGGCGACTGTGGACTGCAGAGTGATAGGTGCACTAGCAGTCAATGTTCCCGTCTGCGAATGGCAATGTGTTGTTCTCCCGTGTTTTAATATATTTAAGTGTTGCCATCTATAAGAGTACGAAAGATCACCGCGATCGATTTCTGATTCATGTCTCCAAGGAGAAAAAATGGACGGGGAAGCTGGCGGATAAGATCCTCAAGATCTTGGAGAGTATGTCGTCATTTGGAGATAGATATATTGAGCGACTAGTGTAGGGTCTTGTGCAGATGGATAACAACTGCTACGCCTGCAAGGTGATTGCAGCGGGATGACATTTAAGGGGACATCCGACGATGGTAAAAGACCACAACCCACTAAAGCACAGCTGCTGGAGGTGTGTTGTGGACAGGTATAAAACCGTCGGGCAGAGACACCTTCCGGCCCTATCATTGTTTCTTGTAAACAATAATTTTCTGGGTCCCATCTCGTTGATGAGAAGGACTAGTTCCTCCCAATTTGCACGTAATCCACGAAATTCCATTGGGGTTGAAGATGTGATTTCGCGCGTGAAGATGATTCAGAAGCCTTACGGCTTGTAGACGCTGCGCTATTTGACAGCCCAGCATCTTTTTTCTGTGTTGTAGAAGATGGTAAAACTACTTTTCTGTACATTCCCAGATGTGTTGGACGCTTGCGTAAATCCGGCGGTGAAATCGGGGGTTTCTCATACGAGTACCCGCGGCCATGTAGCATGGAGACCGTATGTCCCACCAAAGATGCAGATTTTAATGACAGAAGATTTTACACTTCTAGGTTTACTGATAGCTCCCGACGAGGGTCTTGAAAGATTGCTTTATCGCATGGCTATCAACTACTTGTGTTTCCATAAGTTGTGAGACACCTTCGCCTCAGCGTGTTGTTGCAGCACTGTGGTCGCTAGCCGCTTCAGGGTGGTACCAGGGCTTGATATTAGGAGTCATGTCAGTATCCCACACCTATCAGTAGGTGTTATCTTTTACGCAAGTCCATCCCCTCCTGCTCAGGCAATTGATTATTTTAGCCGAGGGAACGCCCCACTGGTCTAAGGACTCATTGGACCTGCGGAGTTCCGCTTCTGAGACTCTTTTATTATGGATGCTTTTTGGGACCTCTTAGGAGAGTCCAATTGTCCCTTTTTTCCGTGGTGCGGCATGCACTACACAGAGGTGTTTGGAGCTCATTATGAGAGGATCAGCAGACTCCCAGAATCGCAAGGTCCAATAGCGAGAACTTATTATCAACTCGGATTGATGATTAGGTTTAAGAGAATGTGTGGTGTACGGCTAGCAGGACTGATTACGAGCTTAGGTGAAAAGCACAGCCATCGCGGATGCGTAGGTCCTGCTTCCTCCCCCGCCTGCTTGTCTTGAAAAGTTCTCGTTCCTGCCTCCCAAGACTGATAATTGGGATTGGCCAAATCCAGGATGTCTTCTTCTAACTTGTAATCCCTACACTGTCGAGAACTCGGTGTGATCCGCACGGCAGTGGAACGCAGAAGGGAGTTGACGGACCTTCAGATGGGGCACGGGCCACCCAACGCCGAGCATCGACCACGAGAGAGGAGGGGATTTACAACATTTTTGCCGTGCCCAAGCTGTATCACTCTAGCACTGCATAGGGCGGTTCGATAAAGGCTTTTTAATTCTTAATAGACTGGGACCGATCCTGATGGAATCGGGGAGATGAACCGTAGAAAGGTGATAATGATTCATGTTTTTTTGCTTCCTCTGACCTTATAGACCTGGTAAAACTCTTTCCGGGCCACATGTTTAGTATTTCTGTCCTCCGAAACTCAAGAGGTCGTAGTTGTAGATTGACCGCCTTTGCTGTTATAAACTTGGATGAGGTTTGCTGATATCGAAAATGCTGTCTTCGGTGATGGCATGTGGAAAGAAGCATCCGGCCTTAGTAGGTCTTTGGGCTCGGATTAGAACCCCCCTGCCCATACCTTTTCAGGTGGCCTTCCGGGATCTATTCCAATTTCTTTCTCTAAGTACCACGCTGCAAGGAAAAGTTGCCCCCCCCTTTCCTTATAATAAACACGTACAAGAAGGGGTAAGGGCTGTGCGACAGGTGGGTGATGTCGTCGTTTCCTCAAAAGTGTTGGGGATGTAGTCATCCAGGGGGCCGTCCTCCAACATTACATAGCGATGAGTTCGGCTTTGTAATGTCTCGCTCCATTTTCCATCTTTGTGGCTTCCCTCATAAGCGAGCGCATCATCTGCGCGCAAAATTTATGTAGCACCTATTTGATTGTCCTTGTCATCATATAAGACGAGGCGCGAACCACACAATAGCCTTGAAAAATTCATGTACTGCTCTGTATACAAAGGCCTGGGACACGTTGGACAGAAGGCAAGGTGTCCACGTAGAAGTGCCCCGAGGGCCAGGCTCGTCTCTCATCCTGTCTGCGTCCCTTGATGCGGGTACCGCCAGACCGGGAAACTGAAGAGGAGGGCGGCTGCCCGGCTTTGTGCCAACGTCGGGCCCTGGCATGCGCCAGAGGGCAATGTGAAGGATCCAATGGGAGATGTCGAGGACAAGCGGACGTCCAGGGAGAGAGGCAGCCCAGCGGGATAAGTAATTACTTGTTCATAACGTTTCACTTCACTTCCACCCGCCCCCACCCACCACGGAGCCCACCGAGGGGAAGCTGTCCCGTTGTTGGGAAGGACCTCACCCAACAGCTCCAGGGGTAGCGGGGAAGTATACGCTTCGTTGCCAGTGTGTGGTTGCAGCCGCGGACGATGCGGTGCCCACCAGGCAACCTCGCGCTTGGCCCCTAGCCACGCATGACCAGCCGATTGATCCAGCGGGGCCACATCTGGACCTCCCGTCTTTCCCCAACCCCCCTACCATAGAAGCGTGTTGCCCACCGAAGGACTACAACCCCCCACCGCGGTGGACTCAACTTCGATAGAGGGGCGTGTGTGGAATATACAGAATGCCCACGCACGGCTAAAACACGTGGGGAGCGGAGCGTGAGTATAAAAGGAAGAAGAAGCGTGAGACGGAAAAGAAGGGTCCACCGGGCCTAGAATCGCCCTAAGAAGGAGAGAAAGGGGGAGGAAGCATAAGCACATCACCGGAAGGCTTCCACCTCCCAGTGAACGAAGGGGGAGACGCTTGGTCCCACGAGGCCGGACGGCCACCCGAAAACCCAACAAGGCAGGCAGGCCGCAGAGTAGGTTGCTTCCGTCGACCCACGGTTCAGCCCCGCCACCACGACAAGGTGACCTCCCCACAGCGGTGCGTAGACGAGGAAAGTTTTACCATTCTATAGAAGAGATGTCATGATAAGTTTTTGAGCAATTTATTTTGTTCCATGAGAACATCCTGTCGAAGATCGTTAGCTACCACGTTCCGGATGTCCCAAGTTTATAGACGAATTAAAAACCTTGTCAATTATATACGAAGCATTTAAAAAATATAGCCTTCCTTCCCGCGAGTATTTGAACAGACGCGCATTGGTATAAATATCATTTATTTGCATATGAGAGTGGCAAGAAAGACTAACAAAGGAGCAAATTAAAGTTATTGTATCTTACACAAGGCAGAGATGCCAGTGGAATAAATATCAGGATTGTGGATGTTACGAGGAGATTTGTGCATAGTGTGTGGAATTTTAACGGTGGTTGGGCGGTGTCGCGGGCAGCCGCGACACCAGAACCATTATAATGGCCGGTGCGAGGGATGTAAACTCAGCAAGCCGCCCTAAATGTCCAATGCAACGTCAGTGATGCCATCTCATTATAGCAAGAAAAATATTGCGATCTGAACTTTACATCCCTCGCCCTGGCCACTTATATGTTCTGGTGTCGCGGCTAGCCGCGACACGCCACCCCCGTGAAACTTTCCACCCACTTATGCACACATCTCCCGTAACATCCACACTCCTTGCTATTTATTCCCACTGGCCTCTCTGCTTATGTAGAAAATCAATACTTTAATTTGCTCCTTTGTTAGTGTCTGTCTTGCCACCTTAGGCAAATAAGTCTGGGGGTTTTTTTCATGCTTGTGGCAGGACATTGAGATCTTGAAAGTTTTACATACCTTGTAAGCGCAGTTCCCATAATTACGGCGGGTCATGTCCACGAAGCCTTACGGCGGATTGGCATTGCCACGGTGTTATGGACTCCTCAGCTGCAGTATTTGACTTGTCGGTACCGTGCAGAGGACAGATCCGGATGTGCTCAAGTCGCTGTGAGCTTCTGTCTTACTCTATGGTTGTGAGACATGACACTAAATAGTGACTTGAAGAGACGAATCAATGCCTTTGGTAATAAGTGTCTTCTCAGATCATGGGTATCGCTGGGATGATTACCTGTCGCATCACGATTGCAACCGTGAGACCGGGGGGGATCGAGGTCTATTACCTGCATAGTTCCCGTCATCGCCAACTTCGGCTATATGGGCATGTGGCACACTACCTTAACGATCCTTCTCGGGTTGTCTCTGTAAGAGACAATCCGGCGTGGAGGAGGCCAGGGGGCGCCCACAATGCCTCGTGCTGGGGCAAGTTGATGTTTTCCTTGGTCGAGAGCTTCTTGGTATGGGAAAGGACCTGCATGGGAACTCGCGCGGGTGACGCCCCGGGAGTGGCGTCGTAGGTGGCGAGGCGACGCGCCCCCGGCGTATGCCCCAATGCTTGATTATGTTGATTATGCAAATATTATATTTATACCAATGCGTCGTCTGTTCAAATTACTTCGCGGGAAGGAAGGCGAAACTTTTTTTAAATGCTTCGTCTGTAATTGCACAAGTGGGGCATCTGAACATTCTCAACGGTCTTGATGGACTGCCTGTGCCTTAACAATCTGCATATGTACGAATTCTCTCTCAGAAAGTCAGTAGGCTGGCTAGGTACATTTCCTGATTTCCGTATGGAAGCGCTTGTGTATGATGTCCGCGAACAATGCTTTGGTGCGCTGTGTAGTAGTGGATAGTATAGTAGTTGAAAGTATAGTGTGATAGTATGTATGATAGTGTATAGTGATAGTATAGTAGTGGATAGTACAGTAGTGGTAGTATAGTAGTGATAGTGTAGGAGTGATAGTAATAGGAGTGATAGTGTAGTAGTGATAGTATAGTAGTGATAGTGTAGTAGTGATAGTATAGTTACACAGCGGGCATCATTAGTAGAGCACAGCACCTGTAGATCACCTGTAATTTTTTGTATGCAGTTTTGCTAGTCATTTTTTCCTTCTGTTTGGCTGCTTGTGTGGCTTTTTTTCTACAGGAGCAGCCGATTAAAGACTTGAAATATCAAGATCATTGTGTCAGACGCCGCCAAGCTTTGATCTGTTCCATGGACAGCAATCTGCTGCCATTTACAGTTACATTTCTTTATGAGCACACTTAGTTGTGTAGTTGAGCAGCTTAACCATCACCACAACACAGTGGTCCTGTATCAACGATTACAGAGTACATATAGCGCCAAACTACTCATGCAGTAATACGCCACATGACGCCAGCTTGTTTTTTTCAGTAATATACTGACCTGAAGAGGCGAATCCATGCCTTTGGTAATAAGTGTCTTCGCAGAATCATGGGTATCGCTGGGATGATTACGTGTCAAATCAGCGATTGCACCGTGAGATTTCCATCGAGGCCTTTCCCCTGCATAGCCCCGTCGCCCCAAACTTGTGCTTTATGGCATGTGGCACGCAAACCCCTAAAACGATCTTTCCCTTTGGGGTTGTATCTGTAAAAACAACCCGGGCGTGGAGGGGGCCAAGGGGCGCCCAAAAGGGCTCCTGGGGGGCAATTTGATTTTTCTTGTCGAGAGCTGTTTTGGTATGGAAAGGACCCTTTGCATGGGGACTCGCGCGTGGGGGAACCCCCGGGAGGGGCGCCCGTGGGTTTGGGTGATTGATTGACACGGGGTTTTCCTTTTTTTTTTTTTTTACAAGTCATCAAAGGGTTTTTTAAATTGATTTGGACAATTTTGCCCCCTAAATTCCAAAAAAGGGAACCCGTTTCTCTTGATAAAGGTCAGGTTTTTCTGCTAAGTCGATTTAAAAAAAAACGTTTCTCTGACAAATCGATTACATTTTTGTAAAATTTTTGGGTTTGATTTTTTAATATTTCTCATCCAAAATGGGTTTTTTAAAATTAAAAAACCCATCGTTTTCTAACAAAATTTTAATTTAAATTAAAATTTTTACAAAAAGGGTTTATTGTAAAATTGAATAGTAGCCCATTGAAAAAGGGGAAGTAAAATGTAAATTTGGATGTTGGGTTTCATCATTTTTTAAAAATTTCAGGGTTTTGGAACTTCCGTTTTTTTTGGGAAACCCCTAGAATGGTTAGCGGCGGGGATGTCTCCTTCAGAGGCCAACGGTAATCAGCCCTGCCCTGCTCCCGGGCCCCTGATACCGGGTTCCATAAACTTTTTCATGTCATGATGGAATCCTCCCCCTTGGGCTCGTCGTCATTGATCCCAGTTTCCCTCAGGAAACCGACCATATGTGGAATAAGAAATGCATTTTGATGCTCATTTTTTCATCCGGGTTTTTAAAAGCAGTCAGATTTTGGGGTGAAAAATTTTCTGCGATTTTCCTGGCCTTTTTTTGCCAAGAAATTTCTTCACGACCAGAAAAAAAAGCCTTCCACGCTCCCAGTTCCACTTGTTCATTGAGTTTTAAAAATCTGGATCTCGATGAGTGAGGGATTTGAGGTCCGTCAAAAATGCCAAGCTTTCAACTTCCCCTGGTCAACCCCGGGAAAACGGGGGCAAAAGAAATTAAAGCACCCCACCATCCTGGGCCAGATTTTGGTGAACTGTTTGATCAAGCCGAGTTTTAGTGCAGGGTTTGGAAAAGTATCCGCCCTCTGTCCACCAAAAGGGGTTGTTCATGACTTTCCTTTTTTCTGAAAGGGCAGCAATTCCCCCTCTTTTACAGCCCTTTTCCTTTTTTTTGTAATGCTGACTTGGCCCCCTTACTTTCCCACATCCCCACAAAAAGGGACGGGAAATTGGTAAACCCCGGCTGTTTTCCCAAAAAAAATTTACCATCTTAAAGGGTCAACACAAATCAACCACTCGCCTGCATAACGAATTTTCTCCAGCACGTACTAAACCGCTTCATCTTTTTCCTTCAGTGTAGCCCGAGTGAGCGAGGGGTACAGAGCAAATGGTTGCCTTTGTGCGGGAGAACACTTTTTTAAAGGATCGTTGCAGCTGTCAACAAACACCCCTCCAATCTTGGGTTTGGTACTGTGGCACCCCAAAGGCTTGTGCAGAAGTGCGAAAATATTTACAGTACCTTCTGTACTGTAAGTAGCCCTTTCTTTTCGGGAAAAAAATGTAGGTTTTTCTTGTTTTGTTGGGGTTAGAATTTGATGCGAGCACTGTCAGAGAGGATTTTTTTTTCTTCAATTGGATACCAGCAGTTCGGCAGGGGCCTTTGGGACAACTGAGACGCAAAACTAAAATCATTTAGATATTTTTGGGAAAAAAGGGATGTGGAGAAATCATGGGTAAAAAACCCCAATTCTTTTTCTTCTTTTTCTTAAAAACCGGGGGAATTTCTTGGGCACAAAATGTCAGGAAGTTCTCCAGAGACGGGTATGGAAATTTCACCCAAAATGAGCAAATGGGCCCGATGTGTGATTAAAAATTTAGGAAAATTTGGGGTGCTCCGGTTCTTTTTTTGATCCCAGTCAATCAATAGCGCGAAGTAGCAGTCCAGTGCCATGGTTTTTTTGGCTCCCCCCAAACCGGGGAATTTCCCAAAAACTTCAGACAACTCTTTTTCCCCTTGGGGCCCAAGGGCCCGCTGATCCCAAAGTGCATGTCTTCCCATACCATGTGTGACGAAAAATTTTTTATCCTGGTCACCAATTTCCCTACAAAAAAAGGTATGGTAAGCACGCTTTATAAAATTTTGTGCCCGGATTTCTGTTGGGAAACAAGGGTGAAAAGTCGCCGAAATTTGTGCAAAAAACCTCGGGTTTTTTTTTTTGCAAGATCTTCTGGCCAAAATCCATTTCATTCACCTGCAAAAAAAATACCGTTAGTCAAAAAATTTGGCGCATTTAAAAAATTTCAAAATTTCTTTTTTAAAGAAAAAGGGAAAGAATTTTGCATCTTTTAAAAAAGCAGTAGAAAAAAAATCATGTTTGGGTAGGGGGTTTAAACCGAGGATCTGTAGCGCCCTATGCTATTGTAGTACCCTGGGCCCCACAAATGAATAAGAAAAAAAAAGTCTGCCTTTTGGGGAAAGACGATAGCAGATATCCCCAAAACAAGGTGTCCCAAAGGGGGAGGGCGTACTGCAGGGGTTTTTAAAAAAAAGGGGTTTTTCAAGTAAAAAAGTAAAATTGAAGAGAAGAAGAGGAGAAAAAACAGGGACTGTAAAATCCAGGGACTTGATTCCAAAGGGAATTTCCCTATTTTGGGTGACATTTTTTAGGCCCACCCCTTTGGCATCTGAATTGGTGCAATTTTTGGTTTGGGGGGGAATTATTTTACGAAAATACGGTGTTTTATACGGAGGAAAAATTTCATATTTTTGGGGGAAAGGCGGTAGGGGGAGGGGTTTTAGCGTCTCCGACTGGGTTCTCGGTGAAACCCCAGTTCGATCCCGAAAAACCCAAAAACCCTTTTTGCACCGTTTGAGTGGCCTAAGAAAACCCCCATGCCCCGCCCCCAAATCTACCCTTTGATTTTCGAGTGCATCGGAGGACCCCAGGGGGCGGCATGAGCCCTTTTAAACACAGGCTCACATAACAATCCGGGCCCGCGCCACCACGGGGGGAGGACCAACCATCACCCAGCCCTCAAGTGAAACCCCCAAGCCTATCTCCGAAACCCCGGGTCACCATTTATAAAAGGCGCCCATAAAGGGCCCAAAAATGTAAAAAAAAAAAAAATAAAAAATACCCGTACATGTAAACAAAAACGTTTAAAAAAAATCAATTTTTGGCGATAGATTAAAAAATTTTCCCCGCTTGAGCAAAATCCCTTGTGGGTTTTTTTGGGAAACATTTCACAAAAAATGTCGTAAATGCTAAAAAAAAATAAAAATACTTTGGGAAAACCCGTGTATTCCCGTAAAAAAAGCAGCCAAAAATATCCAAAAGGAACAAAACAACCCCTGAAGGGCCCTTTTAAAAACATTTAGGATGGGTTTACCAAGTGAAATTTTAGTGAAAGGCCCGGGCTGGTGGAACCCAAAATTTTCGTGTTTGGTCTCCTTTTCCGCCTCCCAGAGAATTTGAAAAAAGCTCACATAAAAGGTTTTATATTTTCCAAAGGGGAATTTGGGAAAGGTATGAAAATGTTTTTAAATTTTTTGGGGGTTTGAATAATTATAAAAAAATAAAAAAATATGGGGTCCGATTTCCCCCCAAAATGTGTCCAATTTACCCCCCTTTTTTGTTTAAAAATGGGGGGTTCCCCACATTCCGTGCATTGTTAACCCAAAAAACAAAAGGAAAATTTGTTTTTAAAATTAAAAGTCCCTATAGTTTGTTACCCCCCTATGTTTTTAAGCGTTTTTTTTGAAAATAAAGGAAAAACAAAGTTTTTTCAAAAAAGTTCCAAATGACCCCCAGTTCGACACTATAGACCCTTTTCCCTTCCCCAAAGAAACCACCGTTTTATGACGGTACCCCAAATTGACCCAAAATGATGAAACCCCTTGGTCAGTGGTCGGGTAGGTACTTTCCCCCGAATTTCATAGCTTTTTTCCCCCCCCTAAGGGGTTTTTTTCACAAAATTTTGAAAGTCTTGTATTATGGGAAAACGTGAACCAAAAAAACCCTTTCTTAGGTTTTTTTCTCATGGGGGAGCGAAGTGGGATGAGTTCGCGATGAAAAACCCTTTTGAACACCTTCTCCCCTTTTCTGGGGTGCACTTAGGCCCCAGGGGACTCCACCTCAAACCCAACCCCAAAATAAACTGATTTAAAAATAAATTAACCCTTTCTGGCTGAAATAAATAGATTTTTGAGCTTAAAAACACTTGGAATGAAAAAATCTACATTTGATGCAATTTAAAAAAACCCAGTTTTTTTCATTTGAAAGCCTACTAACCCAAAAAATACCCAAATCCCTAGGTTTGTTTTTTAAGCCCCCCCTCCCCCCTTTCCCTAAACTAAGATTTTCGACAAAAAAGAATTTTCAGAATAATACAAAAAAATGGTATCGATTTTTTTTATATCAACTCTCCTTTTTTTAGATGAATTATATTTCCTGTAGATTTTTATGTGGTTTTTTAAGACTTCGATGTTTGGGTTTTTTTTTGGCAATCAGAATTTTTTTTTTTTTCCCCCTTGACCTTACCTGGGAAAAAACCCAATGATTTCTAAGAAAAAAAAAACCACATTGTTTTTAAAACACATTTATAATCGTTTTAAATTGCAAAAAAATAAATCAATCATTTGGGGCCCTACACAGGGGGGTATGTCACCTCGCCCCCCCTGGGGACGCCCCTCCCGGTGTCAAAACTGCAACGTGTGGGTCCCATGCAGGCTCCCTTCCCATGCCAAAAAATCTCTCAGCAGGAAAAAATTAAATTGGGCCCCGCCACGACCTTTTGGGGGAACCCCCCTTTGGGCCCCCTCCTTTGGGTGGATTTTTCTTACAGATACAAACCCGATGGGAAGGATAAATTTCAAGGGGAGCGTGCCAATGGCCCCCTATTTGCCCAAGTTGGCCCCTGACACTAATGATTAAAAGGCCCCGAATTCGTTTTAAGGTGCCCCTCGCTGATTTGGGCCGTAATCACCCCATTTTATTCCCGCGAAGGGCACTAATTCCAAAAAGGCCCTCGATTCGCCCCCTTAAAATTTGCTATTTAAATTTTCCTCGTCGGAAATGACTGTTTCAAACTTTAAATCACCGGCCGCAATGTTCTTCTTTTGCTATTTTTCTACCGTTTATTTTCCTGCTCAAAGCTCTTCTGGGAATTGCAAATGCATGCCTCCCCCCCCCCCCGCCCGGGCCCCCCCGCACAAAACCTATTTATTCCCATTCCCCCCTTCTGTCCATCTTTTAAAGCGAGTTAAACAGCATTTTACTCTTTCATCCCTTTCACTGGTAAACTCTGGAACTCTCTTTTCCCGTTTCATTTTTCCCACCCTTTCCCAAGACAAATTTTTTTCAAGAAGGAGTGACAAGGGAAACCCCCCAAAAATATGGCCCACCCCTAGGTTTTTTTTTTTTCTTTTACCCCTTTTTCTTTTTTTGGGGCTGGCAAAATAAACGGGCTTTTTGTTTTCCTATTTTTTTTGTGCCCTTGGCCAGTCTTTTGTGATTTAAAAAAAAAAAAACCTTTTTTTCCAAACCGCCGGGAGACTTCTTTTTGTGACCCACTTCCCTTCCGAACCCGCCCCTACCAAGGTTTTGTAAAAAACTTTCCCCAAAATCCCAAAGTCCTCATGACATTTTAAACGGCTGTACTGTTTTTATCTAGAAGCCTCCAAAAAACCTGGCCCTGGTTTTAGGGCCGGAGACCTCAAAATCCCCCAAAAGGGGTTTTCCTCCTCGTGCAGGGGCCCCGAGAGCCCCTCACCCGGACCTTTCCCGCGACCTGCAAAGGTTACTTTTCCAAACATCGGCAAAAAAAAAGCTCATTGATCTTGGGATTGCCCAAAGGGTTTTTCAAAACCCTTATTGTGGTACGACTGGCAAATCAGTAGCGAAACCACCTCCCCAAAGGCCCCTTTTGTGTTGGGGGGTTGTGCTAGGGGAAATCATATGCTGACGTTTACCCTGCGCCTCCCTGTTCACCCCTTTTGCGTTTTCATTACTTTTAAAGCAGCGCTTGCCCGGGAAAACCTATCTGCAAATGACGCCTTATTGGGTCAAAAGTACACAGTAAATTGGGATTTCCCAAAATTTAAGTATCAGCAGCCATGTTTTCAGTTTTCATCAGTACAAGTATACCAACTGCAGTTTTTTGGCCCCTTTTTAGTGAGCTGTATTGTATGGACGGATAGAGGTTTAAATATCGGATAATTCGGACTATTTGGGAAAGAATAGATAGCTATGTACGTTTTTTTTGTGGATAATGTTAAGGGCGGAGGACATTTAAAAGGGGGGAGAGGAACCCACAAACATATCCCTTTTTAAAAATTTCCCCAAATGGAGTCAGAGGTGGGGAAAAGGAGATAAATGCAAATAAATGTGAAAAGAAAAGGGAAATTTTTAAGACTACAAGGGAGAAAATGTGGAATTACTGCGGAAATTACCGCGAAAAAAAAATTTTCAATTAATTTTTAAAAAAAAATTGGAAATTAAAAATTTTGAAATTTAATTTTTAAAATAATTTGTGAAAAATAAAAAAACCGGGAAATTTTTTACGACAAACAAAAAAAAGGGAAAGATTAGGGAATGGGTTACCGTTAATCTTTCACCCGAGGGCACATAAAAAAAGATCACCGGAGAGAATATAACCTCTAAAGGAATATAATTTGGGGTTCGCTTATTTTGGGCCAAAAAAAATTAAGAAAAAACTGATTGTACAAGGATTTGAAACCCAGGTTGGAATATTACAGCAAAAAAAACAGAGCATGTTTTTGTGGGCTGAAAAAAGAAAAAGATGTCTGGGTAAAATGAAGGAAAGGGCCCCATACAATAGAGATATCTAGAAAAAGGGCCCCCAACTACCCTTGAACTGTGGGAAAAAAATGGATAAGGAGGGATACAGGCCCAAAAAAATTTTAAAGACTTCCCCCCGCCAAGGAGGATTTTAGTTTTTTAAAACAGGGGCAGTACAAACCAGTACTTTATTCTGTGAATCACTACTAAAAGAATCCACCCCACAAAACACAAACAAACCCACCTGAGTGGTTTTTTTAAAAAAGGGGTTTAAAAAAGCTCGTTTTCCGGGGGTTTTTCAAATTTAAAAATTTGGGGCGGTTCTCTCCCCCCTTTACCTAGGGGTGGGGGGGGGGGGGGGGGGGGGAGTATCCAGCATTTCCCCTAGATTGGTCATATGAGCTCCAAGCTCTCTCCCTCTCTCCAGGAATTTGTAAAACTGGCTTGCGTCTTGCTTGTGTGCCCAAGACCGTGGTGATTGAAACACTGTAAATAACAATTAGAAAAATATACACACACATAAAAAATTAGTACGTACTTTGTGTAACATTTGACACATCTATGACTTTTAATTTAAACACCATATATCACATCATCAAAAAAAAAATACACATGAAGGCTCAATGCTCTCAGATCTCTCGCTAATACAATATTTGAACTAAAGTACCCACAACCACAGTATACAAACAATACATATTTCCAGTGATGGACTGTGCCAGCCTTACTTGGGCCCTAAACTCACTAGAACCTGTACAACCCCCCCATATTTAGCGAACACAAAACCCAAAAAAAATCATTAAGCTGCACAGCTACTGCACCACTGACCCCTACACCATGAACCAAGTCCTCGGGTCAAGGACCACCTTGACCTGAAGGCACACTACACTACAGCAGTCTCCACAACACCCACTACACCACATGGCACACCAGGGAACATCAAAACAGCCGGCACATGTTATCACACAAATTCTATCCTCACTCCCACCTTGTCCTCCCCAAACCAGCCTCCCGAGTCATATTTATATCACCCACCGCTCCATCCAGTCACTAAAGGACTCGGCTGCTTGTACAGCAACCTGGCAACCACCCTTCTGAGGCTTTCCTTCCTGTGAGGACAGAGTCCACTTGGCCAGGCTAGGTGTGTGGAACCCACTCGACCCCTCTGAGCTCTCAAAACAGTCTGCATTGCATTGCACATGTCTGTCTAGGATGCAACGCAGCACCCCACACTATCAAACATATGGAAGACTGCACGGAGCACAATAACACACGCCAACGACACAACTTATACTTCCTGCAGGCCCTGTGGGAAAACCTGGTACAGGCCATGGCCTTCCTCAGGAGCTCGGGGCTGTACAACCAGGCAGCATGATGAACTGATGCAACATAAATTTTTATTTGGAAAGCTGTACGTCTTTGTTGAACTCCAATATCTTGTTATTTTTTTCTATTTTTAATGTGTCCCCTCAAAAATATAGCTTCTTCTCTTCTTGATGGCAATTTTGTTTTACAGGTGTATATGGAGAATCATGTAGAACCAATGTCACCATCGGTTCCAATACTGTCACCACCACTGGCTCCAATACTGTCATCACCACGGTCAACACCACTGGCTCCAAATACTGTCACCACCACTGGCTCCAATACTGTCACCACCACGGTCAACACCACTGGCTCCCAATACTGTCACCACCACTGGCTCCACAACTGTCACCACCACGGTCAACACCACTGGCTTCCAATACTGTCACCACCACTGGCTCCAATACTGTCACCACCACGGTCAACACCACTGGCTCCCAATACTGTCACCACCACTGGCTCCACAACTGGCACCACCACGGTCAACACCACTGGCTCCCAATATTGTCACCACCACTGGCTCCAATACTGTCATCACCACGGTCAACACCACTGGCTCCCAATACTGTCACCACCACTGGCTCCAATACTGTCACCACCACGGTCAACCCCACTGGCTCCCAATACTGTCACCACCACTGCTCCACAACTGGCACCACCACGGTCAACACCACTGGCTCCCAATAATGTCACCACCACTGGCTCAATACTGTCATCACCACGGTCAACACCACTGGCTCCATACTGTCACCACCACTGGCTCCACAACTGGCACCACCACGGTCAACACCACTGGCTACCCAATACTGTCACCACCACTGGCTCCAATACTGTCATCACCACGGTCAACACCACTGGCTCCCAATACTGTCACCACCACTGGCTCCAATACTGTCACCACCACGGTCAACACCACTGGCTCCCAATACTGTCACCACCACTGGCTCCACAACTGGCACCACCACGGTCAACACCACTGGCTCCCAATACTGTCACCACCACTGGCTCCAATACTGTCATCACCACGGTCAACACCACTGGCTCCCAATACTGTCACCACCACTGGCTCCACAACTGGCACCACCACGGTCAACACCACTGGCTTCCAATAATGTCACCACCAATGGCTCCACAACTGGCACCACCAACTCAAGCACATCTATTGTCAGTATGCTCCTTACTTTACCAGATACCACAGTTTCTTCTTCCACCAAGCAGATCTAACAAACTACATAAGTTTTTATAGAGTTCTGTTTTATGAAATTTCTATATTTCATTGTAAGGCTTTGGGTCAAATGTACTATTTAGTTCAAGTCTAATCTAGTCTAGTCTAGTACCAACTTACCAAAAAAATTCCTTCATTCATAGAAAATGTCCAGATCTTTCTGAATCAAACTCCTCGCGTGACTTCTGGCATCTAGCTAATAACATGTCTAACAATTTTTCTTCTTCATCTTTCCCTCCTGTGCTTCACCCAGATGGCTCCACAGCTGCCTCATCTATTTCTAAAGCTGAACTCTGCTGAATCCTTTGCTAAAAGTTCCACTCTGGTTGATGAAGGGCTTGTTCCTCCTTCTAATCCACCCTCTGACTATATTATGCCTGTTATTAAGATCCTTCGTAATGATGTTTTCTTTGCCCTTTCTGGCCTAGAGCCTCGGAAGGCTGACGCTCCTGAAGGATATTTACAGCGTTGGGTAGGTGCACGCTCTGTGCTAGCGCTGTATATTTATGGCGGCGATTTAAAAAAATCGCTGTGGCCATATTTTGACTGGGAGGCTTTTCATACTTTGTCAGGTCACTTCATACCTTTACCCTTCCCCTTCACTGACCATCACTACCCCACCAAGGCTGTGGTCACGTTGAAGGTACACGTCTAATACATGTATAATAAAACGCATACAGTAAACAAACCCTCAAAATTAGCGACCTCATAATTGCTGATTTCATTCATTATCGAGTTCATCCCATAAATTTTAAATATCTTAAAATTGAAGAGAAAAAAAATGGAACAAAACATAGTTTAAACATGGCGCGCAGTTGTATAGTAGACCATGGCAATGGTAGAGGGCGCAAAATCAAATAAAGTTGGCAGTCTTTTCTCTGTCTCGTCTCAGTCACGGCTCGCTCTCCTCAGCACGGGAACAGGGCAGTGTTGGTAGAAGTGTTAAAAAATGCAGCAAATTTGAGGGATAAACAAATGATGGAACTCGTATAGGGAAGCTGGCAATCGTTGGTATTTTTTTTACCTAGTTTTGTTTTACAAAAAGGTTTG